>CAKKTJ010000181.1:0-152035 GCA_920618645.1 Peronospora belbahrii | reverse complement strand
CCTTGACCAAGATGAATCGAAAGGATTTCACGCATTGTTTCTCACTTGATTCAAAGACTCTTCGAGTCAATACTAATCTTCTCTATGGTCTAAAGTTCAACTGCTTACGTTGTAAGGGCGTTTGCAGTCGAGTTTGAGAATGACAATGAGAAAGGCACAGGCGGGAAAGGGAGTAACGTGCTCGAAATTTAAATATTTAAAAGTCAGCTTTAAACCAATCCAAACAAGGAAAAAAGGATTTCAACCAATCAGATAGTAGATTGTCCAATGGAGCGCTCCAGCTACACACACCACCCGTCTCATATATTTGACCCTGTCGCTCAGAGGTAAAAGAGAGATGCTGTCTGGTCTCGAACTGTTCAAAAGAAGTGATTGTATACATGTAATGCTAGCAGCTATCATGGTAGCGTCTTGAATGTAGTAAGTGATAAGACATCATCGTCACTATACGTGATGATGAGGATAGAAAGTCGTGGACCAAAAAGATTGAATAGATATGTATCAGTCGTTAGCATTGAAACATGGCAGTAAACACTTCTGTTGTGTTATAAAGAAGCAAATTTAACACCACACATGCAACGTGATGAGCCAGTGGACCAGGCAAGCCCACTATCCGTTATTTCCATTTCCATGAACCTGTCGCGCAACACACAAATCACAAAACTGAACCTGTTATATTTGATAAACAGTAATATATAGTGTTTTCTTACATTGAATAGGAAGAAATGAAGTCTAAAAGGGCAGGTTTTACAGCAAACCATCACCATTGTCCCAGCTCATTTGTCCAATTTGACACGAGCCAAATTTTACCAGTCAAACAATGCGTGAAATCCTTTCGATTCATCTTGGTCAAGGTGGGATCCAAGTTGGTAATTCCTGTTGGGAACTCTACTGTCTTGAACATGGTATACAACCAGATGGTCAGATCCCAAGTGACTCTAGTGCCATGGGTGATGATTCCTTCTCTACCTTCTTCTCTGAGACAGGATCAGGTAAACACGTACCCCGTGCCGTGTTCGTAGATTTGGAGCCTACCGTCTGTGATGAAGTACGAACGGGCACATACCGTCAGTTGTACCACCCCGAGCAAATTATCTCAGGAAAAGAAGACGCTGCCAATAATTATGCACGTGGCCATTACACTATCGGCAAAGAGGTCGTGGATCAGGTACTAGATCGTGTGCGTAAGCTTGCAGACGCCTGTACTGGTCTTCAGGGCTTTATGGTATTCAATGCTGTTGGTGGCGGTACTGGTTCAGGTCTTGGCTCACTGCTTCTCGAGCGTTTATCGGTCGACTATGGTCGTAAGAGTAAATTAGGCTTCACAATCTACCCGTCGCCACTGGTGTCATCAGCTGTGGTGGAGCCATACAACTCGGTCCTGTCTACACACTCACTCCTTGAGCATACGGATGTGGCTATTATGCTGGACAATGAAGCTATCTACGACATTTGCCGTCGTTCGTTGAACGTTGAGCGCCCATCCTATACAAACCTGAACCGGCTGATTGCTCAGGTGATCTCATCTCTGACTACGTCACTGCGCTTCGATGGCTCGCTGAACGTGGATATCACCGAGTTTCAGACCAATTTAGTGCCGTACCCGCGCATCCATTTCATGCTCAGCTCGTACGCGCCCGTGATTTCTGCTGAGAAAGCTTTCCACGAACAGCTGTCGGTAGCTGAGATTACCAATAGTGCATTTGAGCCAACCTCTATGATGGCCAAGTGTGATCCACGCCACGGCAAGTACATGGCCACATGTCTCATGTACCGAGGTGACGTTGTTCCGAAGGACGTGAACGCTGCGGTTGCCACGATCAAGACCAAGCGTACGATCCAGTTTGTGGACTGGTGTCCGACGGGCTTCAAGTGCGGCATTAACTATCAGCCGCCATCGGTAGTGCCGGATGGCGATCTTGCTCGCGTGCAGCGTGCCGTATGCATGATCTCGAACACGAGCGCTATTGCTGAGGTGTTTTCTCGCATCGATCACAAGTTTGATCTGATGTACGCGAAGCGTGCGTTCGTGCACTGGTTTGTTGGTGAGGGCATGGAAGAAGGCGAGTTTTCGGAGGCTCGTGAGGACCTTGCTGCTCTGGAGAAAGATTATGAGGAGGTATCAGCTGAGACTGCCGAGGGCGAAGGTGAGGATGAAGCCTTTGGTGACGAGTATTAACATGCCACACTATGGTTTGTAAGCATTAGTTTAAGATAGATTTGTGAAATCGATTTTTGCTATTACTTTTGCCTTTTGAAGTAGCTTATCTTTAATTGGCTAAAACTCGTTTGATATTAAACGCTGTTAAAGTAAGACTCGTTGCGATGCCAACGAAAGTGGAACACGAATGGAGCAACATTCGCGGTAGAATTGCCAGTGAATTAGTAAAGAAAGCCAAGAGTTTACCGCACGTGATTGACGGCAACAATATTTTTTGCAATCATCGACGACGTTTGGAACATCCACAGGGTGTCAAGCCCATTGGCAATTACTTTGAAGACATAATCAATGGCATTGTAGAATGTCGTACATCAGGTTTGGGTAGACTGTCGATGCTACAAGATATTCACGTGCTGTCATTATTGAATTATCTCTCGGCTTTAGATCTGCTGAATTTGGCAGCTTCCAGTCGTGCTGCCTACGTGTATGCCACACATGATGAACTATGGCGAGTATTAGTTCTCGAGGAGTTGCACGCACATTTTAAGCCCGAGCGAACGTGGAAGGCTACATATTTGAAGACTAAGTATGGTGATAAGGTACATTCTAGCTACCCAATTCGTGTACAGGGAGTGTACTCTGATCTATTGTTTCAGTCGTTTTTCTGTGCGGCTGCACCGATTGAAGAAACGTGGTTAGTGGTAGAAAGTATTGAGCGTCGAAATGCCAAGAACATGACATTGGATGAATTTAAGAGAGATTTTGAAGGTCCTAATGTACCGGTAATTATCACCAATGCTATTGACAACTGGGCGGCAATGGACAAGTGGACAGATGAGTATTTGAGTGACGTTTGCAAAGGCACAACATTCTACGCTGGAGGGTTTCAGTTTCCTATGGATGAATATTTAAATTATGCGCGCGTGCTGCAGGACGATCAACCGCTGTTTATTTTTGATAAGAAATTTGCTGCGAAGGTGCCCCGGCTTGCGAAAGACTACATGGTGCCTGAATACTTTCGTGAGGACTATTTCGCTTTACTCGACGAGAAGAAGCGACCTGACTACCGCTGGCTTATCATTGGTCCCAAGAAATCAGGCTCTAGTTTTCACATTGACCCAAACGCTACAAACGCGTGGAATGGCGTGATTCGCGGCAGCAAGAAATGGATCATGTTCCCTCCTGGCCAAGTGCCGCCTGGCATTCATCCGAGCGAGGATGGTAGCGAAGTGTCTACGCCAGTGTCCATGATGGAGTGGTTTGTGACATTTTACAACGCTGTGCAAAAATTGCCTGCACATTTGAAGCCGCTGGAGGGCATATGTCGAAAGGGTGAGACCATATTTGTACCGCATGGTTGGTGGCACACCGTATTAAACATCGAGGAGAGTATTGCTGTGACTCAGAATTTTGTAAGTTCTGGCAACGTGAAAAGTGTAATGAGATTTCTTACAGAGAAACCGGAGCAAGTTTCTGGTTGCCCAATGGAGCAACGCGCTATGCTAGGCGAAATGTTGCGAGACGTGATGGCCAAACATGTGCCGGAGGTTTTTGCCAAGGTGGACAAGGAGTTACAGGAAGAGAATAAGCGGAAGCACCGCAAAACGAAGTGGAAAATCCTTATTTCTAAAGGCTCGGACAAGAAGGAACGACCTATGATATCATCAATAGATGGCATAAAGCCAGTTAGTAGTGCAAACACATTCGGTTTTGACTTCAGGTTTGACTAGCACAAGCTTCATGCACATTTAGACACAAATGCACTATATTCTCAGAAATAAAAGGATGTCACAAAACTTTTGCGATTAGTCTTGTTGCTAGTTGAGGTCAATCATATCTGAGAGGTATCAAAGTTTTGTCTTCACTGACCAAAATCAAGCATACAAAGCAGCTTCATCATGGCTTGTGCTAATTGCTTGGACGCCTGGGACGATTGCTTTAACTTTTTCAAAGGCAAAAGTCCATACCATACCACGAGACAGACTAAGCTGTCTCAATTTACAAGAAACCAACGCGTCGGTTGGAAGCTTATGGGCGCTTTTGGCATGTACGAAAACGGGCTACTGTGAAACTCATACTGACCTCGTTGTTATCATTTTACTTACTACGAGTAGATTTATTTTCTGCGTCTTTTTTCAATGCTTGTTATTAGAGTGGGAAGGACACTTTAGTGATGGGCGAGAAAAGATACCACCGCTGATGCTGTTTGGTCCAATGTCGGCAATGTATTCCGTCATTGCGATGTGGGTATGGAGGAGACCTCTTACCACTAAAATGGAGAAACTCAAAAGTATAACGAGTATTTTGATCATCGTGGTGATGCCTTGCGTAGATTGCGGCTGTTCATCTGTACCAACCCACATTCAATGGACCACGTATTCTACTGCACTACCGACGACCATCTACTTGCTCATGGGAAATCCTTGACTGGGTCTTTTTTGAGGGTTCCACCACCTCTACTGTTGTGGCCTTCATCTTTTTCTGGTACATGTTGCAGCATCTGATTATCTTTTGCTGTCTCTAATTTAATGGTCCTCATGTTTTTGTTGTTGTTGCTATTGTGCTAGGATGGTAACACTGCCGTACTCTGACATTCCATCGCCAGGTTTACATGTGCTTGGTAACGTTGCACATGTAACAATTGTGGGCGTTGACTTTTACTTTACGGCGCCCCTTTTCAAGGCCAACCACGTGTTTCTTGTGCTCATGTGGCCAGTCTTCTGGATTTTTATGCAATACTTGTGGGTCATCAGTGGCCACCAACCTAGCACTGATCTATTCAACTTCCACTCGCCAGCTTCACCCGTGTCGACACTCATGCTGTTTCTCGGGACAGTTTTAGTCTTTTTCATCTTGCTTTGGTACTCCAAATATCTACAATACGTCTCGGACAAGGCGGCCGAGGCCACAGCCGGCACTGGCGATATAGATTCAGATGAAAACTCGAGTATTTTGACCCCGGTCTGCGAGAAATCGAGCAATGCGCCATTTGGACTGGTCACGGATTCCTCAGCAGACAATTGTTTGTCGTACAACGTCAAATCTCCCATCGACGTAGATCATCACAAATCACCGCTCAGATGAGAATCAGTGTAATATGTGTCCATTAGTGAGTTGCAGTCACTCTTACATTTCGTTGTCGACTATATTGTACCCAAAAGATGGAGCAGTAGAACCTGCTTTACTTGATATCCTCCTAAACTGCCACAAAGGTTTGGTGTCTACCCAGTGAAAAGGGGTTGGAAAGAGCGGGGCAAAAAAAACCTGTGTTTAAGTTTTTAGTAAGGCTATGAAGAAGAAAAGTGCAATTGGGCAAAAAAGACATTTAATTCCATTAAATAAATACCCAAAAAATCAAATAAGGGCACATTCCTGACACTTTTCAAGCGACGGCGGAACAGGCGGTAGTACAGCACTTTTGGTCTCTGTGTTTGTAAGGTTGTCTGTGTGTGGTCTTTGCAATGACCAACGGCATGGTGCGTGAAGTTGACCGTGCAATTGGTGCTTTATCGACGCTCTTTGTGGGTGTTGGGCTGCTCGTGGTACGATAATAAACGGTGTTATGACTGCTGAATCGATTTGTACCAACTAAATATCGTTATGGAATACAGCTCCGTGAATTGTACCGGAGTATGCGAGACAATGAGGGCAAGTGGGAGCGCTGTGACTTGAATCGATGCGGACAGGACGTTTACTACCAGTGCGTGGGCGGGGGATGTTTGATTTGACTGTAGACAGACAAGCAACTGACGGGACGATTGTGCTTTATCTCTTTATAGAAAGAAGTATGGAATGACCACACTACCATTATTCCAGCATCAAGGAGGATGCGATTGCGGATCTCTGCGGTGACATTTTGTACTTGCTTTTTGATGGCATAAACTCGAGAAAAGATAGCTCACTTGTATAAGATGTTATTTTCTTGTGATGTTTGATAGATTTGTGGTCTTTGCGCCAAAAAAAGTAGAGGCGTTTGATGACAGCAATACATTTTCGTGCAAGAAAGGAAGATTTCCGCTTTTGGTGAGTAAGAGTGTGAATGAGAATGGAGCTTCAGGGCGAGTGGTTATGACTGACCTTTTGGTTTGACGGTTAGATTGCTCCAACGTCTTGCTTTGAGATGATGGAATCATCGGATGTGTCGTTGTATGAGAGCCAAGCCACGTCATGCCAGCATGCCTTTTGCGCCAAATGTGGTAGGTTGACAACGATGGACCGCAGAAAGCGTTGATGCGAGGTGGCTACGTTTTTTTGAGACTAACTTGAGTTTTGGATGGTTTGGTTCAATACGTTACAGGTATACACATTTTCCAGTTTGATCACACACAACCAGACTGCATTGCTGTCAACTTGTACTGCGTGGAAGACGAGAACTTTGAGGATATAAAGGTGCGACTCATGCTGCCTTGCTCATTTTAGCCTGGAATTTTATGTTTTAGACATCAAGCTAACACGTGTGCTTATGTTGTGTGCATTTCTTCATTGTACATTCAACAGATCATATTTATTCCAAAAGGCTCACGCCCACTCTTCGGCCGAGCCAACCGCCTGCCTTTGGAGTATCGTCGTCCACTACAATCCCAGGGATTTGCACCAGTACAGGAAGACAGCAAAGAATCGACCATGTACGATACTAGCTCGGCACTGTAAGACTTGTTGTTCGATCTGACCCAATTGCGTCTGGCATTTTAGTGTGTTTCAAAAGCAGATGATGATGTGGGCCCGAATGGATAATTATGAAAAGTACCAAGAACCATCTTCGGATGATACGCAGTCTTCCACGAGTTCTACCAGCCAGACCAGGCGCTTTTCATTTGCATCGTCAGAAGACCCAACAACCGTGACGAAAGACCAATTGGAGTTTTATCTCAAGGTTTGTGCTCTGAACTGCTTGTGCTTTTCAGAATCAAGAGATTAATTGTGAATGATGATAATGATGTAACTAACACACAGCGCCATATGGATGATACTCCACAGGAAGAGTTTCGCGTCTAATAGCAAATATATACAAACGTATCTCCCATATATATACAAACGTCTCTCCCACGTCGACCCTTTGCACTTATTTCTTAGTAGCGTGCGGGTTTTTACTTTACCCAAGTTCTTCTTCCTATTGCGTGTCGCGAACAGTATTTTAAATTAGTTGCAATCTATTTACGTAAATTAGCGTGTAAAAATAGTGTCAGTTGAAACAAACACAATTTTGAAAGTCTTAATTCTGTCGTTTCAGATCTGTGGTTTCTCCTGTCACATTTTTAGTACGACACATTTTTAGTTTCATTATGGACAAGAAACACCTTCAGCCAAATTACTACGATATACTGGGTGTAGACCGCTCGGCATCCACGGAAGACATTAAAGCCGCGTATCGCAAGCTCGGTACGTTCATTGCTTATGTATACTTGTCTGCTTTGTAATCTCCTCCTGACTAATGGATGCAGTTTTAAAGCACCACCCGGATCGTAATCACGTTCAAACCAAAAGCTCCTCCGTCAGACAAAAAGATGAAAAGGTCTGCAATCTAGTTGTATTTTTGTGTATTTGGTTGTTATCTAATGTCCATTTTATGGTAATTTGTATCATTAGGATGCTGAAATTGTGCACATTAATGCTGCATATGACCTATTGAGTGATGATTCGAATCGTGTTAAATATGACATGGAGATGTTTGGTGTATCGGCGATTCCGAATTACAATGATCATGGGATCAAGGAAACTGGTAGCTACAAACCCATGAGTTCACAAGATGTGCACGAGATGTTAGGAGGATTAAATACGTACGAACGTTTTACGACGGCCCAATTTCATCGACATCGCTCCCATATCGCACCTTCTGCTATCGGACGGAGAGCGACAAACCTTATGGAGAGAAAACGATTTCGTGCTGCCAATTCGAAACTGCCGACTCAGTCTGTCTCATTGGCGTGGCTGGCTTTTCCCATTGCATTGATGGCGTTATGGGGTGTTAACTTGAACTACGTCAAAAAGCAATCTAGGAAGCACTGATTTTTCATTATACACTTCACTTGAAATGGGTGCAATATAAGGTCTCGAGTAAGGTTTGATTGATTAATCCTGGTGTTGTTGCATGAACGTGTACAATGTGATGCATCATCTTTTTGTTTGTGCTTAGAGGTTATCACACGTCATGGAACTATTGCGTTACATGGTCGTTCTGTTTAAGTTTGAGCTGGACTCTCAACATCTTCATGAGTTCCTACAATGTTCTAGGAGGTAAGACTGTTGTCGACAACACCATGGCAGTCTGATGCACACTCATTGACCCTACCTTAGTCTTGCTATCTTGTTGCTTTGTAGCCATTTGAACTTTGATATCGATGTCAATGTGAAAAACAGTTGCAGCGAAAGAATTCGAAACGCGATGTGGGATGACGGTTTGAATGACGATAGCTTTGGTCAAAAATGCATTGAGAATGTGCAAATAGTATATATAGATGTAGGAATTGTCAACTATAAGACGGTGTACCTCAGCAAACGTTCACGAGATAGTGTAAAGAATTAATACGCTCAAGCGCTTTGCTTCGGTGCAGTGTCACCAACGGCAGTTGCAGACATCGTGGTGGACTTGCTACTACTAGATTAAGGCTGCTTAGCAAAACCGTGAGCGATGGCAGCTACAAATGTTGTATACCTTTACACAATCGGCTGATACATTTATCAAACCACTGCTGAGCTGCAATCTCGTTCAGTCTTCAATACAAACCTCATATCCGACATTGATGAGTTACGTACATTATTCTTGATCACACCTCATTATCATGCTTATTACTCCAGAAAGGCACTTGAATGAAGTCAAAAGACCATTTAAAAATGTAATGTTGAAGCTTCATTTTAAAGCGGTTGCCTCAGAAGCTTTACAAACTAAATTGTCGGCAAATTAAAGGTAAACCAGCAAAAAATAAGCGTCCTCCGTAGCATCAGCAAAGCTTATGCCTCCAGTTTTTCGATTGACATGAAATCCAGGCTCCTTCAAGTCGGTATCTTGAATCGGAGCTACGACCATGCTGACGTCTCACTCGTTCAATCTTTTTTCTCACTTCAATCGAGCGGCTTTTAGGGCTTGCTACAACTTACAAAAGGTGCTGCATGCGTTGGATGATCTGCAGCAGCTCCGTGGCACTAGGTCGCACATTTGGATCCGAGTCCAAACAGCGGTCCGCTAGTTCCTTCACGAGAGGTGGGCATTCCGGTGAAAACGTCGGCCTCATGTTTCTTCGGATCACCATCTGCACAATTTTCATGCTCTGTAGCTTCTTGCCCGAGCTGTCACGCTTGTCTGAGTACGGTACCGTATGCGTGTCCAGCTCCGCCATGACAATACCAAACGAGAAGATATCGGCCTTTTCCGTATACTTCTTCCCCATGAGTACTTCAGGTGCTGTCCAATATATTGTACCCACACCTGCCGTCATCGTGTCCTCTACGGCTCGTTCTCGACTAATCCCAAAGTCACTGAGCTTTGCACGGAACGAGTCGTCCAGCAAAATATTCTTTGACTTGAGATCACGATGAATCACCATAGGTGACAGACCGTGCAAGTATCCGAGCGCATCAGCCACATCTTCTGAGAGAAAAATCTTGTGGTCACGCCAATTGATTTGGCCCTGTCGGCGGTTGAGGAAGCCGTGCAGATCACCCTTGCCCATATACTCAGTCACAGCACACAAGTCTTGCATCGAGCT
The DNA here is from genome assembly GCA_920618645.1 of Peronospora belbahrii. Taxonomy (NCBI): domain Eukaryota; phylum Oomycota; class Peronosporomycetes; order Peronosporales; family Peronosporaceae; genus Peronospora; species Peronospora belbahrii. The sequence continues at coordinate 142,171 of CAKKTJ010000181.1, read as the reverse complement.
CCAGGATACACCCACAAACTCAACAATTTTAGGATGTGAGAAGGACGCCATGAGTTTAATCTCCGCTCCAAAGCACTCAATCTCCTTCACGTCGTTCTTCTTCTCATTCAAAATTCTCTTGACTGCCACCTGTCTGTTTTCCAATTGAGCAAGCCACACTTCTCCAAACGCTCCCTTGCTCAGCACTCGCGTGAAATACAGCGAAGAGTATGGAATGCGACTTTTGCCGAGCGTCGGGTCTGCCTGAAATTGCTCCAGCACCCGCATAGCTGCCTCTCGAGATCTGTCGCAGATCTCCATATCACGGCCATTGCTTGAGTTGCCAGAGCTTCCACTCTGTTGTGCCTTATCTTGTTTTGTATCCGGTTCCATAGTGCTGCGTAAGGCAGGACGATCAAATTGCTGCTGCTGGGGACGTGAGGGTCTCTGCTCCGGATGTTGCTGCAGGTACGTTCGTGAGCCATTTCGCGGCCGCTGCTGCGGACCGCTTGACACTCTGTTGGCACCACTTGATACTCTGTGAGCACCACCTGATGCTCTTTGAACACCACTTGACGCTCTGTTGAGTCCACTTGACACTCTGTTAGGCCCAGTAGACACTCTGATAGGTCCACTTGATGCTCTGTTAGGTCCACTTGACACTCTGTTAAAGCTGCTTGATACTCTCGTTGGGTTTGAAGACCGTCGATCACGTCCTCCGTCAACATCTGCGTCACTACGACGATTATCTTCACGAGTATTACGGTCTCCCTTGGGCAATGGTGTCCCATGAATATCATACGGATTTTGATGTGCCAGTGCAGCGTTGTGCGGTTGCGTAGAAGCTGTAGGGGTTGTAATAGTATCGGGATAATTCTCGTTGTCACTTTTACGACGGCTAGCGCAGGAGCCGCACGTGAGGAAGGCTACTAAGCTTTTCATTTGGTTCAATTACTACAGTACCTACCTACTTGACGCCCTTAATACCCGAATGGCTGACGGACTTTGGCTGCTTATCGGGTAGAATTCGAACTATACGTACGGACGGACCCAGAAATTTGCACTGACTAGTTTTTCGCGTGGAAGAGCGGGAAAATTACTTGTCCAGATTATTAAACTGTGACATTTCATTTCAATGTGTCACGTGTAAGGATGTAGATTACATGTATTACAAACCTGTAGAAAGATATAGTATGTAGGAATTGATATTACTAACCCATCATGATCTTACATGTCATCCTTCCACTAGACCAAAGCGCATGATATGCAGGAACGATGCTGCTTCAGGTGACAATGAAACTTGTATTCGGTATTAGAAAGACGTGTAATCTGATAGTATAGTGCTTTTCATATGCAAAACAAGCTGCGAATACTCTTCTTTATGTGAACTTATGCTACGATGAATGAGAGCCAACGTTTTTGTCAGCCACTGTACAAAAATTAGCTTGGGTGACTGATACCACTATCAGCGTTTTGGATACCAGCAGACGCATTGAAACGGGATAAAGCTGCAGAATTAGATCGTCAGATAGACAGCATTGGCACAACATCTTCACTTATCTGTAGATTCATGTATAGGAAACACACATACAAGGAGTGTTGTTTGTTACACTTGATACAATGTGCTTGTGAGGCCAATACGTTGGCTGGGTTTCCAACAAAAGAACAAACTGTCAATTACATGCTTGTCAAGACAGACGTTACATAGCAAACGTCTCACAGTTACATATTACTCACCAATGCTAAAGAATCAGAGTAAAAGTAACATACGTGAGCTACTGCTGGTGTTGAGACATCTGCGACAAGCAATCACCATTTGGTTGTGACGGTTCACAATCACACATTCGTCAACTTCATGCTAGACATGCCTCATATGTTTAAATTGATGCTTAGAACAAGGTACGACAGATGATCAGTGAGTAGTCGGTAGATCGCCTCAATGGCAAATTCACATTACTCATCTAATGTTAAATTTAACGACAAACAGCTTTGCTTGATTCAAAGACTGTCGATCCTTGCAACAAAAGTTAAATACCCGTAGGCAAGTAAGAGCCATAACGAATTTGACAATGGCCTTCCTCGCTCTTTGCGCGCAATTGCTCTTCTCTATGCTTCTATTGCTGCAAATCATTCTGGATGTCGCGTAAAATATCAAGCAGCTCGGGTGCGCCTGGACGTACGTCCGGGTTGGAATTTAAGCAACGGTCAGCAAGCGCCTTAATTTGCTCCGGACAATTTTCCAAGAACGACGGTCGAAGAGTCTGACGAATTACCAGCTGAATGATCTTCATGCTCGAAAGCTCCTTGCCAGAGTTGTCGCGTTGGTCCGAGTACGGTACTTCGCACGTGTCCATTTCCGACATGACAATGCCAAAAGAGTAAATGTCGGCCTTCTCGGTGTACTTTTTGCCCATGAGCACCTCAGGAGCAGTCCAATAGATAGTGCCAACACCTGCCGTCATTGTCTCCTCTGCAGAACGTTTTCGGCTGATGCCAAAGTCACTCAGTTTTGCACGGAACTTGTTGTCAAGTAAAATATTCTTGGACTTGAGGTCGCGATGAATGATCTTTGGTGATAGCGAGTGGAGGTACACTAGAGCCTCGGCAATGTCCTCGGCTAACCACACATTATGACTTGGCCAGTTGAGCTTGCCCTTACGACGTTCCAAGTAACAGCACAAATCGCCCTTGGCCATAAACTCCGTTACTGCACACAGATCCTGCGTGTCACTCCATGAGACGCCAATGAACCCGACAATCTTTGGATGCTTTAATAACGCCATAAGCTTAATTTCTTCTCCAAAACACTCGATTTCCTTCACGTCGTGCTTTTTCTCGTCTAAAATTTTCTTGACGGCGACCTGAGTGTTTTCCAGCTGGGCCAGCCACACCTCTCCAAAAGCTCCCTGGGAGATCGCGCGCGTGAAGTAAAGTGAGTTGTACGGGATCCAGCTTTCTTCGAATTCAGGGTCTTCTCCCAGCTCCGCCATCACCTTTTCCGCTGCTGCTTGTGTGCGCGCAATTACAGCCGGATCCGTTTGTCTCCTCTGCACTTCTTCCACACTAGATTTTCCCCACATTTGGCTCCGCTGCAGCTCCATCATTAATAGACCAGGATCATTGTACTCCTGAGGTTCCAGCATGGGCATCTCAGGAGGAGGAGGTGGCGGTGGCAACGAATCCCCCGGGTCATAGTGACGTTGGTACTGCGATTCGTACTGGCGCTGGTTCTCGTACTGCGATTCGTACTGGCGCTGGTTCTCGTACTGCGATTCGTACTGGCGCTGGTTCTCGTACTGCGACTGTCGTTGTTGCTGACGAGTATAAGTTGATGCTCCCTTGGTCGGCCATTGAGGAGGTCGTTCTACCCTATGATGCGATGAGCGATGATGAGATGAAGAACGTGCTATCTTCTTGTCCCGTGCACGGTTGCTATATGCAGAGTCCCTCCGTCGTCGATCAATCACCGTGTTACCGTTTGAAGTTCCACGACTGATTCCAGAATGTGCAGTAGTGGATGGAAGATTGTAGCATCGATTATCTGCATGTTTACAATTCTGCTTGCGTTTCCAAACAAAAAATGCCACGATACAGCCCAACCCAACGACTACAGGGATGACAATGAAAAAAAGAATAGTAGAATCAGAATTTGTGGTCGTTGAGGTTATTGCAGCAACAGCAGTAGTGTTGAATATGATCAAAATTAGAGCAACAAGAAGACGTCTGTCGATATTTCCAGACTGAACTACCGTCATCTTAATATGAAGTATTCAAGATGGATTCCGTAGTCTCCAAGTCTTTTGAATTGATGAGTCGATTGGGGAATGATGAGAAGTTGAAAAACCTTGAGGAGGGCTTGGTGTTGCGTTTAGGGAAACAAATCACTTGGATTTCGTATGTGACGCTCGCTCTCTTGTTGCTCTCAACATCTGGGCAAGTGACGCTCGACTAATTGTGTGGAAAACCGCAACGATCTCACATAGCGCATTGTCTTGAACTGCTTCCTTTCTCATAGAGTTGAGGACACTTACATTAAATAATAATCATAATAGCAGACGCTCCCAATAATAGTGTCCTCTTTGTTCATTCTCTTTCATTGAGTAGTAAACTTTCTTGACTTGTTGTTAAGCTATCATACTCTTCCGGTTACAAAAACAAGAGTCAGTTCTTTTTGAATGAGGACAATACATACACCTGGTGCAATGCAATCGGCTTTGTCGACCATGCTGCATACGACGGATGAGTCAAAAGCTAGTGATGCACGATTTGATGCATGCTCGGCTGAATGTACTCTCAAAACAAACTAATCCGCCCTGACAGGCAATGCCAGTGCCCTAGGTTTTGATGAGCATGTGTGTCACTCTGATTGGGCTAGGAAAAACGATCTTTAGAATGCGCTGAGTTCTTGCTGTCCATTTGTTGTAGCAGCTTCAATGCTTTACAAGTATCTGTTAGAAGCGATAGTGCATGGTCGTAGTCAGACCGGCAATACTGAATCTCCATCCATGTACAGAAGCAAAGCAGTCAGCAGGTGACAATTTGACAGTCAGTATTTAAATGGTTTTTGAAATCAGAATTCTTTTTATTCTTGTCAAGGTCTATGAATCCGGTAAGGATTCATGGTGTACATCTTCTATTTTGATGAGCGGTATAACAGCTGGTCGGTCAATCAAGTAACACACATGCGTTCATCTACCTGCCATTTCACAACACACGGTTATTTTTTAGGTACAAGCAAACAAAGTGATTGTTCTATGCGCAACGCTGTTTATCATTTCGTTTTCGTCGATGTTGTTGACTTGATATGCCACTTGTGCTTTATCCACAAGAATAAACTCGCATCAATCAATAAGTCGAGCAGGTACATCCAAATATATGTTGAAACAAAGTGATATGCCACTTGTGCTTTATCCACAAGAATAAACTCGCATCAATCAATAAGTCGAGCAGGTACATCCAAATATATGTTGAAACAAAGTGATTCACAGTAGCGTCAATACTTTGTTTGATCCTTCTTGGCAAGATCAGATCGGAAGAAAAGCTTATTCTTGACAGCTTTTTTGTAGCAGGTTATATGTGGACTACACATCCATCCTATAACGAAAGAAAAAAATAAATTACGTCTCCCCAAGGCGTTATTTATTACTGACTATTTAGACTTATATTACCAATCGAATAAATTAGCGTCAAGTCTGTTTGAATATAGAAATCTTGATCGTCTCATGGAAACTAGTATTTGGGCTTTTTACTATCTACAGGGTGAAGATGGCGAAGATCGTGCACATCCAAATGCTTTTCGATTAACTGGTATCTCTTCAACTACCGACGTCGTGACACTTGCAGACGTACTTCGATGTTTTCCACTACCTAATCCAAGAGCTTTTCATTTTCGATTTCGACTTAATAGCAATAAGAATCATACATTCTATTGGTTGGACGTGACACAACCTATGGAAAAGGTGCCAATGGCTAGTGGACGTGTTATTTGTAAACTCCTGCGTCTGGAACGACCCCAGAAATTTGGTTTAGTTTTACGACGTCGACCCGTGTTGAAATTGGTGAGTGGAAATCGACCATTAAGACATCAAAGTAGCTCCTCCAATGGACTTGGTAATAGTTCAAGTAGTGTGCAGTCATTAAAGAATGTACAGCCATTGGAAGATGGGGGTCAGAGGTTCCATCGGTCGTCGTCTTTATCAGCATTTGAACAAGGTCGGCCAACTAAGTACTCGGACAGGGCACCAGACAGTAGTAATGGAGCAGATACCCGGCTGAGTAATGCGTCAAGTCACGCTTCTTCCATGTCTGGAGACAAGAAATCGGTATCACGAACAGGATCAGGATCCAAGGCAGTGATGCCAGCACAAGAAAACCTTGAAGATTTTCTGTCAGGTAGCCAACAGGTATCAGGTGCTATTGTTACTTCGGCAGCCTCAATACCTAATAAAGATGTAAACCTGATGAGCGATAGCAGCTGGACTGACGCACCAGCTACGCTAGCACAGCCTACTGCGAACTCTGACTTTCTGAACGCGATGGACCCATTGGCGGCTCGTGCTGCGCCGGCTCCTCAGATGTCACCATCAAATGCTGTACATCGAGATTCGCCCAAGTTCGACGACGATAACGGACAAACTGTAGGTCCCGTTACCATAGCAGAGATGGAGGCACACTCCAAGTCCACGTCGGATGGGTCCAACGTGTACAATCCAAATCTGGTGGACAAGTCGACGAAGAGTGAAGGTGTGCGCCGCGCAATGGAAGAGCGTGAGCGACGGGTGCAGCGCGATGTGGAGCGAGCTCGTGAAGCTTTACGCAAGCGCGAAGAAGCCGTACGCAACATGTCTGCCATGAAAGACAACGCGAACGCTATAATTGGCCCCAAAGTGAAGAGTTGGGCGGAAGATAATGGTCAGGTGAAGAACATTCGCACGCTGTTATCTACAATGCACCAGGTCATGTGGGAAGACAGCAAGTGGCCCGAGGTGAACATGGGCAAGCTCATTCAGCCTAGCGATGTGAAAAAGCATTACCGCAAGGCCATGATTGTTGTACACCCTGACAAGTCCGGTGGACGCAACGCGGAGCAATTGTTGATTGCTGAGCGCGTTTTTGCGGCACTGAACACCGCTTGGGATGATTTTCAGAAGACTAATTCATGCTAGAAATGATTGCACAAGATGTGCTGTAAAGAGTGCAATGAGGCAAGGCAGCTGAGGTTTAGTACAAGTACACCAAGCCCATGAATATCAAAATGCACGTTCAGAATATAGAAGCACGCAAAAAGCTGTTTATTGTTTTTATCACACGCTGATTAGCAAAGACAAGATGCAGCGTGGCCAACATGGCATGTCACCATCGCTTTAAAAACATGGCGCAAACACCAGCGCTCTACATTGAGCTGCTGACGCTGACTTGGATCGGAAATGCAGTTGCCTACATTTTCTTGATCACAGCATGATTCTTCCAATACTCGACCGCCTTCATGTACTCATCGCGGTTGATGGGCACACCAGAGCCGCCCTGCGTCTTACCAATGGCATTTCGCATCATGGTAATGGGCTTCATGGGCAGTTCGTAGTCTTCGTTTTGCGCCTTAATCGCCACAATTCCCCACGGAGAATTCGTGTGCAACGGGTCTGCCGGCACTTCCACAGCCTCGTTTTCCTTAATGATCTGTTCACGGCTGTACAAGATAATGTCAAGGTACTCGGCCACCATTGGTGTTACACTGTGACTTGGAAACCAACGTGTCAATCTATATCATTCAAGAATATTCACTCAATATCCATACATTACTCACAATACAATTAACCACCAAGAAATTCAACAAGAGTAAAGAGCGACATACACTGGCAGTTCGTATTCCGTACGAGCCTCGTAGTCTGACATGAGCATGCTTGAGTTAGCCCGTGTAATCGGCACCATATTGAGACGAGCACCAGCAAAGTTCTTGATGAATAGGTGCTTGCAGAATGGTGCATAGCTGTTATCATTAAACAGGTCATGAGATCCTAAGTATCAATATTATTCCAATGCAATAGGCAATACATAATAGCATACGTACCCGTCCACCATTTTCTTTGAGTTTGCCTCATAAATCTCGTTTACTCTCTTGACAAATTCCTCCTTATTATAGTCAATATGAGTGCCCGAGTAGGTTTTATCGTCAAATTGACGCTTGGCAAAGCCATCTACAGCCCAATACATCATCATCCAATCAGTTCATTTAACAGTAGCAATACACTTGAATATCCATATATTGCAGTAAAGTAAGCGTACCTAGAACAATATCACGATGTTCGACGGGTTCAGCGGCTTGATCTGCTGCCTTTTCCATCATTTTCGTAGCACTGCCGAGCATATTGACAAATCCACGCGTCTGAGAAGTGCGAGTTACCACTACGGTTGTTCGTAGCCGTGCGAGTAGCATGTTAGCCCAAGATTTAAAGGCTCGAAGGAGATAAGAACAATACTAGCAGACCTGAGGAAGGCTGCGAGGAATGTGTCTGGTCGGGAGGATCTTGTAAAATGACCACTTTGAGTGGACTGAGACAATCATTCGATTGGTAGAAAATAAGAATAAGAAGTAACGGATAGGCCATCAAGTTGAGACTTTTCCGTGACATGTGACGGGACAGACAGGCAATTAGCATGGGATGGAATAAGTGGCATGCCTATTAGTTTAGTGTGGGAAAACATTCAGTGTCGCGCACGACGTGGCAAGTGGACGCGCCTTTTGTGCAAGATGACGCACTTCCCAATGCAGCTTGAACAAGTCGTGTCAATTGCTCCAGCTGTTCTTGCTGTTGCTTCAATTGCATCTCCAGACGATGCTGTATCAATACAATTTTGCACACCATGTCCTTGTTAAATTACATTGGCATTTCACACAATGTGTCGTTCTTTGCCGCGCTTACCTGGCCTGTCGTGATAGCCTCGAATCTTTGGTGCAGCGCCAAGCCGGTCGGAATGCGTGGTGTCGATGGATTATCCGCCGATTGAACGACTGGCGTGAGTGCAGCTGAGGTTGGTGTCGTACATGCAAACGCTGGATGGTCGTAATCACGAGACTGCTCGTCGTCGCTAAAGCTGCCCACAAACAGCGAGCCATCACGTGATCTGTCGCCAACACTAACAGCCATGCTATACAGTTCAGCCTCTTCTTCGCGCTGCTTTTCCAGCATGACCTCTATAAAACTGCTTCCTAATACGGCTCCAGGGATTGCAAACAACACGATGCCCCACAATGCAAGCGAGGCTCCGACCAAGCGGCCCATACTGGTCACGGGAACGATATCACCGTAACCAAGTGACGTGATTGTCTCGACTGACCACCATAAAGAAACACTGAAGCTCGAAAAAACACTCGGCTGCGCCAAATGTTCGAGAAAGAAGATCAGCAGCGACGATGTAAGCACCATCAAGGCTGTAAGGTACGTCAACACTAAAAACTCTTCCTTCTTGCGCATAAAAATCGTCCGCAAATTCTTCATTGCATTGTACATTCGTTCTAGACGTAAGAACGACACAATCCGTAAGAGTCGCAGACTTCGCAAGGTCAATCCTCTATTATGATGAGCACTGGCAGTAAAATGCGTGGACAAAGTCAGTAAGTAAACATCATAACTAGCTTGGTCACATCATGGTCCACTGATTGATTACTCTACCGAACGTACTTATACTCCATACTGACTTCTAAATAAAAAGGAATCAACGCCATTAGATCAATTAACGACAGCGGTCGACTCATCCATTTTAGCCTATAGAACAAACACATCAAAGATAACAAACCACTTAGGAAACAACGATATTCGACACAAACTTTCCATGACAATTGTGAGCAATACACAGTCCACCCTTTACCGTCCTTTAATCACTCCTTTATTGTATCGTTCATCTTCCACACACGACCACAGTCGTAGTACGTACTCAATCGAAAAGATAATAGTTGATACGAGTAAAAAGATATCAGTCCAATCATTAACGACTGGATTTGGTCCGGAGAAAGACCCGGTAGCTTCACCATCCACGACTGCAGATGTCTCAGAAATAGCTACTATCACGTTAAGTAGAATCAACGTCAGGACACTTAGTTCCAGTATGTAAGATGCATATTGTAGACCAGAACGGTGCTGCACCGATGAACGAAAGCGCAATACAGTCCAAATATCCTGACGTATTGTCGTATGACGTTCCTCAATAATGTGATGCCATCGCATTGGTGACATAGTAGAGGACAAAAGTGTCGAATGCTCCGTACATGAACGTCCATGCTGCTCATGTGGTGCCTTCTTCATGCTTAAGTAACAAAACGACTGCTTAAGTCGGTCGATCTACTCTCTCCTGGTTTATGTTCACTATCTCTCACTATTTCTAAGTTTGGTCATCACGGTATTTCTAAACAAAAAAAAATCACAGGGTAAAATCTCGATCGTTTATCCAGTTTCATTGGATAAATAATATTTGTTCCGGGTTAGGACTAAATACAAGCTGCATTCTGTCCGATTATAAAAGTCACGTAACAATCTGTCCTCTCTTTCTACCTTGTAAGTGATCACGTTCATAGAATCATCCGCGTCTTTTTCCTCTCTTATTATATCGTATATATCATCATCTAGATAATGTACTACTTGTTCTATACTATTTACTGTACATCCTTCGGTCACTCTCGTGGTTATTTTCACGTGTTTTGAGTCAATTGTTGTGTCTTTAAGAATATGTCAATGGCTGCTCGTCTTCGATACTTTATTAATAGTCCGACGGGACCGAAGACTACGCATTTTTGGGGTCCTGTTGCCAATTGGGGCTTTGTGCTTGCTGTATGTGATTTTATCTGTATATTTTAAAGGTGGAGGTGACCTGGCAGTTCATAAATGCCACATACACCCAGACCTACCCTAAGTGATGTATGTTATCTTTGATTCCCTCTAATGATGCTGTTGATGATGGTATTGTTTGTAGGCGATGGCGGACATGAAGAAACCCGCCGATGTAATTTCAATCAATATGACGTCAGGTACGTGCTACCGAATTATCAAAGCTTCATGGAAATTAAGCATGATGTATGCTTACTGTAAATGCAGCTCTATCGATCTACAGTCTGATCTTTATGCGGTTTGCATGGATGGTCAAGCCTCGTAACTACCTGCTTCTTGCTTGTCATGCCTCGAATGAAACGGCCCAGCTCTACCAACTACAGCGTGGCTTGCGCTTTCGTGCGAGCAAAAAGGCTGCGGAGAAACAAATGTAAACCCGTCATGGATCTTTTTCTCACACACTCAATGACAGGACCGTGCTGTTAGATGTTGCCCCGGCCTGACTTGTTGAACAAGATTTGATACGCTGCTTTGCATATCATGTTTCTGTGTTAGCAAGAGCTTGCTTGGTACACCTGTTTGGTTTTAAAGAAAAGATATTGGCAATAGGATAATGACCACACCTCTTTTCCTATCGCATTTTGACTCATCTTCTCACATTCGAAAGACGCCGAACTTCGTGTCCTGTGGTTGCTCATTCAGCGCAGCGCTAAGACTTAGTCCAAGCACCTTGCGAGTGTCCTTTGGATCAATAATGCCGTCATCCCAGAGACGTGCCGTTGAATAATACGCCGAGCTCTCGACCTCGTATTTGTCTAGAATAGGTTGCGTGAATGCTGCTTCTTCCTCAGGAGACCAAGTCTCCCCACGGCGCTCGTAGTTGTCATGCTGCACTTGAGCGAGCACACGCGCCGCCTGCTCGCCACCCATGACGGATATTCGAGCGTTCGGCCACATATACAAGAAGCGAGGCGAAAATGCGCGACCACACATGCCATAGTTGCCTGCACCATAGGAACCGCCAATGATGCAAGTGATCTTAGGTACCTTGGCATTTGCAACGGCCATGACCATCTTAGCACCGTCCTTTGCAATGCCACCATGCTCTGCCTTCTTTCCAACCATGAAACCCGTGATGTTTTGAAGAAATAGCAGGGGAATGCCACGCTGGCAGCATAGCTCAATGAAGTGTGCCGCTTTCACCGATGACTCCGAGAAAAGAATGCCGTTGTTAGCAATAATACCAACAGGATTCCCATACAGACGCGCAAAGCCCGTGACAATGGTGGGACCATACTCCTTCTTGAACTCGTCAAAACGACTGCCGTCGACAATACGGGCAATCACCTTCCTCACATCGAAAGGCTTGCGAGAGTCCACAGGAATTATTCCTCCAAGCTCATCTGGAGAGTAAAGTGGCTCCTCAATTAATGTTTGCGTAACGGCAGGCTGTATGCGGTAGTTCAAGTTACTCACAATACGTCGCGTGATATCCAATGCATGGGCATCGTTGTTGGCATAATGATCGGTCACACCAGAAATACGGCAATGTATATCTGCGCCACCCAATTCCTCGGGTGTGATTACTTCTCCAGTCGCTGCTTTCACAAGTGGAGGTCCTCCTAAAAATACAGTGCCGTTTCCCTTCACAATGACACTCTCGTCCGACATGGCCGGTACGTAAGCTCCACCAGCAGTACAGCTGCCCATAACCACAGCAATCTGAGGAATACCTAGAGCCGACATGGTAGCTTGGTTATAAAACTCTCTTCCAAAATGGTCACGGTCTGGAAATATGTCGGCTTGCAGTGGTAAGAAGGCACCACCAGAATCTACAAGATATATACAAGGCAGGCGATTTTCCTGGGCAATCGCTTGTGCTCGTAAATGCTTCTTAACAGTCAAGGGGAAGTACGTGCCTCCTTTGACTGTAGCATCATTGCCCAGAATCATGCACTCGATGCCACTGATGCGGCCAATACCTGTAACAATCCCAGCGCTCGGTACACCCCCTCCATACATATCGTAGGCAGCTAAGGGCGACAACTCTAAAAAGGGTGACCCAGAATCTAGTAACAAATCAATGCGTTCACGTACTAGCATCTTACCACGTGCCTCATGACGAGCTCGGGCCTCTTGTCCACCACCTTGACGCGCTGTCACCACACGATCTCGTAGTTCGGTCGTAAGTTTTGCCATGTGCGCTTGCGAGTCTTGGAATTGCGTTGACTTGACGTTGAGCGCACCGTCCAAGACATTCGACAAGCAGCTGAATGTACTTGCTTGTAACGTAAAAGTACGGCGACATAAGCAGACGGATGAACGTGTTAGGACACTATGTCGAGTCAGTATTGTCATGGAGAGAATGAGAATATTTCGTCTATTGAAGAGTGGATAGATAAGATTTGGCCTTGAAGTTTCGATTCTTTGACTTTGAGACTGGACTGAGGTCTCCATGACTGATGTCTAGTAGTATGCCATGAAACTGTCGAACAGCATGTGTTTCTTAACGTCCCACTATCTCGATATATGCTGGTTGAACTTTAAAAGTGACGTACAAAACACATACACGCCACGTTCTTCATCACCTCCTCTTGTGTCCCAATAAGACTGTCTCGTCTCTTGCTTTTCCAGTCCTCTTTGTCTTCTTGTTTTTTCTTCGGTATGATTCATTCATTCATTACAAGGGCAGTATTATTTGTCTCTAAAACTCGAGTCGACTCTCTTTTTCGGACCCAGCCACGTTGGTCTGTACAGTTAGTAATATACTCTATAGCAATACGATCGATCGTGAATGCTGATGCAAGCTGCGTGTAGAAGGAACCAGATTTGTTTTTTTTTGGTCCACTAAAACAGATCGGCACGATAGCCGTCATCTAACAATAAACACCCGCACAAAAAGTCGCGGATGCAGTCTTCACGGACAAAGAGTGTTATATGATGGTCCATGCGACAAAATGTGGTAAGGTATACGGTACAGTACCAAAAAGCTGCTCGTGTCTTTTAGATCTCCGTCATGTGTTGCTACAATCCAGTTGACTCAAGGGCGATGAGCGTGCTGTTGGGCTTCGCGAACGAGATCCGAGCATTCATGGAATCATCAGGTCAGTGCAATTTGTCCAAAGCAACGTGGTGGTTGCATCACTCGGTAAAAAGGACTAAAACTACTGGATGTGCATCTTGGTCGACGGATGCCCAGTTTCTTGTTCTAATTGAGCATTTTCATGCTCAATTAAAGAGAAGACGCGGATGCAGAGATGTTTACAAGAATCGAACAAAAGGGCAACTGCGTCTGGGTCAAGTGTGTGTGCTGCTTCGAGACCTACTACTCGTGGCGTCAGGGCTGCGGCCGTCGTGTTTGGTGGATTGCTGTGCATTGAAGAAAGGAGTGGCTAAGCTTTTACTGGACTACCTAGATGAGAATGAAGCGAGCCAACAATGGTTTGATTAAAAGCAGGTCCGTGCAGTGACGCTAGATAACAACGTCTTTTACGTGAACGTGAACGCTTTCGTGCGCGAGAAAATAGTGAAGCTGGCGTTTGGATCTTATGATACCATGTATGTGGATGTCAGTGCAAGCTTGTCTTTTCCCAGCCTTATTTGCAGCAGCTCAGAAAGAGGCGACGAGGTTAAAAGCGTTCGCAGACTGGACCGCGTCAGCCTGCAAACGCCTCCTCTCGTCGACGTACTCTCAAGTGCTAGAGTTTGAGAGACCGTCGGCGCTCAATGCAGCAGCACTAGCTGGTATGATGCTGTGCTACCCGTTTGTGTATGACATCTTGGAAGACGACAACAACGTCATAATTGATGATAAGTGGGCCGAGCAGAAGAACAGCCTCGCAATGTGTCCGCTTTGGCTCTTTCAGATCAAAGCTGTCGTGTATGTCGTCAGCTTCTGTGCTCCTTGTGTTCTCTTTGTTCTATTCTGATATTGTTGGTATATTTATTATCCATTTCCTTGCATACAGACTCAGCAAGCAGATAGAAATGGCGCTGCAAGAGTTTTCTGTGCCGCAACATTTGCTCGACAATGGCACCACTCTGTCATAGAGGATGAAGCAGAAACTCGTCATGTTTTGCCGCTTGTGACCATCCTTCAGGCTCATTATCAACTGAGAATGCGCATGCAATCGAACGAAATTGTTTGATATCATCTGGCGTCCGACCTCAAGCCGATGTTGGCAACCGAATGCTGCACCGCGTTGCACTGTAGGTCTTAGCTCCGTTCAATCAGGGTTTTGGCGATACCATCACAATCCACTCCAGTGCTTTTCTACTTCAAGCAATTTGGCTTGTTTATAAAGTCTTGAGAAGACTTAGGTCATCTCCGCTCAAGTACAAGCACGAGTTTTCGGCCTGGCTGAAGACTCACGCTGTTGTCTTTTCTGGCGCAGTAGAGTTCGCCAGACGCTTGGAAATTACAACGTCGATGAGGTGCATCTTCGAGCAACGCTTGGATGGGGGAGATGTGGCTACAAGTCATTGCGTAAGTCATTCGACGAGTTCAAATTGAAGATGACAAGCAGGCGACGACAGCTTTTTTCGGCGATGTGCGTGCAAGCATATGAAGCTGTGAATTGGCAGGAAAAAGGTGGTTTCACGTCACTAAAAATCCGGCGTGTGCAGCTTCTGGTAGTTTTGTCGATACTAAAGCCCTCGAGGAAGCCACGTTCATGTTAAGTGAGACTTTTTGACCTTGCCGGAGCAGAAGCTCGTAAAACCTACGACCACAATAGAGACATGCATTGTAAAGAATAAAGGCCTCATGAATTGAGGATCACGAAGGTCTTTGCACCAACGAAGACTACGAGTGCATGGGCTAGCGGTCTGTGTCCATCCTTCAAGACCGACAACATTAGAGCCATCAAAACATTAGATAATAGACGACAAGAGCTTACAACGCTGCGATAAGCAACGGAAACCATTTGTTCCGTCGTTCGCGCGCATTCAAGCACTCGTGTATTTTCTCCAATATCCCGACGACAATCTGTTAGTCTCTTGACATTGATCAAGTATCAGTTTCCTTGCTGTCGCGACATTAACTTGCCACAACCCATGACATCGGACTGGTTGATGCACTTGGACCGATTGACGACCTGGTGTATCGACCTCGTCGAGTAGCAGATTTCATTGGTATTGAATTATCACTAAATAAAGAGATCCTCAACAAAGTGCTTTCAAAACTTCAACTTGTCTTTCTTGGTCAACGACGCGCTAGTGCATTTTTGTCAAGATGACGACATGTCGTTGGTGGAATGCACTAGCAAGAATATCATCTTACGTAGGAGATCATAAATACAAGTCAAGTGCGCCGTTGCGCACTATTTTCCGACGTGAAAAGAGTTGTCTTTACTCTTGTCATTTTGAGCAGCCAAGTCTGAAACGTTCGGACAGCATCCCATCAAGTTGCAGTCCAATCTCACGAGCCCTTAAAATTTGGAGGTCAGCATGTCGCTTTGCAGGTTGTTGTACGCTTGCGGTACCCTGTCTATCCAGCAGTTTATGTTGTTGGACTTTCGATGTGACGCGCAAATCTGCCTGTCATCTCATAAACAGGCAGCAACAGTTCCTATGTCCTATTAGGCCGTCTCGTTTCCTATATTTTCAGCTGACCTCTTGTCTTTTGGTCGCAGCTATTTGTTTCAGCGAGCAATACTAGCCTCTAGTATTTTCTTCTTAGTACAGCCATGTTGCACTGTTTATTCACTAAGCATACTTTTGTTGCAACACGATGGTGTTTGATGCTACGTGTTGAGCAGACCAGACTAATGAACTGATCGGAGGCAACCAGATCTAGGTTTTGTCTAATGAACTGATCGGAGGCAACCAGATCTAGGTTTTGTCCAATGAACTGATCGGAGGCGACCAAATCTAGGTTTTGTCCAATGAACTGATCGGCACAACAGTGTCACCTCCCTTGTATGGGATTTTTGCTCCCTCTTTACCACTGATCTACTTCAAACATACGATAAAGTACTGTATATTTTTCAAGTATATTCTTAAGTGGTTTTCATTTTGCATTCCAAAATATTATCCTCACTACACAGTTTGAAACGCATCTGCTACACAATGATGCGTCTTCCGTCCGCTCTCATGTATGGGACTCTTGCAGCATGTCTACTGCGTCATGGTTCTCATGCAAGGTCATTTGATTCCATCATCCCAGCTCCGTTGCCCCTCGCTGCCCCGCCATTCCCCGCAAATCAATCTGAAGTCTCTACCACGAGGCATTCAGAAGAAAATGAGGTCTCACACGACGAAAAAGAAGAGAGGGGGTTTCCTGCTCGGTTTGAAATTCCCGAAGCATTGGAAACTAATGGCGCTCACGGCGCGGATGAACTACAGTAAGAAACGGACAAGATGCTTAAGGTGTTACAACCCATCGCGCAAAATTTCTTTGTAAAGCAACCTGATCAATTGAAAGATGTAGAGGACTGGAAAGAATTCATATCGGGCGTCGAATTGGCATCCTCTAGCAGCCAAACCACATTCTCTGAGAAGCTTGCAGCTAAGTGCAGCTACAATGAGCTGCTCCAGATTATTGCAGCTGGGAAGGAGCTTCGTGTTACTGGCACGAGGGCTCATGCTGTTGAAAAAGAGCTTCGTGTTACTGGGAAGAGGGCTCATGCTGCTGAAAAGACGGTCGATGATATTTAAAATAAAGTTCGTAGTCTGGAGTTGTGGTTAGAGAAAAATTACCCCACAAATAAGTTGAAGCAACTTGTGCGCACCAGAACGGAAACATTCTTTCGCGAAAACGACTATAAGGCTAATTGGATCGAGTTTTCTTCTTACGTGAAAGCCTACAACGAGCAAATCCCTGGTGGTTTAGTTACGACGACCGCTGAAACTATCATGAAGTTTTACAAAGACGAATTAATGGTCAAATGGATCTCTGAGTTCTTCGAACCGATTACGGAAAAAGATCTAGCAATAAACCAATTGAATGAGCTGTATTCAAGGCAACAGAAATGGCTGAAATTGAAAAAGCATCCTGACGACGTCTTCAGCGAGGTGGGACTTGCTGAGCCACTGTGGACGATGTTTGAACCAAAAACAATGGGTTATAAACTACGCAGGTGGAGGCGGAATACCAACAATTTTATCAAGAAGTATCCCAAGATGCCCGCAACTGTTCGCGCATATTTTCCGTACGAGGATAAACAATTGCTCAAGATGTTGTTTTATGAAAGTAGTGAGCGTCTATACAGCAATGTTTTAATAACACAAGTGCTAGAGGAGGTGACCGAGGCATTGCACAAGACCAATCCAGATCTATTCGAACTTTACGAACTATTTTGTCTTGACACGGGCGAAATCGAAGTTTTTTCGAGCCGTAGAATGATGAATTGGCTACAATTCGCAAAAGACTGCAAACCACCCGTATCGCCGATACCGGTGTTGCTTAAGAAAAATGGTTTTGGGGAAAAAGATTATGATAAGCTTGATGATTTGGTTAGTGAAGCACCTGGAAGTAAAGCCAAGGATGAGATTCAAAGGCTTTTACAAATCGAGTCCAAGAAAGCAAAAAAGAAATAATTGGAAGATGCGCATGCTTGGCGAATACTTCGTCTAGGCGCCGATCGTCCTGTGCACGAGCAAGTCCCTTCGACATGCCGCAAACTTTGGTAGATGAAAAGTAGATTTTTTGAAATCTAATGTCCATAATAGTTGCTTCATTCGTTTCGCCATACAGTCAGCGTACATTGTTATTTGCAGGTCACCTAAATTATAGTATGCAGTACCTCTTTAAGAACCTGCTCAAGCACGCGATAAAGATTCAGTAGAAGCTTCAGTCGGTGAAAAGTAAGTAAAGGCTTCTGCTTGTTTGCAAACCAAACAGCTATCTTTAACGTTGCCAATAGGAGCAACCTGACATCACGAATATTAATCAAAGAATGTAGTATATATGTAACAATGCAAACATGTAAGATAGTGTAGCACTTTCCACTTGATGATTCATCTGCATGCGCCGTCAAAGACTCAGCAGGAAAAGCCGTCTTGTTTGGCAACCCGTACGTTTTTCTTCACCCCGTTATGCTAAGAACAAATGTTGGAACAAGGGTCAGTTTTCGAGAACGCAACTCTTCTGTTATCCTGTGCAAATTATCACAGAGCCAGAAGTGCGGCTCTTGAAGGTTTTGGAACAAGTTGCTGATTCGTCATCACAATCGCCGATTCGTGAGTTATGCATTCTTTTCAGGAGCACGAATTACTCTGGTATATTGCTATCAAGCCAAAGCCAAGCACGAGCGGTGGCTTGCTGTTTTGAGCTTACATAAACCGCGGCGACTGAGGTGATCACACACGAACAGTAATGTTCGCTCTGATCAGAATTTTTTTGTCAGGTTCGAAGGGAGATTTAGAGCAGACTAAAGTCATGTCAATTCGGAACTAAGTCAGCCTAGGATCTCAAGAAGTTGAAAGCCTTCGTCGGCACGGATCCCGTATTTGGTGATATCTCCAAAATAACAAATTATCATCACGAAGGATCTGAACGACGGTCTTCTCCGCCTACTACAAACTCATATACCGATAGTTTAGACGTAGTTTTTCGCTTGGGGTTAAAATGAGCAGCATTTGTCGTTTGGACTGACCTTTTCCTGTACATAAGTTTCCTTCACTAGCGCGACCCAATTGGCGTCTTAGTTATGTCGTGTCATGTCCTTTCAACTTTCTTTTTTCTCAGTAGTTATGCGACTTCTTTTATCTGCATACGACCTATGTGCACGTTGATTGGCAGCTCTATTGAAGATTCGTTTATGTCTCGTATACCTCGTTGAACCCATGACGTAGCACACAATAATTAATGTGAATAAACAAACAACGTTCCACCGTTTTTGTCAGATGTAACAAGCGTGATCAAGGGCACGTTGGTTTCCACAAAGCGTCAACGTGATTCTACGTGTACGTGGCTCTCTCCAAGCTCTCATAGATTATTTAGCTTACCATGTGAAGAAACTGCTCCAAATTTTTGCAGCTGGGAAGAAGCTTCGGGTTACTGGGAAGAGGGCTCATGCTGCTGAAAAGACGGTCGATGATGTTATAAATAAAGTTTGTGATCTGGAGTTGTGGTTAGAGGATAATTACCCCACAAATAAGTTGAAGCAACTTGTGCGCACCAGAACGGAAATATTCTTTAGCGCAAAAGAAAATAAGGCTGAATGGATCGAGTTTTTTTCTTACGTGAAAGCCTACAACGAGCAAATCCCTGGTGGTATAGTTACGACCGCTGAAACTATCATGAAGTTTTACAAAGACGAATTAATGGTCAAATGGATCTCTGAGTTCTTCAAACCGATTACGGAAAAAGATCTAGCAAGAAGCCAACAGGAATAACTTGAATTGTAAAAGCATCCTCCTGACGACGTCTTCAGCGATGTGGGACTTGCTGAGCCACTGTGGACGATGTTTGTACAATGCGTGCGCCACTACGCGGTTGGAGTCAGGATACCAACAATTTTATCGCTAAGTATCCCAATTTGCAAGCAACTGTGCATGCACCTATCGACAAGGTAATGACCCTGGAGGGTCGGGTAAAGTCATCAATGGATGTTATCTTTGAGGATAACGAGATGCAAGCACCTAGTGACGAGGTAATGGCCCAAGAGGGTTGGGTGAAGTCAAAAATGACTGTTGTCTTTGGCAACAACGAGGTGCAAACACCTCATGATGAGGCATCGACCCAAGAGGGTGGGGTGCAGTCAGTAAATGAAGTGGCCTGTGACCTTGAGGTGTGCACACCTGCGGAAGCTGATGCGTCAGATGCTTAGAGCATCATGAGTAGAGATGATAATATCGTGAGTGACGGTGATAGAGAACAGCTATATACACTCGTCAATGGTTTGACTGGGGATGTTGAAGATCCGGTGGCTCTTTCAACAATACCCGCAGTAAGTGCTCTGTTAGAGCTGGACGAGTTGTCCTTTGCCGAGTTTGGCATTGCCTTACAGGCAGGCGACATCGCCGAAGTGGTCATTATACGACGTGAGGAGGAGTTGAACTCCTCGTCGCTTTTGAATAAAGCAGTTATTGAGGATGCCAAGAAGGCGCTGAATGCGCGTAGAGGGTCACAGATTCCGAAGGACCCTTCGTATCCTTATATTCCTTTTGTTGAAGGAATATGGAGATGTTGTCTTCAGAGAACTTCCGACGAGGTTACCTCTGGATAGAGGTGTACGTCATGAAATTGACTTGGTTCCTGGAACCAAATACGGTGTGACGCGACAGTGGCCGCTGACACGAGAACAATGTGACGTCATTGACGAGTTCTTTCGTGCGAAGCACGCGGCTGGCATGGTGCATGAGAGCAAGCCTCCTCACTCTGCGCCCACGTTTTGAGTAAAGCCTAATAAGAAGTGGCGAATAGTGCATGCTTATAATAAAAGCTGAATGTAGCCACTATCCCAGGCTCAAACATCAATTCCTCGCAAGGATGTTCTTCAGAACAATATGGTGGGATGTACGATGTACAGTGCCCTCGACTTACTCGATGAATATTACCAACTGCTCATGCGAGCTAGTGATATCTTGCTGACAGCGGTCAGTAATCCAAGCGGTATGCTCTGGGAGTGGTTAGTGATGCCTCAAGGGCTGTCTAACGCACCTGCAACGTTCAATCGTCTAGTAACACAGTTGTTTCGGCCCCATAGGGCGTATGCAACGACATACGCTGACGATATATTCGTCCATAGTCAAGCCTAAAATGGCAAGACTGATGTGGAGAATCACATCGAGCACCTGCGAGCTGTGCTCGGTTGCATGCGGATGCATAAGTTATATGCCAATATTGAATGATGCATCTCAAGTAATTTGCCTAAACTAACTACTTGCGGAGGTCCTTCTAGTTCCTCGTAACCGGCTAATCCACTATGGCTTTGACCTTAACAGGGCCTGCCCGAATTCCTCGCTTTTCGATGAAGCATCCCAAAAATGGAATTTCTTCCGCACTGAAGATGCATTTGTCAATATTATGCATCCGCATGCAACCGAGCACAGCTCGCAGGTGCTCGATGTGATTCTCCACATCAGTCTTGCCATTTTAGGCTTGACTATGGACGAATATATCGTCAGCGTATGTCGTTGCATACGCCCTATGGGGCCGAAACAACTGTGTTACTAGACGATTGAACGTTGCAGGTGCGTTAGACAGCCCTTGAGGCATCACTAACCACTCCCAGAGCATACCGCTTGGATTACTGACCGCTGTCAGCAAGATATCACTAGCTCGCATGAGCAGTTGGTAATATTCATCGAGTAAGCGAGGGCACTGTACATCGTACATCCCACCATATTGTTCTGAAGAACATCCTTGCGAGGAATTGATGTTTGAGCCTGGGATAGTGGCTACATTCAGCTTTTATTATAAGCATGCACTATTCGCCACTTCTTATTAGGCTTTACTCAAAACGTGGGCGCAGAGTGAGGAGGCTTGCTCTCATGCACCATGCCAGCCGCGTGCTTCGCACGAAAGAACTCGTCAATGACGTCACATTGTTCTCGTGTCAGCGGCCACTGTCGCGTCACACCGTATTTGGTTCCAGGAACCAAGTCAATTTCATGACGTACACCTCTATCCAGAGGTAACCTCGTCGGAAGTTCTCTGAAGACAACATCTCCATATTCCTTCAACAAAAGGAATATAAGGATACGAAGGGTCCTTCGGAATCTGTGACCCTCTACGCGCATTCAGCGCCTTCTTGGCATCCTCAATAACTGCTTTATTCAAAAGCGACGAGGAGTTCAACTCCTCCTCACGTCGTATAATGACCACTTCGGCGATGTCGCCTGCCTGTAAGGCAATGCCAAACTCGGCAAAGGACAACTCGTCCAGCTCTAACAGAGCACTTACTGCGGGTATTGTTGAAAGAGCCACCGGATCTTCAACATCCCCAGTCAAACCATTGACGAGTGTATATAGCTGTTCTCTATCACCGTCACTCACGATATTATCATCTCTACTCATGATGCTCTAAGCATCTGACGAATCAGCTTCCGCAGGTGTGCACACCTCAAGGTCACAGGCCACTTCATTTACTGACTGCACCCCACCCTCTTGGGTCAATGCCTCATCATGAGGTGTTTGCACCTCGTTGTTGCCAAAGACAACAGTCATTTTTGACTTCAACAAGTCCCATTGTGGTTACAGGAAGCATGGAGACTAGGGTTGTTGGAAGAGGCTGACCTGCGATCGCTATGGGAAGAACGTCCATCCCCCAGATGGTTACTTGTTCGTATGTAGAGGCTGTGGAGAAACCCACGAGGTTTGGAAGTGCCGGTGGAAGAGCTTTATAGCTTGATCCGTCATTGGTACAACCCGACCAAGCACGCTGGGATGTTGCCGGAGAAGGTCAAGCAGATGCTAAATTAGGACGCTCGCCAGGTTTGAATCTGGTACGAGCCGATCGTTCTAATTGTTGCATTTTTGCATATGTGGAAAAGCGACTCAAGGGAGGAAGGGACATTCAGGATAACTCACTTAGAAATATATCGAAGTTCGAAAGTTAAACTAGGGTCCATGTTGCTTCTTCCGGTGCGTCTAACAATTTCGTTCAAGAAAGTGCAGTGATGGAGTTGGACCTACTGCCGGGCGATTCGAGGGGATATTGAAAATATCATGCTCCTACGAAATGGTTTGGACAGGCCAAGGCCTCTAGGAAGATTAACAACGATCAAGCTAACTTGTTGTTCGATACTGTCGCCGAGATATACATTTTTAATATCGCCTTTGCTCGTAAGGTAGGCTGCCAAATTGATGCAAGTGAGCGCCAAGAATTTATTGGTATCGGGGAATCCGTGTATACCACGGAAGGACGCACTCGTATCAAGGTCACTCTGGATGGAAACTTGGTATACATCTTTAAGGTGTGGTAGACCCGACGGTGGTCCAAGATGTGATTTTTAGGCATGGACTTCATGGTACCAGCCGGTATGTGACGGGATCTGGTGGATGGGACACTATGTCTTCCCGATGAGGTTCGAGTCCAGTTAGCAGGAAGAAGTACCCTTTACGATAATCGGGTATCATACGTGAAGTTGGGTCGATACGTACAGATACCGGCCGGAGAGTACAAGGAAGTGCCTCTGAAAAGGTCGACCTCGCACCAATTGAAGTTGTGGGTCACAAGGGGAGAACGATGGATCACGACTGTGAGCCAAGGGATAGGAAGTGTGAAGTTCCTGAAGGTAACCAATGTCAGTACCCAACCCCTGATATTACACGAGGACACCAAGATAGGCATCTGACGAAGGACCAAGTACCAAGGGCGCAGGGTTTTGTGTCGGTAGGGTCTCGAAGATATGCCGAGCGATTAAACCTGGTGTATGAATCTACCACCGGCCAGGTCGATTATCAGGAAGACCTGACGGAGAAGGATGAAGGACCATTGGTGGAGGTACCACCGTACAGCACTCCATCTAGAATACTTCAGCGGCCAAGGATACTTGTTCCAGTAAGGGTTATGGCATTCCAGCCGAAGGTCGATCAAGAAGAACCTTAGGTCGACCAAGCGGGGCAGACAAAAGAAGGCGAAGGATCGGTAGAGTCGCCACAAGCAGATGACCAAGTGTGCATGTTCGAAAGTGGGGAACTCTGGGCCGAAGATGTAAATCAAGGATAAGCTATCATACCGGAAATCGACCCTTCACCTACATGTATCAAGCTGAAAGATCTACAGATTCCTGACTCTGACGGAAACACCCCAGAGGAGGTGGACCGACTGAGACAAATTATATGGAGAAGGCGACATCTATTCATGGGAAAGGGCAACGCATTACCGCCGGCTGCTCGAGGAGCTATCTGTGACATTGATGTGGGTAATGCCAGGCCGA
The DNA here is from genome assembly GCA_920618645.1 of Peronospora belbahrii. Lineage (NCBI taxonomy): Eukaryota > Oomycota > Peronosporomycetes > Peronosporales > Peronosporaceae > Peronospora > Peronospora belbahrii. The sequence goes on along the minus strand of CAKKTJ010000181.1, from coordinate 118,043 downwards.
TTGCACAACGTGTACGTAAGGTGGCCCCCCAGTTCAATGAAAAGTTGGCAGATCTGATCAAGGGACAATTAACTGCGAAGATCATTCGACCTCGCCATGGGCCAGACCAATCGTCATTATTGTGAAGATATGGGACGGATATCAAGCTTTGTATTGATTACCGGTTGGTGAATGACTTGACCCAGCTTATGGACTACCCCATGCCTCTAGTCAACGAATTGTTGGAGGATCTGAATGGGGCATTGTAGTACTGCTCCCTGGATATGGCAAGTGGTTTTTGGTCGTCGGCATGACCGAAAGAGCGAGAAGGATCTCGGCGTTTGTCACCCTATTGGGGTTATTTGAATGGCTACGGATGCCATTTGGACTCAAGAACGCGCCTCGGATATATCAGAGACTCTTAGATAATTTTTTGTATGGGTTTTTAAGTATCGCCAAGGAGCTGGTACGGAGGAGACTGAAGACTTTTTACGATGGGGAAGCCTGATGTAAAGTTGGGTCCCTCGGTACTGGGTTGGCGATCCTACATAGATGGCATTTTGATACCGGACGACTCGTGGAATATGTTGTGCGCAAAGGTTGAGCGGTTATTAGATGTGTGTGACTATTGGAACCTATTTATCAGCGCGGTCAAGAGTTTATGGGGGTGCTGGAAGGTAGACTACCTTGGGCACAGGGTCTCAGACCAAGGATTACTAGAGGTCCACCAAAGGACCCCCAGTCCCTGGCGACCTACCGTTGCCAACGACACTCAAAGCCATGCAATCGTTCCTTGGAGGTCTGAATTACTATGGTAGATTCATTAAAGATAATGCAGTATATGCATCGATCCTCTATGAGTTACGGGAGGTAGATTTTTACGCTTGGCGATGTAAGTTGAGGACGGATGACAGTGAGGTGGCTAAGGCAGAAGACGAGGAGAAGTGGTCCAGGGCCCAAGTAGCCTTCGCTATGGTCAAGAATAAGATTGTCACTGCATCTATCCTGCGACACTTTGAACCATCGAAGGTGGCAGTAATTATCGTTTATGCAAGTAAATGGGCCACATCCGCGTCGTTGGTGCAAGACCATGGTGGCATCCTAATGCCGGTGACTTTTACGGACCCTTAAGACCAACAAGTTGAAATACAGCACGGTGGATAAAGAAGTGCTGGCTCTATTACGGATAATGGAACTTGTTTTACGATGTTGGTCACTCGACCCCTCAAGGTCCTGACGAGGCATTCTACATTGGCGTGTCTAGTCAGGTCTACGGGTTTACAGGGACGTCTTGACAATTGGGCTGCCCTCTTGTCCCAATGGACTAAGGATATCGTTGAGTGCAGCAAGGGACACCATGCGACTAAACGCCCGAACGAAATCCGACATAAATCCTGGCTCTCGATCGTGGCGGATCGCTTCGCTAGCACTAAAACGGCGGAAAACGCATTCTTCGTCCTCTTCAGCTATCGTCTGGGCCGTTCGCGACGAAATAGCCTTGGCCATCACGTACCCCGTGAACAGGTCGACCCAAATTAGTAGCTCGGTATTTCCTCTATGCGACCTGGGCAGCGAGGGAATATGATCCATCGCTATGATCTGGAAAGGGTATGTTGCTTTGACATTCCCTGGAGTCTTGCCCTGCAAGGTAGGTCCTCCTTTCCCTGTCTCGCAGTCCACACATGTCACCCACATACCTCTATAAGCTTCGGAAGAAACCTCTCCAATGGCAGTACCGTCGGATTCGTTGATAGGTACGCCCGACCCCTTGGTGACCTCCTTCCAGACTAGTGTGGTAGTGATGCAGGACGTCGGCTTGGAGACTTTAAGGTATCACTAGTCTGGCCGTTACCTCTTGGTCGTTTCCCTTGACCTTCTGAAAGGGACAATACAATAATATCCCCTCTTCACTTATCTAGTAGTCCCTGGTCATCTTACTGCACGATCAAGCGGTCTCCGTGGGCAGGTCGACCCAATATTCCTTCAAGTAGGCCTTCAAATCTCGCACCCAGTCTTCTTGCTCTTGTGCCTCCCTGATTCGATCTGTCCGGAGTCGTTGTATTACACACTCTTTCAGGATTTCCCCTGACATTTTGATGCGAGCTCGAGATCGAGTAAACGCAAGCACCTTGGCCGATAAACTTTGGTCCTTGGGGAACTAGTAACTCTGGCACTCGATTCATTGCTTCTAAATTCGGTCATTCCCCTTTCGATTTCGACTTGATCCCTTCCTTCTGACGCAGAGCTGTGCTGGCCAATTGGTCGGCACTCTGATTCCAATCATGTTTTTCGTGCACGATTTCTTGGGTGGGCAATGCCAGCAGCTTATTAAAAGCTCTTGCTCGTAATGGCGACAATCCTGCAGCCTTACACTCGATCTCTCCTCGCATTTGTCGCACCACTAAGTTGGAATCTGTACAGATAATCAGTCGCCGTCGTTTTAGAGGCTCTAACAGGTCTAAACCCTTTAGCTTACCGTCGTGTCCGCCTTATTCGCTCTAGATGTAACGAGGAGCCTCGAGGCAGCCTTGACTATGGTCCAATTAGGCAATCTCCATACAATAGCGCTACAGGCTCCACCTCCCTGTTTCACTCGGGTGGACCCATCAAACTCATGACGTAAAACTCTTCGTCAGGCTCCACAGTTGGTGTAGGTAGGTCGACCACTTGACGTGCCTGTTTCTTGGGGGCAAAATCGAGTCCACAATTTCACGAGGAGTAATACTGGCTGCGAGCGCCCCCATACTTGGTCCTCCAACAGGCAGAGATAGTTTTTTGAGTTATCTATATGTGTTTGCTTCACCCCAAAGCAATGTTAGAACGAGTGTTTTAGTTATCGAGCGTGAATTATTCTGTCATGTCCTAGAATTAGTAGAAAACGTGCTTGCTTGTTCGTCATAACACTGTCGTCGATTCATACGTGAAGTATTTACAAGTTTTTAGATCCGCGAGGTACTCGGGCATACTGCTATCAGGCCAAAGCCTAGCACAAACGGTGATTTGCTGTTATTGCGCTTACATTGACTGCAGAGAATGAGGCAATCACGCGCAACGATTAGTGTTCGCTCCGAGCAACTGGCCAGCTTTGAGGTAAGATTCGAGTAGACCAAAGTCATATCGGCTTGAAGCAAAGTCAGCCTAGGATATCAAGAGATTAGAACTCTTTCGTCGGCGACGGATTCCGTCTTTGATAATATCTTCAGTGAGATCATCACGAAAATATGACCGATTGCCTTTTCCATCTAGTTTATTCTTATCTTTGATGCTATTTAGAGGTCGGTAGTGAACAGCGTTTGTGCCGTTTGAACAAAATTTTGCTGTAAATAGGTCTTCCACTTGCACGTCTTAGTGCTGTCATTTAACTCCAGCTTCTGTTCTGCTTGAAGCAGGAATGAAAAAAAACTTTTATCTAAGGGTCTGGCAAAACATAACATGTATACTAGCGCTGTTTGCACGTTGATAAGAAGCTCAATTAAATATTAGTTTATGTCTCGTATACCTCTTTGAACCTATGACGTAGCACACATGGATTGATGTGAACAAACACAACGCGCTATCGTTCGTGTTATTTTGGTAATCATCTTTATCATGAGCATGTTGGTCTCCACACAGCGTCGATGGACTTTGTTGTCCCTGTACGTAATCTCTCTAAGCTTTCTATACATTCTTTAGCTATTCAAGTAATAAAAGTTTCGAGACGTTTTCTCACTTGAGTTTCAATTGCTGAATTGAAACTTGAAAATTTTCTATGCAGTCAACGCATGGCTCACATTTAAGAATGTTTCATGATTGACTAGAAGCAATGCTACAGTTCATATAGTGGCATAAATACTTGCAGGGATATGCCGTGGAAGATGAGGGGTTACACGAAGGTGTGTATCTTACATAAACACCTGCCACACCAATGTAGTGTGGCTGTATCTTGGGTACAAGAGTAGGCTCGATGTGACCGTACCTGAAGTACGAAGGGTTGCATCGTGGCAGAGAGCCACGTGGTCACTATACTTATTTAAAGTATAGTGACTATACATATTTGCATAAAAAACAGGCTATAGAGCCAGTAAATAGTGACAAGCACTAAGTATAGAGTAGGTGCTTCTGTATTTAGTGTTAGAAGATAAACATAAGTGTAAATCAGTTTTAAACCTGCTCTATAAGCATCACTGCTTGAGAGTTCTCTTCCTTGAAAAAAAGGAAACTGTATTTTTCATACTGTCTCTGAGGGACATAGTTGTTCACAAATAAAAGACACAAGCTTGTGAGCTAGCTTAGGATGGTTAAGCACCCTAAGACGTAGAAGCTCTCGGAGCTTATCTTCCTCTGCACATAGTGCATAAGTAGCTTGGCTACAGTAGCTCGGCTATACCTGGTAGCACTTGTAGTTAATCCCTCACCTGGGTTTGCGACTACTTCTCTGTGTGAGAATGGACATCGATGGCATGTCAGCGATTGGCATGTCACAGGCACAACAAGAAGGTTGCAAAAGCTTTTTCCTATCCTTGGCCGTAAGGCGTGAAGTACCTCATCGCCCAGGGCGAAGAAGAGGTTAACAAGCGTATTCATATGCTTGATGAATATAACAAAGCTCTAGTTGAGCATGTAAAGGCACAGATGCCTTATTCTGCGCCTTCGCTGATGGCGACTATGGCACAAGAAGTGGTCCGCAGACCAAAACACATACAAATGGAAGTCGATAAGCTCGACGGTAGAGAAGGCGACAACCTTATGCTGTGGTTCCGAAAGGTTGAGTCGGCTATGTTTATATCCGACATCACCTATGAGCCGTACCGTGTGGGCTTTGCCACGAGCAAGTTAGGTGGTTTAGCCAAACAGTGGTCATTCACATGTGGTGCATCACTGCAAGATGCATTTTTCACATGAGCAGATCTGAAAGTTCAGATGACCCGGTAGCATGCACCGCCAAACCAAGCACACCGAACTCGGTCGCGGTTTTTGGCGTGTCGCCAAGGCAAGCGTGAGCTTGCGGCATATGTGCAAGAGTTGAGAACTCTTATTGCTGTCATGGTCATATACCCTATGCCTGAGGCAGTGACCGCCACGGTCTTCATGGAGGGCCTCCGAGTTGGCGTTGCCAGAACGGAAGTCTTCCGGGTAAACCCGTCCTCATTCGATGAAGTTGTTGGTGTGGCATGGAATGCCGAGATCAACCTAAAGGCCGCTAGGCCTGCTGCTTATAAACTCGTCTGATGGTCTGTTTCCATGGACTGTAGTCAAGCGGAGAATGAAGAAGCTAAGCTTCAAGCTGCGGCGCAGAAAACTGTGCGCAGATGTATATCTGCAAGAACACAGGCCATTTGATGGCAAAATATTCTGTAAGAAAGACATATTGGACTCGAAGGGCCAACAACCCATGGGTACACCCTCTGGTTTGCCGCGGGGAAGCCTGTAGACGCGGGGCGCCCTAATGGTAAAGAACTGAGTTTTGTTGAGTCCCTAGGAGGTAGAAATAAACAGGGCCTAGCCTCAAAAAGATCCGAACTCTCAAAAACGGAACAAAAATGCAAGCCAGGCTTGCTAGTCGTCGAAGGGACAATTAAGGGCTTTGATAAGCCATGGATCATTTTGTTCGATCCAGGAGCACTATTCAATTATGCTCGACTCTTGTTGGTGGAGAAATCTCAGGATTTCTGGAGCTGACGAACTCCGCAGAATTAAGCGCTGCGGATACGCAAGATGACGCCTTGCCTTTCTCGTCGTCGCTTAATGTGGCAATGACTCGCGCTGCTTGTCAGCAAAAGCTGACTCCTTTTTCGGTACATGACGCCACAGAATGGACTAGCGAAGCTTTGATTACTCCTACGCGTCGTGCGTTTCCATTACCTACGTCGTCTGACAGTCTGTCGATCGATCCCTCGAGTCGTAGTGCTTTGCTGCCAAGTACTCGTGTCACTGACTTAGCGGCTATCGACGCATTTGTGGAACAACGACAGTCTGTTGTACAATTTGTTGATGATGCGCTCGCGAGTACGATTGACAAACAGAAGGCATCCGCGGATCAACGCGGACGAAAGAATTCAGAGAAGTTCTCGGTGGGTGACTCCGTGTTGTTACCCACGACAGTCAAGAGGCATCTGTGACAAACCTTGGTGCAAATAAACTGTCACCGTACAATATTGGACCGCTTAAGGTCGTCAAGGTTATGAAAAATGTCTACGCACTTGATATTCCAACTTCAATGCGACTTCACCCGACGTGTTACGTCGGGCAACTCAAACGCTACTGGCCAGCACTCCTCCCGACTAATCAGGAGGTCCCACCGCGGGAGCATAACGTGGCCCGCAATACTTCGGCTTCCTTAGAGGATCCGGTTGACGGTCCCTATCGCAACACCGCGTTGTCCTTCAGAAGATCCGCGTTTGACTGTTCGAAACGCTCCAAGCGAGCCGCCAATCCGGCTACAGTCGAAGACACCTGCTCCACTCGCGATTCAGTAAGCTCAGCCAGTTCCCTCGCCTGCTCCGCGTCATATTCAACAAACTCAACGCGCTGTTGATACTCGCGAAGATCCTTCGCGAGATACTCGGTCATCTCAGACCCCGCTAGACTCGCAGGCACCTCATGCACACTTCCACCGCGATGGTCCTCCCCCGCTGATTGATAGCGCTGGGAATCCGCGCTGGACTGTCGATAAGATTCTCGAGCATCGCGACCCATCGACCTTGAATCAACTCGCCTCCAGCCATGGTCGTCCCACGGCGATCTCAGACGGTCGCCAATATCGCGTCCGCTGGCTTGGTCTCCCTTCCACGAGCGATTCGTGGGAGCCTCGCTCCATTCTTCTCGCCGACGTTCCAGACGTAGTACGACGCCGAGGCAAACGTGGTGGTTCTCGCGGTCGAGGACTTGCAGACCGCGAGCGTGGACGTGAATCACGTGTCTATCGAGTACGTGCACGACCGAGCAGACGTACATGCTCATAACTCGAGAGAGCACGTTCATAGCGCCCTCTCCACGGGCGCTCTTCTTCCGTCATTAGATATTGCGCAAGAATTTATTCCCACTCGTCGCGGGTTGGAGTTTGCTCACCGCGACAAAATCGACATCTTTCGCGCCTTCGCACGTAGCAATACGGTCGTCCAGCGTTTTAAGACATTGTACACACCTTCTCACGCAAGTCGGACAGCCCATACTTCCGTCGCTGTTCCTCCCGATATGGTAATAATGCGCCGAAATGTGGTTCCGAGTTCCAGCGTCGCACAAACTCAGTCCATGACTCAAGCGAGTTTTTGGTCACGGCTAGGGTAGCCGTGACGGGTTTCTTACGCGTTGCTCTCCACCTTCGCCACATATCGGCCATGAACTCGTCTCCACGTGATTGCTAGATACCACTGCAGTCATACAAGGTCCAGACTCGCAAAGTATCTACTTGAATTCTCGGTGGATTGAAGGTTGTCGAAGACACCGCCGGGTCTTCTTGCGGTGCCGAAGCTGGTTGGCGACTCGGTAAAGCAGCGCAATTTACGCTGTGTGCGTTTGCTGTGCTTTGGACCCTTCCACTCATGGTATTTGTCAGGTTAAGTGGGGGTGGTGTAACGTGGTCGTATCGTTACACGCCATATCAAGTACGATATGGCAATAATAACGGTCCCATCATTATGCATAGTTAAAGAATATTGAGAATATTACATAAAGTAGAAAACGTAAAAGATACGAATAGCGTATCTTTTAGTGCCATTATTTGATTGGTTGAAAGTAAGGTTTAGCCCCATTTCACCCAATTATTATTTAGCACGTATTTGGGTGGTTCACGGAAGGTTTGGAATTTTGTATCTAACCTTAATAATGATAAACAGAGTTTAATTTGGTCTAAGCACGCAAGTAAATTGCGTGCTTCTTACGCTTCCTCGTAAGACCGTTATTGTAGGCTACGTAACGGAGCTCTCGCCCCGTTACACTTACAGTGTCTACAAAGTCGGATATCCCGAAATCCAGCATATTGACCGACTCGGTCCAATATCCACGCCAAAAGCGCTTTTCCTTCCTAGCAGAGGTGGGTCCATGACTCTCCAGAGTCCCACCAGGAGCGTTGCGCGTTGCGCCTAAGGTCTTCGACCTTCCAATCAATCCATGGATCATGACGTTCTAGCCATGCCATGACTGAGATGAGGTCATACCTCGCATTGAAGTCGAAGACCCAACAGCGTTCCATGCTATTAAAGTCCAAGAACTTTACGTTTAAGTCTATCGGGACTTTGGGGACCGTAACACGCGAACCCGTCGCTAAACGAACTGTGACTGTGTCACTCTCACGCGTTACAAGCGCTTCAGCACACTGCTGACTACCTTCCACGGTGGGAAGGCGCACATAATTGAATAGTGCTCCTGGATCGAACAAAATGATCCATGGCTTATCAAAGCCCTTAATTGTCCCTTCGACGACTAGCAAGCCTGGCTTGCATTTTTGTTCCGTTTTTGAGAGTTCGGATCTTTTTGAGGCTAGGCCCTGTTTATTTCTACCTCCTAGGGACTCAACAAAACTCAGTTCTTTACCATTAGGGCGCCCCGCGTCTACAGGCTTCCCCGCGGCAAACCAGAGGGTGTACCCATGGGTTGTTGGCCCTTCGAGTCCAATATGTCTTTCTTACAGAATATTTTGCCATCAAATGGCCTGTGTTCTTGCAGATATACATCTGCGCACAGTTTTCTGCGCCGCAGCTTGAAGCTTAGCTTCTTCATTCTCCGCTTGACTACAGTCCATGGAAACAGACCATCAGACGAGTTTATAAGCAGCAGGCCTAGCGGCCTTTAGGTTGATCTCGGCATTCCATGCCACACCAACAACTTCATCGAATGAGGACGGGTTTACCCGGAAGACTTCCGTTCTGGCAACGCCAACTCGGAGGCCCTCCATGAAGACCGTGGCGGTCACTGCCTCAGGCATAGGGTATATGACCATGACAGCAATAAGAGTTCTCAACTCTTGCACATATGCCGCAAGCTCACGCTTGCCTTGGCGACACGCCAAAAACCGCGACCGAGTTCGGTGTGCTTGGTTTGGCGGTGCATGCTACCGGGTCATCTGAACTTTCAGATCTGCTCATGTGAAAAATGCATCTTGCAGTGATGCACCACATGTGAATGACCACTGTTTGGCTAAACCACCTAACTTGCTCGTGGCAAAGCCCACACGGTACGGCTCATAGGTGATGTCGGATATAAACATAGCCGACTCAACCTTTCGGAACCACAGCATAAGGTTGTCGCCTTCTCTACCGTCGAGCTTATCGACTTCCATTTGTATGTGTTTTGGTCTGCGGACCACTTCTTGTGCCATAGTCGCCATCAGCGAAGGCGCAGAATAAGGCATCTGTGCCTTTACATGCTCAACTAGAGCTTTGTTATATTCATCAAGCATATGAATACGCTTGTTAACCTCTTCTTCGCCCTGGGCGATGAGGTACTTCACGCCTTACGGCCAAGGATAGGAAAAAGCTTTTGCAACCTTCTTGTTGTGCCTGTGACATGCCAATCGCTGACATGCCATCGATGTCCATTCTCACACAGAGAAGTAGTCGCAAACCCAGGTGAGGGATTAACTACAAGTGCTACCAGGTATAGCCGAGCTACTGTAGCCAAGCTACTTATGCACTATGTGCAGAGGAAGATAAGCTCCGAGAGCTTCTACGTCTTAGGGTGCTTAACCATCCTAAGCTAGCTCACAAGCTTGTGTCTTTTATTTGTGAACAACTATGTCCCTCAGAGACAGTATGAAAAATACAGTTTCCTTTTTTTCAAGGAAGAGAACTCTCAAGCAGTGATGCTTATAGAGCAGGTTTAAAACTGATTTACACTTATGTTTATCTTCTAACACTAAATACAGAAGCACCTACTCTATACTTAGTGCTTGTCACTATTTACTGGCTCTATAGCCTGTTTTTTATGCAAATATGTATAGTCACTATACTTTAAATAAGTATAGTGACCACGTGGCTCTCTGCCACGATGCAACCCTTCGTACTTCAGGTACGGTCACATCGAGCCTACTCTTGTACCCAAGATACAGCCACACTACATTGGTGTGGCAGGTGTTTATGTAAGATACACACCTTCGTGTAACCCCTCATCTTCCACGGCATATCCCTGCAAGTATTTATGCCACTATATGAACTGTAGCATTGCTTCTAGTCAATCATGAAACATTCTTAAATGTGAGCCATGCGTTGACTGCATAGAAAATTTTCAAGTTTCAATTCAGCAATTGAAACTCAAGTGAGAAAACGTCTCGAAACTTTTATTACTTGAATAGCTAAAGAATGTATAGAAAGCTTAGAGAGATTACGTACAGGGACAACAAAGTCCATCGACGCTGTGTGGAGACCAACATGCTCATGATAAAGATGATTACCAAAATAACACGAACGATAGCGCGTTGTGTTTGTTCACATCAATCCATGTGTGCTACGTCATAGGTTCAAAGAGGTATACGAGACATAAACTAATATTTAATTGAGCTTCTTATCAACGTGCAAACAGCGCTAGTATACATGTTATGTTTTGCCAGACCCTTAGATAAAAGTTTTTTTTCATTCCTGCTTCAAGCAGAACAGAAGCTGGAGTTAAATGACAGCACTAAGACGTGCAAGTGGAAGACCTATTTACAGCAAAATTTTGTTCAAACGGCACAAACGCTGTTCACTACCGACCTCTAAATAGCATCAAAGATAAGAATAAACTAGATGGAAAAGGCAATCGGTCATATTTTCGTGATGATCTCACTGAAGATATTATCAAAGACGGAATCCGTCGCCGACGAAAGAGTTCTAATCTCTTGATATCCTAGGCTGACTTTGCTTCAAGCCGATATGACTTTGGTCTACTCGAATCTTACCTCAAAGCTGGCCAGTTGCTCGGAGCGAACACTAATCGTTGCGCGTGATTGCCTCATTCTCTGCAGTCAATGTAAGCGCAATAACAGCAAATCACCGTTTGTGCTAGGCTTTGGCCTGATAGCAGTATGCCCGAGTACCTCGCGGATCTAAAAACTTGTAAATACTTCACGTATGAATCGACGACAGTGTTATGACGAACAAGCAAGCACGTTTTCTACTAATTCTAGGACATGACAAAATAATTCACGCTCGATAACTAAAACACTCGTTCTAACATTGCTTTGGGGTGAAGCAAACACATACAGATAACTCAAAAAACTATCTCTGCCTGCTGCCTCAGAGGTGGATGCAGATGAATGGTCAAGTGGTCAAGTGGAAGGTGCTATACTGCTTGCATCGTTTGTATCATTGCATGCATGCTAGATTCTTTATTTTTTGCTGCATGATGTCAGGCTGTTACTAGTGGCAACGGACGGGATTAATCAAAGAATGTATGGGACATGCCTGAACATCTGATTGATATGTAAATAACGGAAAGGTTTTCCTATCTTTTACCAACCAGAGCATGTTACTGAAAGCATAAGAGTCATCGCGTGCTTGAGCAGTTGTCATAGAAAAGTGGCATTATATTATGCAAGTGACCTCCTAGTGATGACAATGTAATGCAAATGAAAGGCAAAGATAAGCAACTAAACTGCATTTGGATTTAAAAGCGCCTCAAAGTGCAGCACGACGGAGGGGACATAAGACCATCGACGCCTTTACAATTATACATGCCAAGCAGAATATCTTCAGGGTAACGTTTTCGCTTTCTTGGAGGCTGGCGGAGAAAGCGCGCTGTCCATAGCTTCCTGACCCTTCTCACCATCGACAGGCTTGATATTTTCCATCAGCAATTTCTTCTGGTATTCACTTCAACGCTTTAGACGATGGACAGCAGGACAAAGCTTTGCGTCTGCATGCAAATGATCAAGCATCTCAATCTCCTTAAATCCATATTTTTGGAGCAATACTAATATAGGCGATACTGGTGGGTTGCAACTGTCCACGTAATTTAGCCATCCCACCATTTTAAGGCTGTCAAAAAGTACGACTCCATCCTTATCAAGATCGAAAAGGTTGTAAACTTCGACTTGAGAAGAAATCGTGCCATCCCTTTTTCCAATCACCTCGTGTAGCAGTTGATATTTGACAGTTCCTTTTGGTAGCGAATTCATGCGATTGTGGTAAATCATATTGATCATTTGTTTGTCGTCGTACGGGAACAAATCGCGAACGCGTGCTTTGATATTGGGGTGCTTCTGCGTGAAAGGCATTATCAAATATACCCAGTAGCTTAGTCGTTTAGAATTAGTAACATATTCAATAATGGCATGTCCAGTTTCATCTCGTGAAAGACTTCGTCATCAATTTCAACCAATGCCCTTGTTCCACTGTTAGAAGTACTCTCAGGCAATTGGTTCACATACTGAACCAGCGCTTCATCATTATAGAGCTTCATGATGGTTTCAGCGGGATTGATTACATCAACAGGGTGCTGTTCGTTGTAGAGTTTGATGTACTTGATCCATTGTGAAGGCCACTCGTTTGACGTTTTGCTCCCAAACAGATTTATCCATTTGTCGCGCACATATTTCATCACTCTTGCTGTGGAGTGATTTATTTCTAGCCACCACTCCAGCTGCGTAGCTAATTTTACAACATTAGCAGTAACAGCCTCCTCGTCTGGGGTAGTGACCACCTGCTCTGCGGCAGTGGCCCCCATCTCTGCACCATAAACTTGCTTCCTAACAGCTCCAACTTTGTTTCCAGCCGCAATCATTTGAAGCAGCTCCGTGTACTTGCACTTGGCTGCGAACTTTTCCAAGAGAATGGCTTGGCTGCCAGAGGGCGATGACGCGATCAAATTACTGAAGCTATTCAAAATTTTTGGGTAGGGTCCTCTAGAAATTTTTTTTGGCGGCATCGACGATATGCTCCAGTAGATCATTACTTACTGGTGTCTTATCTGCGATGAGGTAAGCGCTCCCAACAAAAGTTTTGACCGACTCCACTGCCGACTCTAGCACGTTCCCACCCCTTTCTTCTTTGCTGGCCGACGGCAACACATCAGAAGGAGCCCCGTTATCTTCACTGTCTCGTATCTGCCGTTTTGAGGGCCTCTCGGTGGAGGATGTAGCTCGATCAACGGGGAGCGAGCGAGCGGATCTGACGACGTCTAATGGTTCTGCACAAGAGCCATCACGCAATAGGCTGACAGTAAGAGCCCCACAGATGAGGACGGACGGAAGACGCATTATTATTTCAGTAGATGCGGTTGAGAGTGTGCAGTGAGGACAAACTGTTCGAATGAAAAGTGAGGATTCATATCTCGAACTGTTGGAGACGCTGGAGACACGGTTCATTAAATCAAGCTAGTTGCTGGATGTGCTAAGACGTGTACAGCAAATACATTACAAGGGAAGAATCAGCGTACTTTGAACCAGTAGTGAGCAAAGCAAAGCCAACTAACCGATCCGAATCTTTTCCTCAAAAGAATCTGATGATTTAATTTCACGTGTTGATTGGATTCTAAGATTCGACAAAGACTCAAACGAACAACGACAAGATTGAACCAACAAGGATAAAGTCATATTTGCAGAACACACGTTACATTGTCGCAAGGGACAATAGAATATATACTATCTAGACGTGTCATTTTAATGACGATAAGAATTCAAAGTGGTCTTGATACTCTAACATTCGGAAATAAAAAGACATAGATGCCACACTCTGTCACTTGCGAACTGAATCCTTGTGATCCCGTTCATATGCCTTTTTTGTTTGAAGCTGTCCCGCCGTTGAACATCGTCATTGCGATAAAAAAAGGTGCAAGTGTACGACGTGCAGCATACCTTTCTAGCCATATTTCTGGTCGGCTTTTTTGTTGGTTGTTGTAGCTTCCACGCTGATTAATGTGAAGCAGCAGTCATTCTCTTTGACATACGTGGTTGGAAAAACAAAAGAAGAGACGGTCCTGATCTGACAGGGGAGCAAAAGTTTATCTCGTTTGACAAAATGATTTGCAATGGTTTTATCATCACATCAACAACCACTATAACCACTAGAAAGCGTAGATCCGGACTTGAATACTCTCAGACAACCTGACGAACTTTCTTCGAGTGAGGATGCTGTCATCGATAGAGAATGTAGAAGGTAAGCAAACGTATTGGCAAGTGTTTGTGGAGGAGGAGTGTACTGTTGACTCCGATCACCATAGTCAGCTCTTCTTTTATGTGTTGGTATGGTGACTGAACGCAATGATACTGCTCGCCTTATGCCCTTCTCGGACCAGAAAAAATGTCCGACGGATTCTCAATTGCCGTCATTTTCTCACTGTATCCTCGAGAAGGTACTAGAAACTCGCTAGACAAGTCATGGCGCAGCATCAAACACCGAACATGTCGCTGTCCAGGAGTATCCATTACGTCTACCACTCTACCAGGTGTGACTCAAGAAGTAACATGCTATTACGTCTGCCACTCTACCAGATGTGACTCAAGAAGTTACGTTTCCGCAAACATGTGCAAGTCACATCAGTACTGCCGGCTCGAGAGAATTAAGGAAGATTTTGCAGTGCCTTCAGATCGTACTAGTGTCTTGTTTACCGACGGAGATGGCGAATGTATGCAAAAGGTTTGGTGTAATGCAACCAGGAGAGTGTGATTGTTGACGGTGTCGTAGTTATTGTGTTGCTGCTCGCGCTAACGAGTAACACAATGGCATTACTTCAGTTCTTGCTCACTGCAGTTGTCAATGCTGCTTAGACGCATCCTCGAATGCGAGCCCTGAATATTAAGATCAACTGCTTACAAAGGACTTGATTACACTCCATGTCTCTAGTGTGGTCGCAGTCTTGACGAGATTCTGCTCTGACAAGGTCAGTAACTCTCACTTAACACAATTGTGAATTTGTCGACGGCTCTGTGTCGAGAACCTGCCATGCCCTAGTTTTAGTCGGCGTGAAACCACCTGTTTCCTGCTAATCCACACCTGCATGCACGTTGTCGAAAGAAAAGGCTGTCATCGCATGATGCTAGTCCCTGCTTGACGTATCTTTCGGGCGAAACGAGCCCTGTCATCTTCTACTTGAACTCGTCGAATGACTAACGCAAAGACTTGTGGCCACATCTCCCCCATCCAAGCGTTGCACGAAGATGCACACGTTATTAACGATGTGATATTTCAAGCGTCTAGCGAACTCTATTGCGTCAGAAAATGCAACAGCGCGAAATCTTCAGCCAGATCAAAAAACTTGTGTTTGTACTTGAGCGGAGCTAGACCGCGTCAGTTAACGCCAGGCTATTGACTACGAGAGCGAGAGCACACATATGTTAGCAGGAATGATAATTGTGCGTGTTTTGGATTGAATAGTCTGGAGCAAGTTGGGTTGCTAAAGTGTACCTCAGGTTATTACTATTGTGCTGTTTTGGTGATGTTCGTGGTCAAGAAGATGTAGTAAATGTCAAATGCGTCTTGATTGGTTGCATGCAATTGCACTTATGTGTTTACAATTAGTTTACCTGTATCATACGCTGTAACCTTCTCGATTATCTGTCGCCCGCGTTCAATAAATGGTGATGTACAAGTAAATACCAAAAGGTCATTTGCTTCTTTACATGTGGTGCTTCATCAGGTTGCTGTGCTCTGATAACCATACCAACCGAATGAGTTTCTTCTTGTCATACTGACACATTTGCTCACTCGTCCAGCCGAACGAAAATGTCCGTTAGGTTTTCGTCGCTGTAAATACTACCCAAACTTTCGCAAACCAACACGACCGCCGTGAATAAGTCGTTCGCCACATGAGACTCAATCTTATGCGTCGTGGAATCAGCATATGCTTTTACCGATGACAGAAAAAACGTATCAGACGGTCTTGTACACGTGCAAACAAGCAATAGAGATCACATTGTGTGAAATCGAATGTGTGCTTTCTAGCCGCCGCAATTTCGTCAAACTTCCTGTTTTATTCGATGACATCACCGATTGATGAGTTTGATTTGCCACCAACAACCGACAGCGTCGTATATGTGTCAGACGAAGCTGTGAGCGATTGCTGCTTCTTATACGGGTAGTTGATCACTTCAGCAGCTTTGATATCGGACGTGACAGAGTGAGCAACGCGTACATCCTG
This sequence comes from Peronospora belbahrii, assembly GCA_920618645.1. NCBI lineage: Eukaryota > Oomycota > Peronosporomycetes > Peronosporales > Peronosporaceae > Peronospora > Peronospora belbahrii. The sequence continues at coordinate 102,038 of CAKKTJ010000181.1, read as the reverse complement.
AGAAAAGACGCATTCGTCTGCGCGTTGAGATTCTAGTCGGCTGTGATGGTGGGAACTGCAATTGCCATTGTGTTTTTCAAGTTTGCATCGATCTCCTGCGTTGCACGACTTGCCAAGTCCCAAAAGTGCGTCGTCAGCAAGTCAACACCTTCTAAAGTGAGCCAGTTAAGAGCGACCGTCTCAACAATCTGCTGGTGATAGCATCCTCACTCGAAGCAAGTTGGTGCGCTGGTGCAGTCTTTTGTCGAGACGACTTCATGTCGTTGGTGTAGCGGCAGTGGCAAGATAATCTAACGTAGATCATAAATACGAGTCCATACGCCGTTGCACACTAATTCTGACGCTAAGAAAAGTGGCTTTACTATCGCCATTTTGAGCAGCTCAGTTCGATACGTTTCGGACAGCATCGCATCAAGTTATAGTTTAACTAATAAATCCTTACAGTCCGAATGTCAGCGTGTCCTATGGCAGTTGTTGTACGATCCGTTAATTATTTATCAAGCCAAATAACATCATTACAACCACTTATTACTACTACTACCTACACTTCCTAACGCTGACAATCCCCAACTGTGCAGTGACATGGCTTGGTCCTGTCAAATGTGTCACAGCGGCCCACATAATGATACTTCTGATAAATAAGGATCGCTCTTGCGCAATCCTGTATTTTTTCCTCTGTCACTACTCATTCGGGTCCTCGCCTGAATTCCCCTGCAGAGACATCCTCAACGCAAGCGTCTTATCTCGCCGTAGCTGTGCATAATGCTGCATCGCCGCGTACTGATCCTCTCCCGACGCCAATTCGAGCGCCAACATCAAATCCGAGTCAAATTCTGTCGCAAGTCGAATCCCACCACGCAAGATGGACGGGAACCCAAGCGGCAACGCAGTTGGAAACAAGTCTGTATGAACAAACTTGCGCAGCGGCGTTTGCTTTACGGCGATGGCGGCCGTATACACCTCCGCTGATCGCTTAATTTCCTCGTCCGTATAATTCGATCTGTCACGCTTGTCCAGGTATTCGTAGATCCGTGCCACTAAGTCGGTTGCGTACGAGCCTAAATCTTCCACTTCATTCGACGTAAGCTGCCACAGCTCATCGCCTTCCGAGCAATTGAATTTAGTTCGACAAATCGGACAAGTTTGGCTCTGTGTACTCCAGTGCTGGAAACAATTCAGACAGAAACTGTGACCACACGGTAGCGCGACCTGTTTCTGCTTGTCCATGCAAATCTGGCATTCCGTCTCATCGAAGTCCGTGTTCCCAGTGCTTTCAAGCCCAAACATGCAAACGTTAGTTTAGACACTCCTCCATCCTAACTGCAACTTCTTCATTACAGTTTACCTTGTGGTCTTCTGCGGAAAACGTACAGTGTGTGCGGCACACGCCTTAATGTCAGACAAGAAGCAATAAATGTAGTAGAACTGAGCAACTGTCAAGGTCTTTGCGTGACCAATGGTCTCAAAGATCCTAGTGTCGTACAAGTACGCCGGATCACGCGGGACATCCACGCAAAAGTCATCCAGACGAAGCTGCAGCTCCACGGGTCGTCGCATTTTGCGCACTTCAACGGCCACATTCCCACGGATCCTCCACATATATGGCAACAGCTCAGCTGATGTGTTCGAGTTAATCACGATGCGAAACGACAGATAACAGTTCTTGGGCGTTGCGCAGATCTGAGCCCTGCAGATGAAGACCAAGAAAAGCAAAAATCAGATCAGTACTGCAACAACAACAACATGCTTCGTTTTCTCCCACACTACTTCAATATGAACATGTTACAGTACCACTCATTCGCGTTTTTCAAATGCGTGCCAAAATCCATGAACGTGCCCATGGATTGACGAATACGTTTCTTCATTTTATCTTCTTGTAACGATAATGTCTGTCCCATAACGGTTTCGTTACTGCAATCGTCTTCGCACCACTGTATTCAAGACCTATTTCTGCTATTTGCTGCAAATTGATCAATGCCAAGTCTCTGTGGTATGAAGAAAATGCCCAAATGGCCAAGAAAAAGCTGCAGAAAGACCGTTTTTTGACGGCAAAATACGAAGAAAAAGGACATTGTCGTCTCTACGCACAGCCATCTGATAATGTACAGTACACAAGCTGCGGACCTCTTGACCAGATCTTTTGAGGCAAAGCTTGCTGGTAATAAATACGTTTTGCTTCGACGAAGAGCAGTCGATCTGGGTATTTTTAGTGTCAGGTATATGGGGGAAGAAACAGTGCGTACACACGTCTATGCAAATCAACTTTTTTGTCGTAGTGCCAATCATATCAGCAATATTGACCAATGAGCGCGTTGATCAGCTGGTGACACAGGGCAACACGCTTGTCACTGTCCTGTTGCTTTGACAAATCGCTCGGTCAACAATAGAGTTGACTACTGATTGGAAGGAGGCACAACCTCTCATGATCTCACGATGTGAAGCTACATCACACGACGCTCTCGTCTGGAAAAAGACAGTTGAACCACGTAGAGCTGCGCCTCCTACGTGCACCATGTCTTTTTACTACGCAAAAACGAAGAACAAGCCACCGGTCTGTGTATATATCCACTTGCTTCCTGATGTCTCATTACAACAGCGGCTTGAGAGGAATGATGTGGCGGCTGAGACAGATGGTCCTTTGACTTGCGATGGTGCAGTATGACCTCACTAGGCGCGTTACGAGAAATCCAAATACTGGACCACTTTGTGACGATGACTGGCAGCTCTCTGTCCGGTCATTTTCTTTGCCTGTGCATCCTGCACGTATTTTACTTTCTGTACGACATCGTTGTAGTGGCTCGTGATGCTGCAAGTCGTCATAGCCACGAGGTCGAGCTTGAAGTCCTGTTAGTCTATGTCTTTGTTGCTGTGCATTCTCTTCCAGTAGGTGGGTGGACCTGTATTCATATTGCCGTTGCTTTCTGCAAAACAACAAAGAGGTAGAGTACAAATTGCATCATTGCATCTAGAGACGCCAAGCGCATTGCGCAGCATTCTGTAGCAAATGCTCGTGAATGCGTACTTCAAGTATCACAGAGATAGTAAGAAGGTGATGACGATGTAAACGAGCAGATTTTTGACAGCCGTGATGAAAACTGGCGTCAATGGTGACAGCGAATGATAAAAGCTGAGTAGAAGCAGTGTAGCCATGTTTCAATGTAGCAATATCCTTCCTTCTTGTTGTTGGACTTCAAGTTAATGTATGATACACTACAATCCTCCTCTATAGCATAAAAGATAAAGCTCTCCTCATGAGCCCATCATATTGAATACTTCAGCACTTGACAGAGAGACAACCTAAGTAGAGAGGAATTCCCTCAAAGCAGCATGAATAGCGCCAACGGGCAGACAATTACCGTATGCGGCAACGTTTTCCGGTGCGCCTTGTATTGATCTTCCTTTTCTATCAAAAATCGCGCTTGAAAATATCTTCTCTGACGCTAAATCTTGTGTATATGAATGATGGTCCTGTTTGTGCAGCTTGGTAGAGACTGTTGGACGAGGTTCCTATGGCACTGTATGAACAAGATGCTCTGTTATGTGTATATAATGAGAATTCATGCTAATTCGTATGCTTGGATTATCGTTTTTAGGTGCATAAAGCTATCAACTTATCGTCCGGAGCGGCCGTGGCTGTTAAAATGATTGGTAAAGATAAATTACGGCGACCACACGAACGTCAGAGCATTGAAAAGGAGATTGAGACTATGCGTGTGGCTGTGGAGCAATTTGAAAATGGTCACCCGCATATTGTGCGACTGTTGTGCACGAAGGAGTCGCAGTATTACATTTTTATCGTGCAGGTCTAGTAGATCGATGAAGAGAGAGCAAGGAAATGGAAACGAGTATTGTGCTGACCTAAAGTATACTGTACTGCTATATATTTCTAGGAATATTGTGCTGGTGGAGACATTGCACAGCTGATGAAGGCGAACAATGGGTTAGCGGAGGAACAGGCACGGCTTTATATGACGCAGTTGGGTACGTGTAGTTGAAAATCTCGAGTGTGTAATTACATTGAAGCGCAGCGATTTATATGCTGTTTTTGATGTTTTTCAGCGTCGGGGTTACAGTTTCTCCGCTCGCAGAATGTGGTTCATCGTGATCTAAAACCTGCCAATTTGTTGCTTTCATCGCGGAATATGACGACGGCAAAGTTGAAAATTGGTGAGTTCAGCACGTTTGACAAGTGAATGGTGCTTGTTTTTTGCTGAATGTCGTGATACAATCGTGCAGCGGACTTTGGTTTTGCGCGCGAGTTGGAGTCGGAGATGATGGCTGAGAGTGTTGTGGGCTCGCCGCTCTATATGGCACCGGAACTATTGGAGTACAAGGGTTACGATGCTAAAGCAGATTTGTGGTCGGTTGGCATCATCTTGTACGAGATGATTGCCAACGAACACCCGTTCCTGGTAGTGGATAATCGTCACGCAACTAATCACTTGGCACTGCGCCGTAATATTCATCGATATTTTGAGCATTATGGCCATGTTCGACTCCCGAAGAGGGTCGCTGTGTCTCGTGAGTGTGAGCGATTAGTAGAGGCACTATTACGGCTTGACCCACGCAAGCGCATTTCGTTTGAGGATTTCTTCCGCGAGCCATTCTTATTACCGCCTATTCCGGCAGATGCTAGCGAAGGCACAAACATTTTTGATTTGGACAGCTCCGAGACAAAGCAGCCTCTTGTTGCCGGAAACCAGCCCGAATATGGTGTGTTGTTGCAATACTGAATAAGTTGTTTGGTATTGACCATTCTGACTTATCTTGGCATATCTGTAGAGGATTGGGCTACCTGTAGTGACGAATACGTGATGGTGGAAAATGAGTATGAGGACGTTGGTCGGAAGGTTCTTGACGGCCAAGATCTGAACGTAGACCTGGATGAAAAGGTAGTAGCTGAACAAAACAAACTATTTAGGAATTTTAGACCAAAAAAATGCTAACATTGTTGCCGGCATGTATTTTTTTCAAAGGCAACACAGACGAAGCTCCATATGAAAGAGCGTGTATCCGTAACTGTTGCAGACGCTGCCATAGTCGATGGAAGTATTGAGATCAGAGACTTTGTGGTTGATACGTCTTCTCCCCGAAACGAGAGAATTACACCTGGATCTGTGATTGCACCAATGCCGACTGAGTTGGAGAGAGATGCTAAAATGCCAGCACGGGACGTGATTGCGGCAGCCAAAAATGACAACTGGTTGGTCGGCGAGCGCCGTCAATGGGTGACCGATGATAACCGTCTTGAGGAATTGCTGGGCATTTGCTACAAGAGTTTCTCGTGTGGTAGCGTAGCACTCTTCGTGCCCACACCATTTGGCGATTACATTGCATTTCATGAAGGATGCCCTCATTATTATTTGTCCGAAGAATCAATTGCAGCATCTAAGAAAGACGACAGGTACGTTTAGTCACATTGCCTTGAGCTTATTGATTGTCCGTACATCTACACTTGCTGAACTCACTTGTGATTTGTCATAGAAACCCTCCGTACGTTCTTGGTCATATCGTCTACATTGAAGATCATGAAACCACGGATGTAAGGTTGCTGCTGCTTCTGTTCCTAATTTGACGCCAATTAATTCTTTTTCTGTTGTTGTATAACTTGTGGTACAGAAATTAAATCCATTCTGTCTCCGAGAAGGAACCAAGTATCATGTGGTGTCTGTAACACCCTTAGCAACGTCATCCCATGATGCAAATGGCAGTGTCGGGACGACGGGCAATTCGTCTGCATCCGATGAGCTACCACTTTCACAGGTCCTAACTGGTCGTACAGTGTCAAGTGATACGGAGGATAGCGGTATGCACGAAGCCGTGGATGAGCTGCGTTGTAGCGATACCGCGTATGACTCTATTGAGCATCAACGGATATCATTCCGTAGTTTTCAAATTAGTTCACTGGCGTTATTTTTTCTCAAAGGAGGAAAGTTGCCATATGTGGCATTCAATGAGGGAGCACCACACTATTATCTAGCAAACGAGTCCATCCAGGCGGCAATTTTGGGAGTGGGGAGTGATCGTACCCCACCTGCTTATATTTGCGGTGAAATTATCTTTATTGATACTTTTCATGCAATTGAGGTATAGTAGTTGCATGTTGTCTGTTTGCCATTTTCTAGAGTGTGACTGACACAATCTGTACTGACATTTGTTATTAGGATTTTAATCCGTATCGCTTACCATATGGCACTCGATTCCATGTTGTAACAGTTGCCAACCCAAAAAGAACGTGAGAATGTGACTTTGATTGAGCAACTGAAATATTGACGAAATAGGGCGTTGAATCATACGTACATATAATCAAGAAAACTAGTATAAAATGGGTATTCTTTTGGATAAAACTGGGTGTCATTTCAAAAAAAAAAGATGAGGTAATACATTTTAAAAAATCTGTCAGATCTATGAGAAAAACAGTAGTTTATATACCAGTCAAAAGAAAAAACCACAAAAAAAATGGTACTCTTTGACCGTTGTTCTACAATTGTCGTCTGAATGTCGCTACAGTCATTATTTTTACTCAAAGACCGTCAACAATGGGTCACTCGACCGACGAGCGTAGTGTACGTGCTAAACGCCATGAAAGCAAGAAAAAGAAGAAGAAAGACAAGAAGAAACGTTCATGTACTACATTATTAGAATCCGATAGCGATGTCGAGTCTCATGTTGCACGTAAAGTACGTAAACAATCAATTAAACTCTTAGCAAGTTTAGGTTATTCCGATGAGATTAATCCATTTGGTGATTCGAACTTAAGTGAACCATTTCAATGGAGCAAGAAAGTTGATGAGCATCATGTGACTCGAATGGCACAAAAGGAGAAAAAGACATGGAAGAAAGAGGTGAAGCGAGCACAAAGTGAACGTGTAAATGCCATTCATCAAGCACGAAAACGTCGTCAAGAACGAGAAGCAGAGAAGGAGGAAATGGATCGTCTCAAGAGTGAAGAAATGCGGTTAAAGGATGCACAGGAGTATACAAATTGGCAAGAAAAGGAAGAAGAATTTCATCTCAAGCAAGCAAAAGTACGGAGTCAATTGCGAATTCGTGCAAACCGTGAAAAACCAGTGGATTTACTGGCCAAGAATTTACTTTTAGTGTCGGCAAAACAATGTGGTACACAAGAAAAGAAGGAGGAGGAGGAGGCTTTTCTTACACGAGAGATTGATCGAATTCGCGTAGAACATCGACGACCGGATGCGATTATCGAGGTTTTATCAATGGAAGAACTAGACGAGTTGCAGCAAGATGTACAGACGTATCAGGAATTGGAAGAAAGTGGAAATCAAGGACAGAATGCAGAGTTTTGGACATTGATGAAAATTCTATGTGATGATCGGATTCGACGTTTGAAACGTTTGTCACAGAAAGAAGGACGAGCAAATCGAGGAGCAATTCATGATGCCGTGAATGAGACGATTGAGACAATGTTACAAGGAAAGAATGCCGAGGAATTGCAGAAACTGCAAGGGCAAGTGAGAGAAACGATTGCTAGTGCGTCGAATGGACCAACGGGCGTGGATGTGGATTTTTGGGAGGAAGTGGCGCAGCAGATTCAAGTTTATCAAGCTCGAGGGAGACTTGCACAATTGCATGAAGAAATGCTGACGAAATTAGCTGGTCTCATGGAGGAACATGAGAGACGTGCAGCTTGTGCTGCTGAATATAAGACGCACGGCGTTGTGGATGAAAATGGACGTGATGCTGGACGTGAAGCGTGTGAGATGGAAAGATCGTTTACTCGAAAGGGCCTTGACGAGTCGGAGGAGCAACTTGGCGCATCGGAAGAGATAGTGCTGACCGACGCGAAAGCAGTTCCGCGCTGGAGTGAAAAGTACCAGCCACGCAAGCCACGCTACTGCAATCGCGTCAAGACAGGCTATGACTGGAATAAGTACAACCAAACGCACTACGACCACGACAATCCGCCACCGAAGGTCGTGCAAGGTTACAAGTTTAATCTGTTTTACCCCGATCTTATCGACAAGCAAACAGCACCACGTTTTTTTCTGGAAAAGGCCAATTCAGACGAGTTCTGTATCATTCGCTTTTCTGCGGGACCGCCTTACCAGGATATTGCTTTCAAAATTGTCAATCGGGAGTGGGAACACTCCCCCAAACGTGGCTTTAAGAGCGTATTTGAGCGTGGAATCTTGCATCTCTATTTTAACTTTAAACGCTACAGGTATCGTCGGTAAGTGTGGTTGGAACTCGACTTTCTCGGTTGGCATTGTGGTGCGATGGTATTGCCAAACACTAAGTCAAGCATACAGCTTACAAAGGCGGCCGCTGATGCTGACCGATTCGCACCAGATCGACGTTGACAGCTGAACAGAGCAATATGAGGAAGAGGCCGTTTTAATCTTGATGAATCATTTGTATTTGTTGATGATGCTGGTTTTCCCTATGTTCATGTTGCTCACTACATCAAAGTATTCTTTCCTGTATGAATACGGTCGCATTGTCGACCTGCTTTTGTAGACATATACACTACGTACTATGCACCTTGCTTTGCTCCCCGCCGTCACTTCAAAGATGGACGTCAACTCGGCTGACTGTCCGTCGTGTTGTGGCTTACAGCTCAATGCGCTTGCCACCGCTGCTGTTGCTCGCATTGCTCCCGGTGTCGCTAGTTTGGCGACTCTTGTGGTTGCTGTTGCGATCGTATGACCCACGGCGAGAGCGTCCACGATTGCCACCGTGGTGGTGATTACCGCCCGTGAGCGACTGTCGAAGCGAAGAATTCCTCGCAGTGTCACTGCCACCATACTCGTTGCGGTCGTATGAGCCACGACGAGAGCGTCCGTTCTCAACGCTGCCTGAGAACGACTGCCGTAATGTAGAGTTGCGTCTACTCTCGCCGTTATTAGCAGACTCGGAGCGATCAAATGAGCTCCGGCGTAAGCGACCCTTGGACTTGCCTGTGCCGTTCATGTTTGCCTGTTTCGTAGCAGGCGCCGTGCTGGTCAGTGATACGCGCTGATGCTGTTGCTGCTGCTGTTGTTGCTGTTGCTTTGCATCTTCCAGCATGTCCACTCCCAGCGTCACACTAAAACTCACGCGATCATTGCTCTCCTCAGGCTCGCCCTCGATCACAATTCCCATAACCTTGCCTGGTGCTGCGAGAGGACCGTCCTCACCCGTAGGCTGGCGAATGCCCACGGTTTTGGTAGGAGCACTAACACCAGCATTTGCGGCCGGGGTGCCAGAAGAGGAACCCGTACTTGACACAGACGATGAACGGCGATCGCGGCCCTTAATAACCTCAGCAAACGACAAGCGCTCGCCAACCACCTCGGCCGTAGGCGACAGAATCACAAGAGGTTCCTCTTCCGGACCAGCGACCGAAATTTCACGAATGTTTACCACACGCGACGACTTGGAGCTTTCATGGGATAGCTTCTTAGTAGACAGTGAGTTGGCGCGCTTGATTGGAGTAATCTGCGGCTGGCTAGAAGCCAAAGGAGACTCCATAGGAGGAGCAGGTGGCTGCAGCGCTGGCAGTGACACACGATTGCCTGCAACAGGATCCGAAAGCTCAATGACCTGGGACGGAGGAGCAACCGTCTTGCTGATTGAAACCTTAGGCTGGGGCTGTTTTGATACCAGCGCCAGCTTCGTCAAGCGAGGAACCTCTTCGCGGTGCTTGCGACTCAGCTCCGGGTCCTGACGAAGGATCAGACGAAGGCGTGCGTTTGCCTTTGCCAACGCCATGTTCTCACCCTGCAAGTGCTCCGTGTGCTGCTTTAGATGGTCTACAGTATGACGTAGTGCCTGACGCTCATTTAGCGCCTCACTCAAAGAGCTTTGCATCAGCGTGATCTTTTCCATCACACCAGCGTGCTGGGCCTTCAAATTGCGGTGACCCGTCTTGTAACGCGCTAGCTCGCTTTTCAGCGCCTCGTTCTCGTCTTGCAGCTTCATTGCACGCTGATTGGCGGCAGCAAAGGACGCACCGTTCACGTAAGCACCACGCTCCATCACTTCCTTCTCTTTGCGAAGCTGCACTCCAAATGCTTTTAAATTCGTGTTGGCCTCCTTAAGGGCCGCATTTTCTCGACGAAGCTGGTCAATCACCAGATCGGCATCCTCAAGGGCCTCCTCGCTACGCATGTGAACAGAAGCGCGGCTACCGTATTGCGCCTGCTGCTCCAACTCAATACGCGCTTCACGCTCCTGCTGCAAACGCTTTTTCAGCAACTGAATCTGGTTCTCCAATTTTGCGTCTTCCTTCGCCTGCTTTTGCAGCACTGAAAATGCCTTGGTAGCCAAATGCATACGCACAACACTTTGCATCGTGCGAATTGCCTTTATCTTCACCAGGTATTTACGACGAGCAATAAACATCTTGCACACATTCTGAATCTGCGTAGCTCGGTGCACCTCACGCATACGAACCAGTAGTTGCTGTGCACGGTGCCGACGTACATACTTCTGCACACTGACAACAGCCATGCGCTGCTTCTTGTACTGAACTGATGCACGGTGGCCGCGGTATACTTTTTGCACCACAATAGCTGCATACTTTACCCTTTGGAACATCGCCATGGCCATCCACTTCTTAGCGTACCGCTGCAACACAACAGCAGCCGCATTGAACCTGCGCGTGCGCAGCTCTTCAAGGGCCTCTAGAGCACCCTGTCGAAAGAACACTCGTGTCTTACCAACCTGGTACTCGCTTTCCTTGCCCGGCATTAAGTGAGTGGCAAGCAGCTCACGAACAGCTGCAGCCACCTTTGTCTCATCGGCGGGGTTCTCGTCAGCAGTAGCGGTCAACACGGCGAGCGCAGAGGGTTTACCGTCGACTGTCGTGGCAGACGCCACGCCACGGAAACGCTCGAGGAACATCGTCTGTAGCACACGGTTGGGATACGCCATACGACTAATACGGACCGCTTCCACGACACCAGCACACTGCAACTGCTCCGTTACACGCAGCTTGTTGAAAACCTGCGAACTCTTTTTCCCATTGGGCTTAATGCAACGAATGTAGTGCACATTAGTACGACGAATGTCCTCCATGAGACCATTCAGCTGGCTTTTGAACTGAGTACCAACTGTATCCGCGACAATCGAGTTTTTGCGCTTCATCACAGGACGTCCACGTAATACATTTGACGCAGTCGCCGCACCTGTTCCCGGAATACCGGTCATTGCATCGCCTACATGCTCATCAGGGAACAACTTCTTTAGAAACGGCGCCTTTGACTTCTTGATAAGAAGAATAAGGTCATTCTGCAGTGCATCCGTGTTCTTGATCAAAAAACCGTTCGTATCGTACTGAACGGGACCAGCGTAGTGCTTGATAACGAAAGCGTCGCGTGCAAAACGCGGACACTCAAAGCGATCGTTGTCGCTGTAGTGCGCCTTCAGCTTATTTGCAAACGCAGCATCGCTACCCTTGGGGCGCATACACTCTTCATTCAGCAACGACAGCACACCGAAACGACCCTCGAGCAGTGATAGGACGTTGGCGTTATCAGCAAACTCAATACGCGTCCAGGGAATACCCTCGTCCTCGTATTCTTGCTGAATCGACTTGAACACATCCTGTGTAAACTTCTGCTGAAGCTTTTCATTGGCATAGTTGATGCATAACTGCTCAAACGAGTTCTTCTCAAATATCTCAAAGCCAAAAATATCAAGAATGCAAATCTTATGGGCCACATCTGCTTGCGAAGCACTCGTTGATATGTTTACACGGTGGATCAACCACGAGAACATGTGCGAGTACAGGGCAACGCCCAGAGCAGTACGCGCTCCATCGGCTTGCGAAACATTCAACGGTACTTCGTAGGTTTCCATGACAGCCGTCATCTCACGCGTGCAGAGAGCAGTATGCAACTGATTATCGTCAAGCTCCAGCAACTCCGATACCAACTCACTCGCGTGCTGGTTCTCCGGTGTACTTGTCAATTGAGATGCATCATCGTTGCCAGGCATTGGCTCAAATTGTAATCGCGATAGGTGCAAAATTGCCGCCACAATTTTAAAAATGCTCATCTGATCTTCCTTTGATACACTCATGGTTTCCAAACACGATATTGTCTGCTGAAATCGCTCAGCATCTCTCAACCCAGCACTTACGTCAATCCCATTCGCCAAATCTTCGTCATGTGGTTTAATAAATGGAAAATCTTTTGCCTCCATTCCCGTAACTTTTACTTTGGTCGTAATATCAGCAGGAGCAGCGAGTAACTGGTAGAAAATATGATAATTCCGTTCACCAAATCCTTGTAACGATACACGTGACTTTTCCAGCAAGTACGTACGAGATCGAGCTCCAATCAATTGACCAAGTGTATCAAACTGAAGTTCCGAGAATTTACCAAATCGACTGGAATTATCGTTTCGTGAGGTTTTCGCATTACCAAATGATTCCATCAATGGATTTGCATCCAAAACACGTTCAATAATACTCGTCTCCTTTGCTTGAGCATCCAAAGTGGATTGACTACCAGCGGATGCCAAATGAGACATGAGAATCTTTGTCGTTTCGGTCTTGCCAGCTCCAGATTCGCCACTAACGAGTATACTTTGATCTTCATTATATACACGCATATGTTGAAATGCACCAGCACTTGTTGCATAAACATGAGGTGGCAATTCACTTCGATCACGATCTAAATATTTTTCCTGAAGTTCCTTGGTGTATATATCAAGCCATGAATACTATTATCATCAGTATCAGACACATACTCAGAATCAGATATCATATTTGACAGGGTTTTGTGTCACTTCTTCTTCTTCTTCAAGTGTACACAATACCACACGAAACAAAAGATAGTGACATAAAACGTACGGGATTGACTGCAATACAAATGGCACCAGTGTATGTATATGGAATTTGTCTCAGGAATCGATGCTTGAGATTAAAGAGAATTGCTGGTTCATGAAGATAATTCAGATTTACCATGTCTGCACAACCGTCTTGAGATGGTAATGTATTTTGTAACAACATGGTTGACTTCTATACCTCATTACAGAAAAAAAGATCAAATAATGTCAATAAATCGGGTACATTACAGTGTAACACAGAAAGACATGCACAAACATACGTCAATGGTGCGAGTTGTACCAGCCTCTGGCTGCTTGTCGGCACATTCCTCATTCAAGTCACCTTCAATCATCACTTGGACCGTAGTCTCACTTACAACATGACTCTTTGTAATAACGGCCTCAACCCAGCTTACGTTCGTGTCGGGTACATAAATCTAATGGTTGGGAAAGGGGGAAAAACGAATCATCATCATCATCATGTTTACCGAAAGCGACAGGGGGAGGTCTCAACCAAGACGTTACCTTAGTCTGTTGATCTTCCATAGTTGTCGCAGATTTACTATAGGGGTAAAAGGAGGCAGCAACAACGTGTTGTTGTCTCGTTCACTTTTTTTCTATGCCGAGCTCTCGTCGTCCCTCGTGGCAAAAGTAGCTATGGCGTCAAGAATTGTAAAACCCAAGCGGGTAGACGGCCCGCCTTCCCCTAAGGCCCACCCTCTGTCGAGGGGTGCTCTCTCGAGAAAAAATCTCGATCCTGTCCAAATCGATTGTCTGGAGTCTGTCACTTCTGCCGTCCAACATGGTTTGACTTGGAATCAGTATGTTGACACAGACGATGCGCGCGCTTGTTTCTACCCCGAGAACAAAGAATTTACAAAACACGGTCCAAGCAAATGGCAAAAGAAGTCCTACGTAACCCAAACAATATTAGGTGCGAAAGAAGACACTAGATTGCTTGCTGCCCATCACGCAAGCTTCTGTTTAGCAGAGACATCAATGAATATATATGGACTTTAACTATAAAGGAAGCCATCTGAGTGGCCACTGAAGCTAGTCGAAAGATTCCTTTTCATTAGCAGTAGCATCAAGCAGAAATACTATGAAACCGCAGTGACCCACACCGACGCAAACATCGTGTTGGGTTTGGGCAGCGTAGCATTGCCATCGGATAAAAATCAATAGAGCATGCGAAAATTTGCTGATGGTAACAGAGCTGCCACGCCGGTTGTCACTTGAAGTTGGCTGCACCTGCAAGGAGAGACGTGTCACCTAGCCGCCATACGAAAATCAGGCTCAAGAAAAAAATGGCTCTGAGGCTTTGGTTTGAGTCACTTGACTGTCTTGGACTGCAACTATATTGTCAGCTTTGTTCCAGTACATGGCCATTGGAGTCTACGCTGTGTGCTCAGCGTAGACTCCAATGGATAACAAAGCAGCTTGTGTAGACAGTTGTACCTCGACAAATAGACCGCTTCGAAACGTTTTTCACGCCAAAGGAATGGCCTGCTTTTTCCGACGTGATGATGGTAATGGAGCAGCTGTTGTCTGCGGTTGCTCACAGTAATTTGTATGGTCTTCATTGCATACACAATCAACCTCGCAACGTGGCTCATTACGAACAGCACAGCTGCGTGACCTTGCTGGGGCCTTGAGTGTTGAACAAACCCGTGCATAGCGTGATGCTTTGGCCTCAGCCTGCTTGATGCGGCTGCGTGAATGAAGAAGACGCGAAGCGTATCCATTATTTCTGTGCAAAGCGTGAGCGATTGAAGCAAGAAAGCGCAGCCGGTACCTTCACCTCTAGCAGCTTGTCCTACGTAACATGTGTCTCTTCACGCCAACCAATTGCCACATAAAGAGGCACATTAGTTGCAGTGCATTTTATTCTTACAGGCTCTACGAATTGAGCATCACATTCCGGCCAGAGCTATTGGATAGAGTGTCGATTGTCCACCAGGCAGAAAAAAACAGGTCCAGAGAGCGTCCATCATGTTGAGGCTTGATCTCATTCGCGACGTCCCGCAGCTAGTCATGTTTTGTTATCTTTCAAGCTCAGGAAACGGGAATTTTTTGTTGTGAAGTGTGCAAGCGGCTGATTACCGTTCATGTGGCAGAGTGACTTACTTCAGGATTTAACATTTGCATACATGTATCAATATATTTGCAATATGACACATCGCTTTGCCAGTAAACGCTCTCCAAAGCATATTATTACTTTATGCTAGTGAACCGTATCAGTAACTGTTCTACAGCTCACGTGAAGATTCTCTTGACGCGACTTTTCATGGCAAGCGGTCACTTTATTTTAAGAAAGAATCTCAGCTACCAGTGTCAGGTCATGTTAAATATGAGACATGCGTTGGGTATATTTATACCGTATTGTCTACCACGTGACCGCCGACGAATCCAATAGCTCTTCCTGGCCATACAAATGTATACAGAGACGTCTTCGTCTTCTTCCTACGTTATTAAAAATTGTGATAGAAGCTACTTGTAGTGAATGCATTCTCTACCCTTTCTCTATACGAGATCAACTGCAGTGAGAAATGCTATAGTCTCATTGCAGTTGCTAGCTGCATCTATACCGTCTACCTTCGTGTACATCTCACATCGCTGGACAGCTTAGGCGCTTTATTTTGCAGCCTTACTGGGCTATGGCGCCCATGCAAACATGCAAGATGTTCATTCTCTTGTATTTTGTCGTCCAAGAAACATTCAAGGATTGTGTATCGCAGTTCTACTCACTTACGTGTTGCTCTCGGACTTGAACAAGCGCTTGTATGACAACAACAAAAGAAGCAATGCATTATAGGTGTAACCATTAAAAGACACTAACGATGATGATGATGACTGTTCATGCTTGAGAATTACATCAATTTGTTTACTGTCACAAGCCACACTTGTCGTAACATTGGTCCTTACAACGTTAGCGATGGCAAAATGCGTCCGTCAAGGTTCTTTGCAGTCACTAAGAGTTCAGCGTAAGTTTTTCTAACGTCTGTAGTAAATATCGCCAAAAAGGAGGCAGAAAAAGGAAAATTATCAAAAAGAGGTGACGTCATATAAAAAATGGGTCATTTATGATAAATATCGACAAGTTTTTGATTCATTAACTCACAATACTAAAACAGCTATTATATTCCCAAAGCTACAATTCAAAACGTTGCATAAAAACATACAATTTTTTGTCGCCCGTTTCAATCAATTTCTAAAAAATAGAAACATGAACAAAAGCCCCCAAATTTCTAAATCTCCCCTCACTGTTGCTCACTTCATTGTGTAATTTCTATCGCACATGGGTTTACTTGTCGAAGGCAGTCCATTAGATTGGTCTGACGCTTTAGAATGGTTACAACACGTTCGTACACAAGGTATTGATCAATTTCTTCATACATACAATCGTGTCAAGAACATTGAAGGTGATGAATTGAAATGGGGGGATGAATTAGAATATGGTGTCTTTCATATGGATCAAATGACAAAACGTGCCCGTTTATCATTACGGAGCCAAGAAATCTTAAAACAATTACAAGATAAAGAGAATCAAGCAAAGGAGTATGGTTGCAATCTTTCCAATACACTCTCATTTACTGGATCTTGTCTGGATGGATGTAATTGGGTACCAGAATATGGCTCTTGGATGATTGAAGGTACACCAAGTGCACCTTATGGAGGTTTTACAAGTGATTTAGGTAAAGTAGAAGCTAATATGCGTCTACGTCGTGCACGATTACTTGCACTACTACATCACGATGAAATTGCACCGTCCGTTACGGCATTTCCAATGATGGGTGTTGGTGATTTTACCATGCCGTCCAGTCAATCTAATGGTCCCGTGGCTGAGTCGGATTATATCAGTGATGCTGTGATTAATCCACATCCACGATTTGCAACCTTGACGAGAAATATTCGTCAACGTCGTACGAGAAAAGTTGATATTCGTGTCCCGATCTTTCCAGATGTTAATACGGAAGCAAAGCTTGAGGAAGAACAAGCAGGGGTATCATGGAATGCAGAAAAGTCTCGACCAAAGTATGAATCAAAAAACATGGTGTCAGTACCTACTGACTCGTTTGGCTCGGCTCCAACGTCACCTAGCTCGACGTCGAATTCGGACGACAATGCCGAATCCAAGTCACCTGTGTCACATTGTAACCTTCCAGCGCTGGAATCGGACCACAAAGCCGAGCCGTACCCCGGCTTTATACATATGGATGCTATGGCATTTGGCATGGGAATGTGCTGCCTTCAGGTGACCTTCCAGGCCAAAAACGTCGGTGAGTCGAGACACTTGTACGACCATTTGGGAGTTCTGTCGCCTATTTTGTTGGCACTGACGGCGGCTACGCCTATTCTGAAAGGTCGACTTGCCGACACAGATGTGCGTTGGGCAACGATTTCGGCCGCAGTAGATGACCGGACACCTCAGGAGCTGGGGGAAGCTCCACCCCCGACAGATTTGGAGACCAAAGCGAAGTATGCAAAGATGGCAGGCAACGGTATTAAGCGTCTACCGAAGTCTCGATACGAAGGTATCTCGACGTTCATTTGCAACCACAAGCAAGGTGAAGACCCACACACGCTGACAGACAAATACAACGATGTCGAGGTTCCGTACGATGAGGAATCATACAAGACTCTCAAGGACGCTGGCGTGGACCGCCTTCTTGCGCTCCACATCTCGCACCTGTTTATTCGCGACCCGTTAGTTATTTACAAACAACGCTTGCACCTGGACAATGAGCGTGAGACGGACCACTTTGAGAACATCCAATCTACGAACTGGCAGACCGTGCGCTGGAAACCTCCTCCACCAGCCCCGTCAAGCACAGAGGGACCTCACATTGGTTGGCGCACCGAGTTTCGTTCTATGGAGATTCAGCTCACTGACTTTGAGAACGCCGCCTTTACGGTGTTCATCGCTCTGGTGTCGCGCGTCATCCTCACGTTCGACCTGAACTTGTACACCCCGCTGTCCAAGGTAAATGACAATATGGAGGCTGCTCACCGAGTGAACGCAGTGTTAAGCGAGAAGTTCCATTTTCGTTGCCACATGGCTCCACCTGAAGTCGATGACTGTCCGTCAAAGAGTCCATGCCACTTGCACAAAGACCCCGATGCATGCGAGTTAATGACGATTGCTGAGATCATGTTGGGCAAGGGTTCATACTTCCCGGGTCTCATCCCTCTTGTCTACGCTTACTTGGACTATATTGAGTGCGATGAGGCGACATGGACGCTTGTGGAAAAGTACATGTCTCTGATTGCAAAGCGTGCAACAGGCGAGTTGCCGACGGCTGCTACCTGGATGCGTCGCTTTGTACGTGCACATCCAGACTACCGTCATGACTCCGTGGTGCCTCATTCCACCGCATTTGACCTCCTTATCGAGTGCCAGCAAATTGGCGAGGGAATGAAGCAGTGTCCAGAGCTATTGGGAGAGTTTAAGATTCTCCCTGTGCGCGGCCAAGCGGCGTATCGTGTGCCATTGAAAAGTAGTGGAGTTGCTACTGAAAAGCGCCAGGCACTGCTTCAACGATACTTGGGTCGTACTACCTCAAATGCGTGTCATACATGTGGCTAAGTTGTCTTGCTGCAGGAAATGTTTTGCTCGAGAGGTGTAAAGCCGGGTGGTTATCGACACGTACATGCTAATTGTTGCTAATAAATCAAGTATTGGTGTCATTGCTTGGACTGATTGACTGGCAGATCGATATGTGCTGAAGAATCGAAATATCTTGTCAAAGTTGCAAACAAATGAATATGCATTTGCATTAATGAGCTTCAGTGCTACCTCGAAATCTCATTGAAGGAAGACACGAGAGTTATGATAAACAGTACTACTGTAAGGTAGTAAATTGGAAACATACAAGCAGTAGTCATACATGTGCATACGTAATGTAAGCATACTTTCAATGCCGTCCAATTTGTCCCTTTGTATCAACTTGATCAGCTAAAACACGACACAATATTGCCTGTGCATTCACATTGCATAATGTCACGAAGCGGTCCAAGAATACATCAGAAGCCACGACAAGCGTAAAAAGGCTATCTGGAATTGCATATTCAGGAAAAACAATATTCCACGCGGCAGTGAGTACCGTCAGTGCTCCAGATGGAATTGGTGGTGCCGTGGCAGTGCACAAGAAAACACCAAGAAAAGTCACCAACATGGTCGAAAGTGACTGAGCGTGAACAATACCAGCTACATCAGCCATAAAGTGTACCAACACAGCTAGATAAATTGCCGTCCCAGGCATGTGCAACGATGTACCCACTGACAAGACAAAGTGCATGACAGGGCTTGAAACCTCATCAGACGTTTCAATGCACTGGAGGCTCAGCGGCATTGTAGCCATAGATGATGAGCAGCCGAGACTATACACGTACGCAGGCAGCATCTGACGCATGAAGCGGAACGGGTTCTGGCGAGTAATGAGCACAAATAGTATAGGCACTACCACAAGCATGTGCACAAGTACACTAACACCCAATGCAGCAACTAGAAGCATGACTAGCGTGAGTGGATGATCTGCCACTGAGTCTTCCAATGAGGTAGCTAGCGAACCAGCAAGTAGACTAAGGACCGCAAAGGGTGTGAAGCGGAGAATATAGTGAGCCATATGCACGAGCGTCTCGTTTACTTCACGGAAAAACTCCAGCAGTGGATTGAGATTTGCAGGTCCATGAAAACTGCGAGCCAGAGTGACACCAAGTGGCAGTGAAAAGGCCACGATACTCAACAACGTGTTGGAAACAAATGCTGCCATAATGTTTGCTGGTACAACCTGGTTAATAATGCTCAGTACATTATCCGATAGCGTCGTATTCGTTCCTGTTAATGCTTCATTCCGCGCGAGTGCACTATTGATATCATCCAGTGCGAATTCTGACGTGCTTGTAATTTCAGTAGCAGAGCACGTGACAAGTCCATCCTCCCGTGTTTCTAGATATTTTCCATTTCCACATTGAATTCCAAAGATTGCGTCCGTATTGAGTATAAAATCTTCCTTTTGATACATTGTAAAAACCAAATGGAAGATAGAACCTGTAGCAAGTCCAAGCATAATAGCAATAGTCATGGATACAATAACAATAAACAATAGACGAACACTTAAACGTTCACCCAAGCTTTTGTTTGTCAGATCTGCTGTAGCAATCACAAGATTCACAAATACCATTGGAATCACAACACATTGTATGGCTCGGACGTATAAATTCCCTGGTATCATAATCCATTGGGCGATTATTGTATCAATGTGTAGATATTTCAAAACACCACCACCAATTGTACCAATGAAAAGAGCCAGTAGAATCAAAAACATATGACGTTTCGACGCGCGATCGTTCGTACCACCTGAAAGTGGAGATGTTTTGATTATCAGATCTGAGAATGGCATATCCGGATCATTCGCTGGTGTACGAAAGTGTCGAAACGCTGCATCTGGTGACTCATCCGTATCATTCGGTATTACCGATGGATTCAATCGGTTTCTTGTGGTATTATCCGTCTCATTTGGATCAGTTGACGTTACCGTGAAATTAGAATGCATGGTATCGGTATTCGGCGGTATTGGACGTCGATTCGGTGCATGAGTATATCCACCACCATATAGAAATGAAGACGCATCACTCGAGAACTCCGAGACGGAACTGAATGTACTATGTACGACTGATAGTTCACTATTTGTATCATCCATTAGTACAATACTCTGATTCCTGCTATTAAACTCCAGCGTCTGCTCTGCCATGTTTTTTTTCACCGATAAAAACGTCTATACGTTAAGTACGCAAATTATCCAAATTACAAATCTAATCATATCATGGTAATCTACATATATACTATAGAACAAATTGTATGAAGAGAAATAAAATACATGGAACGTGTGTTATGCAGACGATACAAAAATGTTATGTTGCACCGTTGAGATGATAGTTATGGTCAGCAACATAAATGTGATAGGATTCAACATGTGCAACTTCATGTTGACCACATCAAGTTATTTCTTCTACTTTGGATGGATGAAAAGACGTCTAGAGAGCATCATTTCGTCTATAGTAAAAACGAGTATGAGTCGTCCTGAACATATTTCGCCACCTGAGGTATGTTTATCATCTATCTACATCTGTTGTATTTCGATCTAGAAGATAAAAACACTTGATTAATATACTAACAAATGCCTACATTTCTGTGAATAAACTGCAGTTTTATTACAATGAAAAAGAAGCAGCCAAGTATAATTCAAGCTCACGTATAATTAAAATACAAGAAGAACTTTCGAATCGTGCGATTGAATTATTGAATTTACCCCATGGACAAGAAGCATTTATACTAGATGTTGGGTGTGGTAGTGGTCTTAGTGGAGGTAGATGAATGCTGCGTGATTTATTATTACGATCCGTCATGTTGTTGACTTTTGCTCTTGTACTGTATGTAGTTGCACTTGAAGAGCATGGACATGCATGGGTTGGTGTCGATATCAGTAAAGACATGTTGGATATTTCTTCAGAGCGTGATAGTAGTGGAGATGTCTTTCTACAAGATATGGGAGGAGGTCTACCCTTTCGTCCAGGAGTATTTGATGGTTGTATCAGTATCTCAGCCGTTCAATGGCTTTGTTACTCGGATAAGAAAGAACATACAGCTCGTAAACGTCTTACACGCTTTTTTACGTCATTATACACGTGCTTGAAGACTGGCAGTCGAGCCGTGTTGCAGCTATACCCGGAAACACCAGAGCAGATGGAAGAGATTTCAGCTACCGCCATGCGCTGCGGTTTCTCAGGTGGACTTGTGATTGACTTTCCCAACAGTGCAAAGGCGAAGAAATTCTTTCTTTGTCTTTTTGCTGGATACATGCACCAACAACAGGTTCCACAGGGTCTCGGTACGGAAGCCACGGCAAACCAGATCTCGTACGAAGGACGCGCTCGAAACGAACGTGTAAGTGGTGTGATAATTGATGGCGTTTGACGTTGTTTTTGTGCACTAAATTGAATTGCGGCTGATTTGTTTGTTGTGGATGCACAGCAACGCCGAGGCAAGGGGCGTGAAGCTGTTAAAGTCAAGTATGTGTGATGTAGCACTATGTGGTGACAGCAGTTTTTGGTACTAACTTGTGGGTAATTTGCTCTTATCTATGTAGGGACTGGGTAATGGCGAAGAAAGAGCGCTACCGTAAGCAGGGCAAGAAAGTCAAGTCCGATAGCAAATTTACAGGCAGAAAGCGTCCGGGCAAGTTTTAAGATGTAGCAACAGAAGAGTCATACGAGCACTGTTGTGTTTATTAGATGAAGAAACAAACGAATGCAAGATTATGAACATACAAGTGAGTGCGGAACTACTTTTTTTTCTTTTGGCTTGTATCGTAAAATGACTTGCTCAATCGATCTTGTAAGTTGTACGACACTTACATCAACCATTCTACCTCACGAGCTTTCTTGTGAATACCAGAATATTTACTCTTCCATTCAGCTTTCTTGTCACTGATTCGCAAAACCTCGCTCTAAGAGATGTTAAATATAACAATCACGTAAGCGCGTCTTCTTCACACGATTCATTCCCTCTTCCGTATACATAATCACATTCTCCTGCTCAGGGTTTCAATGATGTAGACGGCAACTTCTCAACCGGTGTAGGCGCTGGTGAGTTCGTAAAGTATGGATGCTTTAACGCTTCAGCTGCAGTAATCCGCTCGGCTGGATTGTACTTTAACAACTTTCCCAACAAATCCAATGCATCCTCGGACGCCGCCAAAAATATTGATGCCAATGCTGGAGCTGCACTAGGTGTAAACTCGACAAAATTAGCTAGCGAACTCACACCAGGCCACTCTTTCTCTGTTGGAGTGCCAAGCGCATGAAAGATCTTGCCTAATTGATCCAGCTCATTCATACCCGTAAGATACGGCATTCGAAGCATTAGCTCAGCAAAAACACAACCAGCGCCCCACATGTCCACTGATCCACTGTATTCTCTTGCTCCGAATAGCAGTTCTGGTGGACGATACCAAATGGTACACACCATGGACGTCATATTGCGATTAGGGCTGCCGTAGACTCGAGCAAGACCAAAATCTCCAATCTTCACTTGTCCATCAGGTCCAATGAGCAAATTCTCAGGCTTCAGATCACGGTGCAGCACGTAATGTTCATGACAGTAAGCAAGACCCTGAAGTAACATCTGCATGTACATTTTGATATCAGCAGCAGTTAACACGACTGCTTTATCCTTAATAACGTCATCTAAATTGCTTGGCAGGAGTTCAAATACGACGTTTATTGTATCATTAGCGACAAAAACATCCAGTAATTCCACGACATTCACATGTTTAAGTTCCACTTGGAGCTTCACTTCACGTAACGCCGTAAAATCGACACCATCTTTAAACTTGCCACGTTTAAACTTCTTAATAGCGACAGGACGTCCCGTGCTTTTTTGTATCGCTGCGTATACGATACCGAACGTACCTTCGCCTAAAACCTCACCCATCTCGTAGCGTTCCATGATGGAAATTGATACAAAAATCTACACTTAGTGACGTGTCACTACGATGAGTAGAATATAGAAATGCATAGATTATGACTGACAAGCTTTTATCCTGACCATCATTCTGTATTTCTAAAAATAGAGAGACTAAACCTAAATTACAACGGTCAATTACAGTAGATCACGCACTGTTTCCGATTTTCTGACACCGTTTAAAATAAAAACAAACGACCCAAACTATTTGATAGCAAAAAGAAGCTTTGTCTATTTAACGAAATGGTGTAGCACTAGATAAATACTCAAGTAGTTAGCTAGCTATAAGATAGAAAGCTAAATCGAAATTGAAAGTTGTCAATCGATAGCAGAGTGACGGATGGTCGTAAAAAATTAAGAATCTGCAACTCAATTTGTTATTGCAACTTGCAAGCAACTTGAGTGCCCCATCTTTAAAAGTCTTCCGATCTTTTGTGTCCTTTGTTCCATTTTTTATGGATGACCATCGAAGTGGTTCCTAGAAATCGGTTTTGTCCTTTATAAAACCTCAGACAAGTCTCAGTATTGAATTTGCTTTGGACGAATTCAGTCACAAACATTTTCGAGTCAGAATGACATCATTAGCTGAACCGACAGTCTACGGCACGAGTTCTCTTGCAAGTAATGTACGATGTAATGTACGCTCTGGAAGTCGAACAACGTGGATTAAATGGGGTCTGATTTGTGTCTCCATTGGTGTTGGCATTCTCGGAATAGTGGGAGTCTTAAGGGCTGCTTCTTCTTCAAAAGCGTCTACTGTGGCTAATGCGATTGTTACCGAAAGCGACGTTGCGTGTTACCAAAGCTCTTCGATTGATAATGTGACTACCATGATGGAGCCAATTACGGGGCTCAAATGGAAGCAGAGTGGTGAAAAGAACGTCAAGTCTTTTCTCATTGTGGATGTCAAGACCAAGTTTCAAGAGATCTTTGGTTTTGGAGGAGCTTTTACAGAAGCAGCAGGACTGCAGTTTCAGAAACTCCCACAAGAGAAACAGGAACAAGTGCTGACACTTTACTTTGACAAGGAACAAGGCAGTGCCTATAGCTTTGGCCGTGTGCCAATGGGATCGACTGATTTCTCGCTGGCGTCGTATAACTTTGCTGAAACGGTGAATGACATGAAGTTGCTGGATTTTGATGTGAACGTAACTCACGACACAAAGACAATGATTCCGTTCATCAAACGTGCGTTGAAACGTCGACCGGACATGAAACTTTTCTTAGCACCTTGGAGTCCGCCGGCTTGGATGAAACGATCAAGCTCGGACTACAATGCGAGTATGTTGGGGTCGGTAAAGCCCGTTGGACTCCGAGATGACATGCGTGCACCATGGGCTCTGTATTTCTCCAAGTTCATCACTGCTTACAAGGACCACGGAATTCCATTCTGGGGTCTTACCCCGCAAAACGAGCCTGAGTTTGCTGCACCATGGGAAGCATGTGCATTCGATCCGGAATATCAAGCTGAATTCATTGGAGAGTTTTTAGGCCCCGTACTGGACCGTGATCATCCTGGTCTCACCCTCATGGTATTTGATCACAACCGCAACAACGTGCACCACTGGGCAAAGGTGATCTACAACCACCCGACAGCAAGTAAGTACGTCGATGGCATAGCCTTTCACTGGTACGAGGATGGCGGTGAACGTTATATGGACGGAGTAGAGTACCCCGAGCATTTGAACGACACTCACTTTATCGATCCAAACCGCTTTATGCTGGCTTCAGAAAGCTGTAATTGCCCTGGTGTGGCATATGACAACGACGCGTGGTTCCGTGCTCTTCGCTATGGTCACGACATCTTAAGTGACCTAAATCACCACGTGGTAGGTTGGGTGGATTGGAACTTGTTGCTCGACCACACCGGCGGTCCTAATCATAAGGGTAACCTTTGCGATGCTCCTAT
This sequence comes from Peronospora belbahrii, assembly GCA_920618645.1. Taxonomy (NCBI): domain Eukaryota; phylum Oomycota; class Peronosporomycetes; order Peronosporales; family Peronosporaceae; genus Peronospora; species Peronospora belbahrii. The sequence continues at coordinate 76,824 of CAKKTJ010000181.1, read as the reverse complement.
TATTTTGACTGAGGACGGAAACGACTTCACGATTCAGCCCATGTTTTACTTCATTCAACACTTTTCCAAGTTCATCCCGGTCGGCTCTCGCCGTGTCAAGGTGCAGGTTGCTGTTCACTTTGAGAAACCTGGAGATGCGCAGTTGTTTGTAGACTACCAGTCGTCTCTCGAGTCGTGCGATGGAAGCTCGCGTCAAACGATACACAGAACCGACGATGGCAAGATACAGGTCACTAACACGCCATTCTGTCTCAATATGGTGTCATTTCCAGGTAAAGGACATGAAATTCGACTGGTAGAATGCCAGTGGACGCAGCAAACATGGACTTTTGACAAACTTACACAGCGCATTCGCATCGACGATTTGTGCCTGTCATTGAGCCATGGATCAACTGAGAACAGCGTTCGTGTGACGGCGGATAAATGCCAAGACGAGGCAGTGAAGTACCAGCAGTGGACGTTCCATGGAGAAGATGGCACTCTCCGTTCACACGCGTCAACGAGTGATCAGTGCGTGACGACGGGTTACGCGTTTATCCAGGCTGCTGCGTTCGTCACGCCAGAGGATCGTAAGGTGTTGGTAGTATTGAATGAGAATACGGAGGTAGCTGATTTTCAAGTGCAGGTCGGTGATGCAGTGCTTGATACGACTATACTACCACGTGCTATTCGTACTTACACTTGGGAGTAAAACCAAACGAATAATGCAGTATCACACGTGAAAACCACAAGACAAAAGGCGTTAAAAAACGACGTCAAAACGCTGTTAAAACGTTTTAACAAAGTGCACAGAAACATTGATATCTGATTTTATTCAAACATAAACATTGCTTGTGCCACTAAACGTATCAGGTCACCTGGATCACCGTCACGGCAGCAATGAATGTACATTCGGTGTCATCATGTATCTTCTCACTCCTCCAGTATCAACAATCGTATCAATTATTAACCAATCACCAGTCTCGCTTTCTCCTCACCATTCATCTCCTCACCATACAAAATCTCATATTCCTTTTATCTCTCGAGTCCAAATGACAACCGAGCCGACACTTTATGGCACGAGTTTCTTATCAAGTGACGAGCGGCTGAGTGCGCGCACGAGACGACGTCGATCACTACTTAAATGGAGTGTTATCGTGCTTAGTATCTGTGGCTTATGTGGCATTTTCACAGTCTTTCGACTGCTTTCAATGATGCCACAGGATCATGTAGCTGTCATAAAAACAGCGCAATCGTCTACAGCCACTGGTGGTGCTATCAATGCAACAGTCTTTTGCGTACAAAGCTCGTATCAAGATAATGTCACGACGATGATGGCACCAATCACAGGTCTCAAGTGGACAAAACATGAGATAAGAGACTCCGTGTCAAGGATTAGAGTTGATGTAGCTACTGAATTCCAGACGATATTAGGCTTTGGTGGTGCATTTACAGAAGCAGCAGCACTGCAATTTTATAAATTATCACAGGAGAAACAGGAAGAAATCTTAACACTCTACTTTGATCCACACAAGGGCAGTGGCTATACCTTTGGACGTGTGCCCATGGGTTCGACGGATTTCTCAGTGGAGTCGTATAATTTTGATGCGATTGTCAATGATACTAACCTGGTACACTTTGATCAAGAGGTTCAGCATGATGAAAAAGTTGTCATTCCATTTATTAAACGTGCCCTAGCACGACAACCAAAGCTCAAATTGTTTTTCACACCATGGAGTCCACCTGCTTGGATGAAACGTAAAACACTCACGTATACACCTAGTATGCTGAATTCAGCCAAACCCATTGGGTTAAAAGATGATGTTCGTGCAACGTGGGCACTCTACTTTTCAAAATTTGTTACGGCGTACAAACAACACAATATTTCATTCTGGGGACTTACGCCGCAGAATGAACCACAAGCTGAAGTGCCATGGGAGTCGTGTATGTACACGGCTGAGTATCAAGCTGAGTTTATTGGAAACTTTCTTGGACCTGTGCTAAAACGTGATCATCCTGAGCTAATACTAATGGTCTTTGATCACAATCGTGGCAGTGTCCGTCAATGGGCAGAAGAGATTTACAACCATCCAACGGCGGCACAATACGTGGACGGTATGGCTTTCCATTGGTACGATAACGAACGCTACATGGACGGTGTTGAACACCATACGCGTTTGAATGACACGCACTTTATGAATGAAAACCGATTTATGCTTGCTACGGAGAGCTGCAACTGTCCAGATGTAGGCCACGGTGATGTAGCATGGTTTCGTGCGCAGCGTTATGGACACGACATCATGACGGATCTGAACAATTATGTTGCTGGGTGGGTCGACTGGAATTTGATACTTGACAGTAAGGGAGGACCAAACCACTTGGCAAACTTTTGTGACGCCCCCATCATTCTCATGGAGGACGAAACGGATTTCTACATTCAGCCTATGTACTATTTCATCCAGCACTTTTCCAAGTATATTCCTGTAGGCTCACGCCGTGTCAAAACAAAGGTAGCATCAAAATTTGCTCATCCTGGCGACCCACAATTGTTCGTCGACTATCCATCGATGCTGGCTGCTTGCGACGGAAGCTCGCGTCAAAAGTGGCGTCCGACGGATGATGGAAAACTTGAAGTGACTGGCACTGGATTTTGCATTGATCTAAAGAACACCACATGGCAAGGACATCAAGGTCTTTTGGTAGATTGCAGGTACACGCAGCAGCACTGGATATATGAGATTGGGAGCGGCCGCATTCGCATGGGAGACTACTGCATCTCGCTGAACCACGGCTCGACTCAGGATGGTGTACGGATTAGCACCAATTTGTGTCAGAAAGAGGTGGTACCGCACCAGCAGTGGAGGTTCGACGCCAAAGACGGCACTATGCGCTCATATGCGTCGACGACAGACCAGTGCGTGACTGCCGGTTATGCTTTCGTTCAAGCCGCTGCCTTCGTGACTCCGGAGAACCGCAAAGTGCTTGTGGTGATGAATGAAAACACGGAATCAGCTGATTTCGAGCTGCAGGTTGGCGGCGTTGCACTAGAGACGACGGTGCCAGCTCGAGCCATTCGGACGTTTACTTGGGAGTAAGAAAAGTGTCGCGCTTTAGTGGTGTATCTTTTACGAGAAGTTGGAGGTTTATGGGCAGGTATGTAAGGTAAAGAAAATAAGAAAGTATAGACGTGAGCTATACTAACACTGTGTGCCAATGGATATTGTTATTAACGTCAACATTGCTGTCTATCTGCAGGATCAAGCGATAAGTCTCGCAACAGGTCATTCCAGAGATCACGATCGTACGGATCCACCTCGTTTCCATCTCCATTGCGTAATGGATGATACTCCTGCTCATCGGCATTATAATTCTCAGGTACCACAATCTGCATCTCGAGCGGCACTTTGCGCTTCTTGGGTTTCATCTCAAACACTTCAATTGCGTCTTTGAGATACTTTGCATCCAGTTCTGCTTTCGGCACTTCCTTCCACTGAAAATAGGCATCCAAATAGCGCATAAACTCGGCTCGGACTTCCGGTGCACGACGCTCATTAGCCAAGAAGATGACCGTCTTGCGATGCGATAAAGCGAGTATCGACTGCACCAACGGCTTTACACACGCCTTCTCGTACACTACATCTGCACACAAAATGCAGTCAATTGGTGCCTTCAGATTCGTCAGTGGCGTGCCCCTACAGACATACAATTGATGAGAACCTCTATTACAACGCCATAGTGACTGCAGTCAAGCAATTTGCCATCATACCAAGCGTGTTGCTCAACTCGGACGCGCTGTAGCTCCTGGTCCGTCAGATTTTCTCTTACATTGCGTCTTAGCCATGGAAGCACTGGTCCAATGTCCGTAAGCACTACATCGGTGAGACCAGCTGTGACAATTGCACTTGCAATACCTGCAAGTCCTCCACAACCAGCACCAAGCTCACAAATGGATGTAAAACGCTGGAATCTATCAGCTCGTTGCTCGATGAACTTGAACAAGGTCTTGCTGCTATCCCAGACAGTCGTTCCTAAAACAAAAGAGTCTGGATCTTGCTCCACGGACACAACTCGTGACTCGCCAATTGTTACTTCCATATAACGAGCCCAATGCGTAAACGATGTCTCAAGTGCCAGTGGCTCCGACGCAGTCAGCGCTTCTTCCTCCGCCATTGCCAAATTGTCAGGCACACGGGGATTTGTAGTACTTTATTTGTGTGACTCGAACCCGAGAGATCCACGATTGATAGTGTTCGTCTCAGTATGAAGCAAACTCAGTACTGGTGATCAAGACTGTCTCAAAAGCATTCGCTCTTTCCTGCAGCTGCTGCTGCTGCAAATTCAATGCTGACCATTGATCACGTATTCGTAACCAATTCTCAGATAAGTTGACGAAATAATTGTCAAAGGCTGATGTTTCAGAGGTTCCCACAGCGTGCAGCAATTGTTTTCGCACGGTGTTTACTGCAACTCATCAAATTTTGAACCCACCTTTGTCTTTCTTTGGCAACGTCGTCGTCCAGAGCGTGAATGTCGATGAAGTCGACAAGGCCAGGCAGTAGGTGCAATTTGTGTACGTAGGAACGTATCAAGATCAACATAACCCAACGTTTTTGCTCGTCTACGAGCTTCAACGAGACATCCTTCATTTGAATATCGACACGACTCTTTCAGCACTTGAAGTTCCCCGGTGGCCACAACATCCAGCAGTGTATTGTTCAACGGTGTGCAGTGTCGTCGTCCAAGCGCCCCGACAATCTCTGCATGTCCACATAACGCCGCTTTTGTCATTGCAAATGACGCTCTTGCCATCACTCGGTGTTGTTCAACACTCGTTCTGCCATGAATGAATGAAAAGAGATATCTCACTACGTCAATATGACCATGAGTCGCTGCTTGATCCAATGCCCTCGAACTACATCCTTCTCTTCGATTTTCCAATAGAAACTTCAATACATTGGTATGTCCTGCACAGGCCGCATCGTCTGCAGTCGTGCACGAAAAGCCCTGAAATCCATGCTCATGTAGCCATTTCATCTTCAGTAGCTCCCCGTTATATGCTGCCAGTCGCAATGCCCATGCTGTAACCTGTGTCTTTACATTCGAATGTACACGTATTATCCATTCCATCACCTCGGCTCCTCCCTTTGTATATCCGACTGCAATATCCATGAAATCCGTTTCAAACGTATACGAACTTGTCAAGTCCAAATGTCGTTCAAGCCATTGCAACATCTTTACATGATCAAAACGATACCGCACATCGTACGATACCGACAGATTCAATTGCTGGATTGTTGCAATCATTCAGTGACCATGACCTTGTCACGAGCTTCCATAGAGCGTCTAATACAGCAAAATCATTGCAAATAACCGCAAGTTGTGGCAAACGTCCTCTCAATGTCGACGGATATCTGCCTTCGAGACAAGGTTTATACCGCTGTGCACGTGAAAATTGCACAATAACAAGAGGTAATCCATTCATCAATGATACCACATGGCGAAACAATGATTTATTCGTTAACACCTGCATAAACGCCGTCTCAGAGCGTTCACGAGATGATGAGACGTCCATTTGTGCCATTTTCTTCATGGATTTTATCCAAATTGAAGTTAGATTTTATCGATTCTATGTAGTCCACACCATACGCACACATTATCACTTTCACCTATGACACTCGTCGCGGCTCTTTGGACGCTGCCACCATCGGATGTCCTTATCGCTAGCAGCAGTTGGTTCCTATGCTTTCTCTTTGCACGTTTCTTCTTTTCATGGTGGTTGTTTCGTGATTACGTTGTACGCAGTGCTGCCACACCACTTCTCTTTGCAGCATCACTGACGTTTTCACTCAGTATCTTTCAAATGGTGTTATTTGAAGTAATGGACGTGATGAACGTCCTGAGTCGGCAATGGGTTTGGAGAATTGATCTCATTGCCATGACGTATTTGGTCGTATTTGTACTACCACTCTCGCTTTTCTATGAACTCGCGAGAGAATATGGTTTGACCAAGAAACACGCTGCTGGGACCGCGACTGGGACGTTATTAGTATATCTTTATGGCTTTTGGAGACTTGGGAAAGTACTGGAACAGGATTTACCGGATCAATCGGTTGAAGGTGCGTCGAAGGAGAGAATGTAGTGAGATTTTGAGAGCATGGGAACATGAGATTGATATGACTGGGTTTAGTGACGATTGTTGATGGGTTTTACGGCATGTGTGCAGCTTTCTTTTCGATTAGGAACTTTGTAAGTCGAGTGAGTCTCCTCGGTGTAGTGTTCATGGCACTATTATCGGGTTTTGGAGCCGTAAACTGTCCTTATGAGTACATGACGTTCTTTTGGCGTCGAGTAGCAGAAGAGGACATTGAGTTTCTCGAGAAACGGCTGCGGCATAATCTGGATATTTTAATAGCAAAGAAGAAGCGGCTAATACTTGAGGTGAGAGCGTTGACAAGACGACAGGACGAGGCGATAGGTGGAAGCAGGAAAGACTCGTTGTTTTCACGAGCAATTTTCAACTTCTTCTCGTCCAGCAGCGATAACATGACATACGTCAAGGGATTAGAGGCCGAGATCTTGACACTCGAGAGTCTTGGACGCGAGCTGTTTTTGGAAGTAAATGACCTCCGAGATGTACAGGCTCGATCATTGCGTGCAAGCACGTTGCGGGGTCGTCTGTTCAACTTTTTCGGCTACGTGATGTCTGCCTTCTGTATGTATAAAATGGCAATGAGCACCGTAAATGTGGTCTTTAGAAAAAACCGTGACAAGGATCCAATCACTGATGCTGTCGAAAAGCTGTTGTACATCTGGCCGTCACTGGCGATGCAACTGAACATCCGCTTTGTGTCGGAGATAGCGTCACTTGGCTTTGTCGGAATTCTCGTTTTCACTCAGACACGAGGCTTTCTCGTGACGTTATTAAAGTTCTTCCGCACTTATTCGAGCACCGTATCCTCAAACAGCGTCGTGCTCTGGCTGGCGCATCTCATGGGAATGTACTTTGTCTCATCCTTTGTCCTTATGCGAATGAATCTCAGTCCGCTGCACCGGTACGGCATTGAGATTTTATTTGACCACAGACAGCTGCTAGTAGTTTGACAGTGTATTTTGTGCTTGATACAGTCAGCGGATTGACGAAGTGCTGGGCGAAATTGAGTTTAACGTGTTCCACCGGTATTTCGACATGATGTTCGTTATAAGCGCGTCCTCCAGCCTTGGGATATTGGCGCTCACCAAATTCTCCAAGGCTTCGCGCACGGCCAACAATGACTATGGCGCACACGACAAGTTTCCGTAATGAACCTCATTTTGACCTCGACACAGGTAAATAGATAGACGTATAGGTGCGCTGAGTCGGGCTGCTTAAATTATAAAATGGTTAAAGCAAACAAGTGTTCGGTCAAACCAGCTAGTCTTGAACGAAAGGAAAGCTCAAGAAGTCGTTGTAGAGCAAGGTTCCGTTGGCATCGTAGTGAGCAGCACGGTAGCATCGGTTGCAAAAAAACATGGGGTCCACCACTGCAAGACGGTCGCCATAGCACACAAACCTAGCGCTATAGTGTTGGCAGATCAAGCAGTTGCGAAGCGTACGATTCAGTGCGTTCGGCAGTCTCAACGGAAAAATGCCATCCTTCTTTGGCGAGTCAAGTTCATGTGGCAAACGTGCATCTCGGAGCCGCAACAAGTGTTCACACTCTCCCTGGTGAATATATACCCCCGGCACGTCGACATGCAATTCCAGATCAGCAAAAGTTGATGAGTGAAGGCTACTAGGCACGCTATCACCATCAAGAAATGTGCCAAACTTGGTCTGGCGCTCCGGCTTTGCTTGAATCCAGCGAACAATCTCCTTCGAGTAGTCCAGAGTTCCCGGAATGCGTCGATCCACAAAAAACTTCCGACCAAAGTACACAAGCTTTGACGCCTTTGCGTGCTCGCGTAGTCTTTCGTCATTTGCACACGCAATGAGATCTACAAGCTCAGAAATTCGTTGAGACCTTCGTACAAGAAAGGATTGTGTCCTTGCAGGGGATTTTGTCGGATGCAACACATCAAACCACAGAATCAAGTCGTTGTCCTTTGCAGCGTCATCCGAATTTTTCTTGATCTTGTCGGTCTTCAGCTTTTCCTTTATCTTCTCTACCGTAGCATTGTCCTCGGTTTTCTTGTCTATCTCCTCCTGCTCATGTACATCCAACATTGGCCGTGCAAACTCAAAACTCATCGCCGTGACCGTATCTGCAGCCGACCTTTTCTGAGCCAGTCGTCTCTTTTTGATCTTGAACGTATTCACAAACGTCTGTAATCGTTCACTCGGCACTCTCTCAGCTCTCAGCTTGTCAATATCCTCCAGTTCTCCAAATACAGCCTCAAATCTCACTCTCTCCTCCTCTAATTCTTTCTGCACCTTCTTTCGTTCTCTCTTTTGCCGATGTAATGCAGCAATTGCTGCTTTCTCCTTGGCCACTACAGTCGCTCTATCCATCACTTGTGGCTCTTCTTCTTCTTCTTCATATTCTGTACCCATCTCCTCTTCCTCTTCTTTCATTATATTATTCAATACTCCATCTGATTGTAGCGCTAAAGCAGCAATACGTTGATATTTCTTGACTTTTTCAGAATATGGTAGTGCTTTATCCGTTAACGCCGAGTCTCCTTCGTTCCAACGTCGTAAAGCACGGTAAATACCATTTTCTACCGCTTTTTCCAATGGTACCAATTGAATATCATCAACACTGATATCAACCGAGCACACGTCGCCGTTGTTGTCGTTATCTTGAGGCACAAGCGATGGAAAAAGCGCTTCAAAGTCCATGGGTTTGTAGCTAATTGTGGCCATGGAATGTATCGAGTTTGACAGGGGGGTTAAGCTTACCGTCGTGGCATTGTAACATGGCTACATGCACAATGCAACGATCAAATAGTCAACAATAGTAAACAATAGTAAACAATGTTTACACAACAACAATAACTTGGTACGTAAACATTGCAACGTGGGACTTGTTGTATCATTGAAGACACAGGACTGTATCGTGTCAATACTTCAAAGGTCTTTGGAGCTTTTGGAACCTTCCGACTCCATCAAGACTCGAATCTCGAAAGAAGTCTTACCGTTCATAGCCACTTCAGTTCAAAATTCAAGCCTTGTTGCTAGCGACAAGAGTGGGTAAGAAACCTGGTTTTGCAATGGCATATTTCTTTGTCGACAAGAGCCACCTCGCCTACTTTCTTGAAGCTTGGGTGACGTACTTGATTTTCTACAACAACATGGTGCCAATTTCACTCTACATCAGTCTGGAAGTGGTGAAATGGTATCAAGCACAGCAAATTGAGAATGACCCAAAGATGTATTGCACATCCACTGGCCGAGGTGTTACTGCACGCACATCAAATGTGAATGAAGACCTCGGACAGATCAAACACATCTTTAGCGACAAGACAGGAACGTTGACGAAAAATCAAATGCTCCTCAAAGTGTGCAGTATTGGTGGAATCATCTTTGACGGATCGAATATGCATCTTCGTAGAACAGAGCAAGGTCACAGCGACAACGTGGGTGATGTCAATGACATGAGGCTCAAGTTTGATTCAGCAGCTGGTATAAGCCGAGATGGAAGCGCAACTGGAAGACCGAAACCAAAGTGCGTAACGGTAACTAAGAAAGATGTTCGACCGCACTCTGATATGATAGAGTTTGTGAAGAACCCTTCACGGTTGTCAGAGAAAGAGATGCATGCATTGGAGTTGGCTCGACCGTTTTTTAGATGTCTACTGCTTTGTCATTCTGCCTCGGTGGCGATTGAAAAAAAAACCAAGCGACGAGACCGACCGACACAGTGCAATTGGTACACAAACTAATAGTGTAGAAGATACCATGCAAGCTGAATGCAATCGTCAAGGTAGCGAATGCAGCTCTTGTCAAAGTCGATCAACTGACGCTACAGACGCATTTTCTTTTGGTAAAGACAACCGTAAGTATTTCGGTTCTTCACCTGACGAAGTTGCACTCCTTAACGCTGCACTGGAATTTGATTGTGTGTATGAACGACGGGACAGAGATGTGATCCACATTCGTTTGTTTGGCAAACCCAAGTCATATCAACTGCTGGCAGTGAACGAATTCGACAGTACACGGAAGTGTATGTCTGTAGTTGTAAAGTGACTACATGGAGACGAATCGGACGTGGCTTTGGCCGATTCAAAGCTCAGAAAAACTCAAGACACCTCAGCACATGTGATGCCTTTATCGAAAAAGAATGTCAATGTAGAGGTTGAATCGTGGCTCCAAACCGAAAGATCATGATATCTTGGTATTTTCCAAGGGCGCAGATGCGGTGATGTTTGCTAATGCAAACAAGGATGAGGATATCAGCAAGTTGGCTCTGCATGTGCATTACTTTGCGGCCATGGCTTTACGCACTTTGTTGCTTGGATACCGTACACTGTCAACAGTAGAATATCTATCAATCGTGGAAGAGTACTTTTGACGAAGCAAAGACGGCTTTGTCCGATTAGGAGCACCAATGTGTCGACGTAGCTAAAGAGATTGAAAAGTCCACCAAACTACTTAGCGTCACAGGTGTCGAGGATGTGCTACAGGATGGAGTACGAGAGGGTATTTCTCAGCTGTCACTTGGTGGAATCAATATCTGGATGCTTACAGGAGACAAGGACGAAACTGCAATCTCTGTTGCGCAGTTGTGTGGCCTCATTGGTCCCAATAGCAAAATCATTATCATCAAGGGGAAGACCAAGCAAGATTGTCTCGATGAGATTTCAAAGGCTTGACGAAAACTAAAGCGAGATGATGTATGGGTCCCTGGAGTAGCTTCTCAGGACCTTTTGTTGGTTGTCATTGGAGAGGCATTGGAATAATTGCTTTCGGATGCACTTCCTGTCAGGAAAATGCAAGCTCAAGTTTCGCTCAATGACACCGATTATCACGTGAATGCCCATTGTACCCGCGCAAAATCACTAGACCAAACCTTCCACGACAGCATTATCGCGGAAGAACTAAGAACCGAGCAAGCCGTACGTTTTGATGGATGGATGTCCTCAAAACCGATTGGTGATTTGCCGATACCAGCAACTTCTAATTGTCGACCCGGTTCAGCTCGCGCGAGGACTACGGATACGAATGATGCTGTTCAATTGGCTCATGAATTGTTTCAGGAGCTTGCATCGCAGTGTAGAACGGTAATTGCTTGTCGACTTAGCCCCATGCAAAAGGCTCAAGTGGTTAGTTTGATGAAGGCATCTCCTGGTGCACTCCTCACATTTGCTGTAGGAGACGGCGGCAATGATGTCAGTATGATTCAAGAGGCTCATGTTGGTATCGGCATTTATGGACACGAAGGATTGCAAGCTGTCCGGGCTGCAGATTTTGCTATTGCCACGTTTCTTCATCTCTCTCGACTTTTGCTTGTGCATGGGCGTTGGAACCATCGACGAGTAGCTCGGGTTATCTTGTTTTCGTTTTACAAGAACGTGGCTTTGATCATGACGTTATTTCTTTACAACGAGTTCTCGGGACAAACAATGTACGAGTCTTACCTGATGGTTGGATGGAATGTACTGTACACGGTCCTACCGATTTTCGTGCTTGGAATCACTGATGAGGATATTCGGGATAGTGCTGTGCTTCGCTTTCCATTTGTATATCGAATATCTCTCAGGAAATGCGAACTAAGCATTCAACGACTGGGTGTAGCGGTCGTGAACGCGCTGTTTCATTCTTGTCTGGTGTTTTTCTTTGTGTCGAAAACGGTGAGTGGAGTGTCGTCAAAGTCAAGTCTTGCTAACGGCTTGTTTCCGGATGGAACTGCTGTCTACGGAGCATTGATAATCACTGTGACGTTAAAAGCTTCTCTCCACATGCAATGCTTATATCGCTGGACGCGAGCTCACTACATCTCTCTCTTTGGAAAATTTGTAGCCTACATTTTGTTTGTAGTGTCATACTCGCAAGCGTACCGAATATTTCCAGACTTTGACGTGTTTCGCGATTTCCACGGTCTAGCACAAATGCTTTCCACGGAGATGCTGTATTGGAACGTCCTCTTCTTCACATCTATTACTTGCCTCTGCGCTGACCTGGCTGCCATGTACTTGAAAAAATGTATTTGTCTTCAAGCAATGACATCATTCGTGAGATTGATAGTGGATTTGGCGATCACCCTGCTGTACTTGTTCGCAACACCGATAGCTCTACTGCCAATATCCATGCAACAAAGGTAGTCTATAGTTCATACGGTCGGTATGACGAGCGTCGATACGAAGAAGACGCAAGTCCAGGTGGAAGCAATCGATTGGAAAAAGAAAAGCTGACAGCGTTACTTCTCGAAGGCGAGTGAAGTCAACACTTTCGCGATTTTGACCAACCTTCCGAGTACGATGAATTATCGAAACAACTTGTCTCGATACAGCGTGATTTTGCTCGGGAGATTGAACACCTCGACGATTGCGTGCAAGAAGATTACGTGCATAGCTCACGAGCATTACGTCTGCAGCCACCCGTGCACCCTGTGACCTTGGAGTTTATGGGTGACGAACATCAAAGTTTTGAAGGGAAGTACGAAATCACATTTGCCTTTTGTGAGCGAAGTCGTGTGATGTTATGCTTGAAAGTGATGGCATTCATGACGCCACTTTATGCAGCTTACGAACTGTTGTGGGAACATGAATCGATGTACATTTGGATTCGCGTGGGATACTTTGTATGCGACTTGTTGTTCATGCGTTTTGTCCCGTACCAAGTACTTTGTTCAAAACTACCAGGCTGCGATTCTCTTGCCTTACTGCATCGTTGGAATGGTCCTTACGCTCACAATCTCAGACACGGGTAAATTGGCTGCTGCACTGTATCCAGTTGGGCTATTTGTGGTCATTCGCGTCAAGTTTCTTCATGCACTGCTGCTCTCACTGTACAATTTTGCCTTCTACATGCTCTCGGATCGACTGTGCTCAGTGAATTACAGCAACAGTGTCGATTTGTCGGATCGTATACTCTTTGCGCTCTACTTGGTGTTTGTCATCACTTTTGAGGCCTAGGCATGCTACTCGCTTCAGATCACCATGCGAAATGATTTCCTCCAGAGTCGATCACTTTTCATTGAACAACAGCGTTCTACCCGAATTCTCCAGAATATGCTGCCCGAACACATTGTGCAACGCATGCAAAAGGGTGATACGTTGATCAGTGAAGATGAACAGGACGTGACTATCTTATTTTGTGATATTGCTGACGTTGATTCCTTCGTGAACCGCTTTGATCCGACAGAAGTAGTGTCTATTCTTGATCGAGTGTATTCACTCTTTGACCAGATTTGTCAGAAACATGGTGTTCGCAAGATGGAAACCGTTGGCAAGACCTATGTGGCTTGTGCTGGTTTGCAAGGCAAGAATCAGGGCAGAGAAGCAGCATTTTGTGCTGTGTCAATGGCATTGGATATGCTAACCTGTCTCAAGAAATGTCGTGCATCGAATGGCAATGTCATCAAACTTCGGATTGGAATTCATTCAGGTCGTGTGGTTAGTGGATTGGTCGGTACTAAGAAACAACAGTTCTCGTTGTTTGGTGACACTGCAAACACGGCATCGCGCATGCAATCAACAGGTGTCACTGGGCGATGTCAAATATCGTACGTTACGTACAAGAACCTTGCCAAGCATTTTGCCTTTGAAGAACGGCACATTGATGTCAAGGGCAAAGGAAGTATGACAACGTATCTAGTAGACGAACCGATATCTGAAGTAGCAAAACTGTCGTTTGCCGGTCAGATAGACCTTGCGTTTGAACGTGGCTTGGTCTCCACGTCCTCGTTAATGATAGATGTACATCGTCCATTGGATTAAGATTTTCTCGTTTCAAGTCGAAACCGGATACTCCACTCGTCAAGACAATGCTGGAAGAAGTATAACCTGACTCGCATTCGGTTTGAAACACCGCCTGATCTAGCTTCATGGGGAGGAACGGACACAAGCAAGAGTATTAAGCAGCAAATGCTAACGAAGACCCAATTTATCACATGTGCTTCAAAGACGACGATATAGAAATAAGTACCTCGAACGTACATTATCTGACCGTGTCGACGGAGCACGCGCTACGCTTCTCTCTTTGGCAGCGTACGCTTTATTCACTTGCATGCGTGATCTCATCGTGAAATTGTTCTCAATAAGCACCTCGTATGAAGATGGCAGCCATATCTCGCCGAAGATGTACGCGATCCTATTATTGATCCGGAGCTCATTTGCAATCGTTGCGATATTGGTAGCCCGGCGTGTCCGCAGCAAATTTGTCCTCTACTCAGAGACGAGGCTTTGTAATGTGCTACTTGGGTTTTATCTTGTTGGGCTCCTCTCGTTCACTCTAGCTCAATCGCTTCTATGGGGACTCAGCTACGATGCGGACATCGACACGTCACCTTGCTATGTGGATTTGTGCTTGGACACAGTACTAGTGATGTTTGTCGTCTCCAACGGCAGATCTATATCGTACCGTCATGTGGTTGTATTCAACGTCCTCGCCCTGTTTATAGTGTCCATAACTACACTGGTGTCTCTGCAGAGGTATCACCAGGACGCTGCAAAGTTAAATTCCTGGTTCAAAACGGGCTACCCGATTGTACTTACGTACTTCTCAGTTGTGGCAAACATCATCGCATCACATAGTGTCAAATTCTTCACGCGGCGACAGATTTGGCTTAAGACCCGTACTCAGTTGGAGACGATGAATGCGGATCGACTACTGTACCAAATGTTGCCAGCTGCTGTCGTCATGCGGTTAAAAGAGGGAGACATGGTTTGCGACCAGCATCAGCAAGTGGGGATTCTGTTTTCAGACATCAAGGGGTTCACGTCTATCGCTTCACAAGCTGCCACAGCACAAGTTGTGAACATTTTAGCCTCACTCTTTTGTGCGTTTGATAAACTGACCGAGAAGCACGGGGTGTTCAAGATGCAGACCATCCGAGACGCTTACGTGATTGTTTCAGGTCTACCGTATGCGGACATGAGCCTGGATTCTGATCTAGTGGTAAATGTCGATATGTCGAATGCAGATACAGGGACGAGTAATGCACTAGGATATCTCAGTGACACTTTGCGAGGGTCCAGCATCAAATCATGGCCGCCTCGATTGCGACGTAATACATTGAGAAATAAAAAACACAAAAATCAACTGCACTTGCGGAGTCACATTCGAGATCTGCTTGCTATGGCCCGTGACATGCATAAGGAGGTACGAAAAGTACGAGACCGGTGAGCGATTGCAGATGCGGATTGGTATCCACATTGGTAACATCATTGGCGGCGTGATTGGAAAGACTACACTTTGTTATGACAAGTGGGGTCCAGACGCACTCACGGCCAACGAGCTCGAATCCAATGGTGTTCCCGAAAAGATTCTTGTAAGTTTTGTTGTGCAAGAAGTCGTCAAGGACATGCCCGATATTCGTTGCACACCCTACCGCACGATGAACTTTACTAACGTCCCTATGATGCCACCTATTTCGTCGATTTTGTTGAGCCCGATGGAAAAATTAGTGACAACAGCACCATTCTAGGAAGCGAAAGCGGCAAATGCGATACAGTTCGGCCAGCATCGCGCTATGGGACCTTGGATGAGAACAAAAGACGCGGAGAGAACCCAAACGTGAATCACCAAATAGTTATCCAGCTATCAAATCTTCGATAATTGATTGCATAATGAGAAAAACAGTGTTGCCTTGTTTCACGTCATTTGGAGTCGTCTCTTTGGTGCGTCTACACTACAACCATCGGAACCGCCACCACCAACCAGAATGTTTGGCAAAACTCAAGTGTTGCTCCTTTTTGACTACATTCAGGGATGCTGGTTCAAACAGGTGTTCGAAATGTGACTGCCTTTGACACCATCTGGGGCCTGAACGTACGTGATAGAGCTTTAGTGAGCATGTGCGGACGTCTGGATTCATCCAAGCCGACAGAATGGCTACCACATGAGAATGGCCAGCCTGAAGAGCAGCAAGGCGTGCGTCGAAGAGACAACCGCGAATCGAGCAGCGAATCAAGGCTTCCACACAATCTGCATTGCCTAGCGCAGCAGCACGCTCAAGCGCAAATTCATGTGGGCCTTCCTGTCTGTGTTCTCCAAGAAAACAAACAACGTCTGCATGGCCGTTGATTGCTGCGTTCGTCATAGCGTCCTTTGTACAACCCTCCACTCGATTTTCTTGCAAATATTTTACGATTTCTAGATGACCACCACTCGCAGCACTATCCATTGCAACGGTCGTACATGGTGCATTTCCCTGTTCATGCAGAACACGCATGATCTCCACATAGCCATTTTGACAGGCAGTATCCATGGCTTTGAAGCTGCAGCCATCCGAGCGGTTTGCCACTAGAAACCTAACAACGTCAAGGTGTCCTCTCCATGCCGCACCATCAATTGCTTTGGTCGTACATCCTTCCTTTCGGTTTTCATGCAAAAACGTGATAATGGACAAGCGTCCAACAAGTGCAGCACCGTCCATTGCATCCGTCGTACAACCTTCCTTACGTTGAGCATGTAAGAACTTTACCATCTCTAAATGTCCGCTGCGAGCTGCTTCGTCCATGGCTTTAGTTGTACAACCTTCGTTGCGGTTTTGATGAAGAAAGCGCACGACATCAAGGAAACCTCCAGCTGCAGCACCATCCATAGCGGCAGTCGTGCAGCCTTCTCTACGGGTGCAAGAAGTCGTCAAGGACATGCCCGATATTCGTTGCACACCCTACCGCACGATGAACTTTACTAACGTCCCTATGATGCCACCTATTTCGTCGATTTTGTTGAGCCCGATGGAAAAATTAGTGACAACAGCACCATTCTAGGAAGCGAAAGCGGCAAATGCGATACAGTTCGGCCAGCATCGCGCTATGGGACCTTGGATGAGAACAAAAGACGCGGAGAGAACCCAAACGTGAATCACCAAATAGTTATCCAGCTATCAAATCTTCGATAATTGATTGCATAATGAGAAAAACAGTGTTGCCTTGTTTCACGTCATTTGGAGTCGTCTCTTTGGTGCGTCTACACTACAACCATCGGAACCGCCACCACCAACCAGAATGTTTGGCAAAACTCAAGTGTTGCTCCTTTTTGACTACATTCAGGGATGCTGGTTCAAACAGGTGTTCGAAATGTGACTGCCTTTGACACCATCTGGGGCCTGAACGTACGTGATAGAGCTTTAGTGAGCATGTGCGGACGTCTGGATTCATCCAAGCCGACAGAATGGCTACCACATGAGAATGGCCAGCCTGAAGAGCAGCAAGGCGTGCGTCGAAGAGACAACCGCGAATCGAGCAGCGAATCAAGGCTTCCACACAATCTGCATTGCCTAGCGCAGCAGCACGCTCAAGCGCAAATTCATGTGGGCCTTCCTGTCTGTGTTCTCCAAGAAAACAAACAACGTCTGCATGGCCGTTGATTGCTGCGTTCGTCATAGCGTCCTTTGTACAACCCTCCACTCGATTTTCTTGCAAATATTTTACGATTTCTAGATGACCACCACTCGCAGCACTATCCATTGCAACGGTCGTACATGGTGCATTTCCCTGTTCATGCAGAACACGCATGATCTCCACATAGCCATTTTGACAGGCAGTATCCATGGCTTTGAAGCTGCAGCCATCCGAGCGGTTTGCCACTAGAAACCTAACAACGTCAAGGTGTCCTCTCCATGCCGCACCATCAATTGCTTTGGTCGTACATCCTTCCTTTCGGTTTTCATGCAAAAACGTGATAATGGACAAGCGTCCAACAAGTGCAGCACCGTCCATTGCATCCGTCGTACAACCTTCCTTACGTTGAGCATGTAAGAACTTTACCATCTCTAAATGTCCGCTGCGAGCTGCTTCGTCCATGGCTTTAGTTGTACAACCTTCGTTGCGGTTTTGATGAAGAAAGCGCACGACATCAAGGAAACCTCCAGCTGCAGCACCATCCATAGCGGCAGTCGTGCAGCCTTCTCTACGGCTAGTGTGTAAGAACGTTACAATGTCAAGGTGTCCACTACGTGCTGCACCGTCCATAGCAGCAACAGTACATCCTTCTATTCGTCGAGTATGTAAGAACTGCACAACGTCCATATGTCCGTTTTGAGCAGCGCGATCCATGGCAGCAGTAGTACATCCTTCTGTCCTATGATCATGTAAATATTGCACAATGTCTAAATGTCCGTTTGCCGCCGCACCGTCCATAGCATTTGACGTGCACCTCCTGAACGTCGGATCTTGATCAATTTTGCTGTCGCATAAAAACCTCAGCGTCTTTATCTTTCCCATGGTCGCTACGAAATCGACAAATCTCGGGTCTTGGAATCCATTCGTTGCTACTTTTTTTCTCCTTTAAATACATCAACACTGGTATACTTGCTTGACTCAAATCTTGTGCCGTTACGTCCATAAAGGCCACATGTGAATACTTTTTTACCACCCATTGAATAATTTCCAATTCCAATCTCGATTCAAACAGGTTGGAATATTTTACCGCCCATGTTAATAAATTACTTGCAATCTTAGCACTCTCTTCTTGATTTGGTTCAGAGTGTAACGTCCCCGTCTCAGCTACATACTGCAGCATCTTGACATGTCCATATTGTATCGCATACTTCATACTAAGCGTCTGATTCCATACAAGCTCTGGACAGCACTGAAATCTCTTGGTACGTGATAATTTCGTCAATTGATGCAGCATTTCAATGTCTCCACGTTCAATTGCAGCACGAGGTAAAGCACCAAGGATGGACCAGGAGACGCCTTGATTCTTGTGCTGAAACTCCGTCACTAGTGAGAGTATGGAGCCTGGAATACCGTCAATGAATGACATGATTAGACGAAAGAGAGATTGATTCGTTAGTACGATGAAAGCAGCAGTACGGATCGTGGTAGAAGCTAGAAAAGATGATGGACATGAGACCATGGAGCTGCTGGAATAAATTACCATTTGGACGTGTTGAGGTAAAATAAATTCGCAGTATACTTTCCAAACGCATTGATAGATTTCAAACAGTTAACGAGCACTTTTTGGAGACTCATCATTTTCATGCGACGTTTTGCACTTGAGTTGCATTTAGTATAACGCAACTTCCGTAATCGGTAACTTTCTGCAAAACCGATACCAAGTAGTATGTACCCATTTTTAGTAAAAGCCTTTCGATTTGCACCCCTTAATAAGAGCATTACGCGTTAAACGACCAGTATGCACATTAGCTTAATGGAAAATGAAGTAGCGCTTCGTAGCTGTCCAAGTTGTCCATCATCATCATCGTATCCGTCTACACCTACAGAAGAGCCTCCAAATCTTATTACTCAAGTACAGGATGGACCAGAACAATTTGATTTTCACCAGTAAGACCACAAGCAAAGAAATGACGTTATCGTGTGATAGGGCAAGAACCCTAATGTAATATTGCAATATTTTTATTGTTATTATTGTTGCTATTATTAGGTCTTTTGGATGTATGACTGGACGGCGACTACAACGTCGATATCGAGGTGTGTACCAGAAATATTCAGTCATGGCACAACTTATTACATGGGGTATTGTGATCTACGTTATGGTGGTCTTTGCAGTCCTTGCTGTGAATAATTCTGGTAAGAATATCATGTTAGGGTTTATCTTGTTATTTTTTGCAACCTTGAATTGTTAATGTTTGTGTAAATGTCATTTTTCAGCAGATACAAGTGAACAGGCTTCACTGTCAGATGGTGTTTTCTACTTTGCAGTGATTGCATTGGCCTTATATCTTCTCGTCAAGTTGGCATTGATCATTAGATGGATAATCTACTGGATTATTCTTGCTGAATTGCTGACGTATGCAATCACTGGCAATTTATACGTCTTGTTCTGGATTGATGACAATGCTGTGACGGACACGGATCGACAAGTGCGTTATATCATGGTCATCGTTCTCGTTCTCGTGGAAATTCTCACGATCGTCACGTATTGGTTTACACATTATGCATACTTGCGGATGGTGCTTGACGAGAAGTTTGATCTTCAAGATTGGTGGAATATTAAACCCGGTATCGAGACCAACACGTTGACATATCGCTCCAAAGCACGCTTCTATACACGGAAGCGCCATGTCATAAAGTACCGTGGAGGATTGAACGCACAGGGTCAGCCGCACGGATACGGAATGTGGACCGACACGGGCTATCATGGCGAGAAACTGACAGGTCAATGGGAGAATGGTGTTCCTATTGGCCCATTCCGCAGTTTTGAGCACGGAAGCGGTTATTCATTTGTGAACATCCGTGTCGGGTTTTGCCACAATCGAGCCGAGAAAGGATCTGCAGATATTTTCTTTCTTCCACAACACTCAGACAACGGCTTGAACTGGGGTGTAGCAAGCGTGGAATGCTCTGTGTCAGGTGGATTCTTCAAATATTTGCCTACAGTGACGCACTTGACGCCGTCATATGTGAATGGTGCTCCGCGGAACGCGGCAGAATGTCTTTCTGTGCTACGGACTCCGACGGATAATGTTGTATTCAGCCGCAATGGTGCAGAAGCTATGTTGCAAAGAGAACCTTACAGAAAGGAGGTCTCTATGCGGCATGTTTTTCGGGAAGAATCTGCACCTGTGCTTAGTGTACCTAGCAGAAACGATGACGAAAGTAAAGAAGCACTGGTTCTACTGCACGGCTACAACTGCTCTCTCGACTACGGTATGAATCGCCTCGCACAGCTTCTCGCGCTTGGAGACTTTCCGTCATACATTCATCCTTTTGTGTTCAGCTGGCCTAGCGGGGGTGTGCTGGCGTATTTCCAAGGTGAGCATGTCTGCATTACTAGTGGGCTGATTAACTTTGCAACCAACGTATTTCAATTCGTGTATGTGTAGCGAAAAAGATTGGTAGCGAAAGCGAACGCACATCGCATGACTTCATTTTGTTTCTGAAGAGCCTGATTGGTACCGGCTACACAAAGCTGAACATTATTGCACATTCTATGGGAGCGCGTGTTTTCTTTGGTTCCCTTAACAAAGGGCTTTTCGAAGAGGTTTTCATGGTACGCAAGGCATCTACTTGCTTGTGGATCAAAACCCGGTTTGTTACATTTCACCAAACACTCGAATCTCTCTTATCAAATTTTGCCAGGCTGCTGAAAGCGTTTCAAATATGGATATTTCCACAAGCAAAGCAGAGCTCTCAACACTCATTCTTTGTAATCCGGATTACGACCGAAACGAATTCGTAAAATACGGAGGAGGGTATGACCGCGCGCGCCACTTTTGCAATCACATTACACTGTACGCGGATAGTATGGACGGTGCTTTGTTTTACTTGGAATATCTCTCGAAAACGTCGATCCTGGGTCCGCTTAATTACTCTTTAGGCAGGCGTGGACATATGATTCATCGCGACCCGAAGGACAACGACGTTGCAGGGCGATTGGATACACAGTTTTTCAACTGGCAGAACAAGAATTTGGTCGTACCGCAAGATTTAGACCTGGCGTACGCAGCAGTGAACCACCGTGCGAACTACCCTGGCGTGACATCATTTGCGTACAATCGCAGTCGAATACACCCAAGTAACGATGAGTCTAGACCCTCGACACGGTGTGGCAAGAATGATGACGAACTCTTGTTTCATTACTTGGACATGGATGTGATTGACACGACGTGGATGGACAACAATGTGCACTCAATCCGACATAACTATTTCAACCTGAATCCGACCATTGTACGTACGCATGACCGACGATAGTATCAATTGCTTCACACTTGTTGTTTGCTGTCTAACATTTGAGTGTATGGTTTATAGGTAGATGATCTTCGCCATTTGATCGTACATAAAAACCGTGCAAGTTGTCGTCCAGGTCTATTAAAAACCACGTCGGCTGAGAATGTCTACATTTTTCTAGTCGCACCGTCACACGTGAAAAACAAGTGATCAGGTGACAAAACCATCAGGACAGAATGTTGTGTCGTGGGTACAGAAGAAAAAAAAAGTGTCCGAACAGTTTGCACGGTACCATTCGGACTTAGTAGAATCCGTACGATACCGTGTATTATTTACTACGTAAGCGACGGTCAAAGCGTCTGCGGACAGGAGGATTGGTATCGTCGCTAGCGTCGCCCCTACAAGCTACTTACTTCCATTTTATCTTGTCTACTACATACTCGTCTTTGCTATCGATCTCATATCTTTTTACTCGTTGAAACGCTTTGTAGACGTCACAATTTGGTACTTTCGTGGTGTATCTGGCTTCCATACTAATGCGACGGTCCTGGAGGACGTCCATGAGCTCTCAAGATGTTCAGCAGTCTCATGCTATCAAGAGAAAGGACGTATGTATCCCTCTTGTGATGTGGAATGAACCTCCACAAGTGGAAGTGTCGACTCTGCATGTTCTTCTATTGCCAGTGTCTCAACCGAGTCAGAATTCTTCGTGTTTCTTGGCCAAGCAGGACGACAAGAAGATGACGATTGAGGTGGATGATTACATGGAAATTTGCACTGAAATGTGTGTATTTGCAGGGACAGTAGACGGTGCTATTCTCTTTTGGAGGTTTGAGCAGGATACTGTCGCACAAGTGAATATACTCGTGTTTCCAAGAACTGAAGGAGCAGGAGAACCAGTTGTGGGAATTGTTAGTGGTACAGACGAGTGGGGACAGAGTATGTTGATTTCTGCTACACGGGATGGAGCATTGGCAAGGTGGCAACTTCCTAATGGAGCTTGTGCTGAAGCCAATGCTTCACTGGCAAAGGAGTTGGCCCCACTTTTGGGACTCGAGATGCTCTGCAACAAACGATTTACGGTTGTCGTGAGTGAGGAGTCGAGGCTTATGGTGCTGGATACGTGGAGGATGCAATTGCTGTACTGCATGGACACAGCACAAGAGCAGATTCGACGGAGTATTGCCGTTGGAGAACTGCCAATGTCAAGACCAAAGTCGTTAAGGCCGAGGGTGGCCAGGGTGACAAGTGGTTTGGATCGAGAGCCAAGTTATGGAAGCGAAAGTGTGAATCAGGCGAACATCAGCCCGTCAGCCAGAGAACGGATGTCTCCGTCTCCATCATCTCTTGCTAGCAACGCGCCAGACACAAATAGTTTAGCAGATTTTATTGCGTCAAGTGCAGCAGCAAAACAACAAACTCAACATTGGGATGCAGTGGTGCTTTCTTTGGGTACTAAGGGACTTGTGAAGTGTTACTTGTGGCAGCAACCCAGGAGATCATCGAGTGGCACGTCGTTTAATGTAGCTAAAGGTGATGGATCTGCGAGTACTGCATGGGGACCTTGTTGGGTGCACCGCAGCAGTTGGGTCATTTCGTGGGCTGATCAGGCGGAGGACATTACGTGCTCGCAAAGTACATCATTGAAAGACGGGGACAACATGAATCCGCAAACTGCTCTCATGGGCTCTATTGACAACAGCTATTTTCCACTCTCTGTGAAGATATCTCGAGATTCATCTCTCGTACTTTTAATTTGGAGAACGAAGTTTGTCGTGCTCAAGCGCAAATGGTTGTGTCCGCTAGAATCACGCGGCGACAGCCAAGCAAAGAGCGAATCTTTTAGAACGCTCAGACCAACTACTGGGATTGGAAGTTGCCGCATTACTCCGGCAGCGTTTGTTAGCCAGGCAGCTTCTACGTATGGTAGTATACACCCCACTTTGTACAATGCAAGTGACAATTGTGGAAGTATTTACTGGGAAAATGGCGAGTTTTTGGAAGACGGCAACATTGTATTGTGGACCAACACGGGACATGTTTTTCAATTTATATCACCTGAAACGTCTGGAAATCCTGGTGGAAAGTTTTTTATTTTCACGAAGGATAAAGATCAGCTGGTACCACGATCTGACTCCAAGTCGCTATGTGTTATTGCTAAGGCCATGTATATTACGTCAACGGATCGCTGCAAATGCTGCAATCGGCTTGTGCACAAAGGCAAATACTTACACCCGAAGCCGAGAAGGGCAATGGGTTACCTAACAGGGCAGCGACAAGATGCAGGATATACGTGTGTAAATACTAGTTCTTTGCTATCAGGATTGCAGATTGTGCACATGTGCCATCACGGAACATTGGGACATTGGACGATGCCAGCATCCCCTATGTCGTCTTCAACGCGCATATCTCAGAATAAGAAGAGCAGCATTATCGCAGCCAGTGCCCCGTTGGTCGAACGAGTGCGCTTTCACTCGCTGAGTGATGGATTTGAAGCCACGGAAGAAGCTACTCAAGACGAAAGCACTGATAAGGGAACACAAGATGAACCTCGACTTCGATGCTGCTTAACACACTTCATTATTGGAAGGGAGGAGACACGTTTGTCTTCGACATTTGAAGTAGTCCGGCGAGCTGGGATGCGTCGCAATCGCCGGCAAGGACTTGGTGATGTATCAGTAAACATAAGAGGAAGTGAGTTGTCAAGCACAGGCACTTCAGCGGTAGCCATAGCTAGCAGGCTGGCCACTGCTTTGACAGGACGAGGAAGGCCCCCAGGTGTTGGGGATGAATCTTGTCAACTAGAAGCCGATGGTAGTAAGCAAATGAAATCGGAGCACTTGGATTATTGGTATTTGCTGGACATTCCTATTATTGCCAAGGGGTTCACAGATGGAATGCTTCACATCGAATTACTGAGCCAAGATCATTTGTCAAGTACAGCTCAGGTGTCCGCAAAAGATACAGCAATACAACTATCGTGTCATTCTGGGCGAGTGACAGCACTAGCGCATTGCTGTTGGGAAGTTAGAGCAGCCTCAATATCTTCCTGCGGGGTTGCTTCTCCCACTAGTGCAAGCCAGGTACATTTTGCAACGGAGAAGAACCCTTTTTACCAGTCTCGCTTTCGTAATCCTTTGTCAAAAAGAAAAAGCAAAGACGGACTAACGAATACTAACACTAGCAATCACACATGTCGAAGGTCATTGACGATAGAAACTTCCGGCAGCTCAGAACCAAACAATGGGTCGTCCTGGGACAAGCAGCCTTCGATCACATTTATGCTTTTTAGTGGTGGCACAGACGGTATCCTGCTTGTAATCGAGCTTATTCTGTACCGTTCGGCTACTACTAATGACGAGGCAAACGGCTTTGTTCGGCAGAAAGCAAAAATGTTGCAAAAGTTTCGAAATCACCGCGGAGCAATCCAGCAGATTAGCATTTCGCCGCTCAAGAATGGCTCTGTTGATGGTCCTGATGGAGACAATCTGGATACGAAGTACCCTGATAGATTGGTTGCAACATTGGGGGTCGATCACAAAGTCGTCATATATGCTCCTCAGTACTCGCGACACTCTTCATCACGACAGCCAAGTGTCTGCAATACACAAGAGAGACGTAGAGACGATCGGTATAGTGTTGAGTGGAGGTCCGTGCTAGAGTTGTCGGAGCATGCTGACTCAATCTGCAGCCTAGTCTGGCATCTAGAACGGGGTTTAGTCCATATTGAATGCAATGATCGGATGGTGTACGTTTGGAGCACCGACACTGGCATTCTGGAGCGTAAAGTTCCGTATGCGCTAATTTACGGTGGTGGACATAATGTATCAGGTGAAAGCGCGAGTGACGGAGCAAATGGTATCGGCTGCTCTGTTGTTGAAAACTTCACTTTATATATTGGCAATACAGCCGTGCAAGTCATCGAGTTTGGCGCACTTCGAAGCGCTGAGCAACTCAAAAAGAATTGGTTAAGTTACTATATTTCACAATTCCAGAGCAGCGACGCAGTTGTCAACGGCTTTGAGACCAAGTTTCAGTCTTCACGAGCTTCTATATATGCAACGGGCTCCATGGAGCTATTTATGCTCTCGCTGCTGCTGTCATGGGGTGTCACGCCTGCCATTGATCAGTCGTGCCACGCCATTTTGGGAATCAAACCTGTACATGCGCTTTACTCGTGTGCACTGCAAGACTATACTTCGGGAGCTTTGACAATACCCGTTCCATGGTCAATGCCAAAAGTCTTACCTTTGCCAATTGGTCACTCTTCAGTAGCTGTTGCGAGTAAGCCAAATAATTTGGTGATGCCTGTTGTACCTGCTTTTGCACGAAACTGGCAGCATTCATCGGCTTTGTCAGCTAGCATAGCACTGGGCGTTTTATCATTTTGTATGAGCTGCATGGAGTTTTCACATCCCAAGGCTGGCAACGGTATCATGTCGCCCGCTAACAGGGAAGAATTCCAAGTGTTGTGGAGTCAGTTAATCACGCAGCATTCGGTTGTATTACCAGAGTGTGTAGCTCAATTTCGCGAACCGGCTCTCGAAGAACTTGCAGTTTTTGGATTCGACTCTTGCGAGTACACTCAATTGGCGGCACGTACACTATTAAGTGGCGTGATTAAGCGCCTTCCTGCAGCAGAGCGAATCATACTTTCAGCAGAGTATTCGGCAAAACTTCATTGGGAAATCGTCCGTTTGGAAACAGAGCTTGGTACTTCTTTTCTAGGGAAAGTTAGTGCGGGTGGAAACAGTGGTGGTGCAGCTTCAAGCTCTCAGGCAAGTAGCAATAATGTCACCCGCGGAAGCAGCAACAGTGCCAGTGCGGGCTCCGATATAGAAACGACGGCGTTCACTTTAGTGGTGGAACGTCTTGGCTCGCTCGTGCTCCTCACGGGTATGATCGGCACGTATTTCCCTGGTGAGATATCACCAGCTGGTGCGCGTGAAGTGTGCGACATACTCGTGTTCCTTCTTAAAGCACCGGAACGGTTTGTGGCATCGGTGGCAGCTGAGCTGCTTACGAAAGGACTTATGTTGTTCAGACCGCACCTTGTTGACTTGTCTTCACTAATTATCCAGCTTTTGATGATCAATTTGCGTGAGAAACAACGCAGTGCCCAAACTAAAGAAAGCGAGGAGGTTTTATGTGGACCAGGAGGATCTCTTGCCAATTTTTACGATGGTGGAACTGGTGGAAGTAACGCGGCAATGAATTTGCTGGTGGAGATCGGTGCTTACGAGTCGGCTTTTGTGCTTGGACTGCTGCAACAAGAGATGCACAATCATGACCGCCCACCTGGCTTTCACAAAATCATTTTGTTGTTTGTAATGGAGCTTGTCAACACCCATTACCTGCTCATGTGTCGACATTTGCCAGCGTTCGTGGATACAGTTATGGTGTGCTTGGACCCGACAAAGCCTGAACGTCGTCGCCGTTGTTTATCACTGAGTACTCGCTGTCTCCACAGCCTTGTGCAACGGTTTCCAATGGTAGATTTCCACAAGGATACGCAGCGTTTAGCATTGGGAACAATGGAGGCTGTGATTGTCATCTACGATCTACGCACAGCCACGAAATGGCGTGTTCTGGATGGCCACATGTCAGCTGTCTCTGCTGTCCGCTTTCGATCCGATGGACACGTTTTAGTGTCGTATGCAGCTCGTGACGGCAGTGTTCGGTGGTGGAATAGTGGCAATGCTGGTTTATTTGGTGGTATGCTCAAGATGCATCAGTCTTGTCTCAAAGAGCACAAATTAGCAGCATTGACGGAGAGTTCAAATGGTGGTGCACCTGTTTCAACGGGTGGAGCAAGTGCTGGACTCAAGCAAATCATTCAGACGTGCCGTTTTCATTTTCTTATACGTAAAGACAATTCTCATGATGGTAGAAGCAATACGAATCAGTCGAAATGCATTTTACGTCTCACACGTGAAGATGCTAGTCAAGTGCAGTTTTTGCTGTAACACTGCAAGTTAAACCGTAAATACCGAACAATGTATCGGTATTATTTCGTGCTCTGTCTTTCGACTTCCAATGTCGCGTCCGAGTATATTTGCCCCGTTTCGCCTGCTCCCCTCTCAAACTCGATCCTATCATTTTTCCAATTCATTTTAAAGTTAGAATCAGAATTCCACCGACGATGGCACCGCATCGACAGAATGCTGCTACAATCAAGGCGAAAGGATCGACCCACCGCAATGCAGATGAGGAAGCACTTCAAGCTGCACTTGAAGAGTCACTTGAGTACATTTTCTACTCGAAATTTCATGTCAAATTGCGTTAAATTTGCGTCTAAACTCTCTTGATATCTCTTTTTTGTATCAGATCGGACTTTATGGTTGAAATATTACAGTCAGAAGACCATCAACGACGGCAGCAACACGAAGAGGATGATACAAATCGATTGGAGCTTCGAATGGGTTCAAATGGGCAAGAAATGGAGCAGAAACAACAAGAAGAAGACAGTGAAGTCGACGAGGAAGACCAAGACGAGTCTAGGCCTTATGCACGTGCTTTTAATGCCGTAGCAACAGGAAAAGACGATGAGAAGGAGGAGGAAGAAGAAAAAGATCCGAACGACGATCATAAATTGCTAAACTTTGCCGATTGTTTGCTTATTGACATTCTCAAGTGGCTGGACGAAGATACTGTTGGTGCGTGCTTATGCACGTGCAAAAGACTGCTACATGTGGCTCAATCAGAGATGATTTTTGAAGCACTATGTCGACGTATCTTCCTGGTGCAGAATCCAAGAGCTGCGGCAGCGGCTGCACGCAACAAGTTTGGACTGCGTCGCTTCTCAACGTGGTTTGACATGTTCCATGACAGACCACGAGTGCGATATAATGGATTTTATTGGCTCAAGGTGTCATACTACAAGAAGCCAGAGCTGAGCATGTGGACGGATGTTTTGCCAGGCACGATCCTTAAGTGCGTTTATTACCGCTACTTTTCGTTTCAAAGGGATGGCACCGTGCTGTATGGCATGCTTTTCAAAGCACCGCATGAAGTCGAGTCTTACATTCGCAACCGACGCAAGGGCGTCTACCGGGGCACATTTTACGTCGACAAAGATGCGGTAGTGGTAATGGTGCCTACCAACTGCAATGAAGTTAACTTTAGACTGAAAATCACCCAACGTGAGCGCGGTAAAAACGTAAAGCTGGTGTTGAAAGAGCACTTTGCTAACTCAGAGCCCAACGGCAGCGGTTGGTTCAACTACTATGATACAGCGGACGAGGAGTTTTACTACTACCGTTCATGGAATCTGTGATACTGCTAGGTGCCTGAAAGTTTAGCGGATTGATACAATCCGGCTGCTCACTTCATGTGTGAATATTGACGAAGACAGCTTGTTGCAGGTTACTTGCTGCAAGCAAATGTATACGCAAGCAAAGAGATGTCAAATTGCGTGTGTTTGCTATGCATAATTGCTACGTTGGTAACGAGATTGCGTACTAAAACGAAGAGATGAAGCTTGACAATTATGTGCAACAAATAATGCGCGCGTGACCAAACTCCAAGAGTGACAAGAGTGAGAGAGCAGCGGTAACAATGGAATAAATTGCAGTCAATCACGCAACTACAAGCAAACAACCTGTGTGCTGCTGCGCTCATTCACACCACAACGACAACTAATCGAAAGGTTGACAACCCCATTGCCAATGAAGTCGTCTTTGCGTTTCACTGTACCGGATAATCAAACTGGAAAGAAGTTGGTGATTCCATCTGCAGTATGATGTAAATAAGCTTCAGTGTTTGGTTCAAGAAGAACACGAGGTAAATTTGGCAATCGTTATGGCAGCAACATCTCTAGTGCATGCGACTCAAACCATGATTGATTTTGTCCGTATCAGCTAGGGCAGTCTGTGCAGTGAACGAAAGTCTCAGTAAGATTTTGTGAGATACATCCTTGGTGTATCACTACAGACGCGTGCTCACTCTCATTTCAAGCGTTTAACCTGCTGGTTACTATGTGTACGAAGGGCTCTCAAACAATGGACCACGTTTTTGCTTTTTTTCTCGCTCGACCTCATGCCGTTGACGCTGACGCAGATCCACCGAAAGCTTGATAACGAAGCTATTGTACAGCGACGTTGGTTGTTCTGGAGAGCAATAATGGCAAGGAGACACCTATGTGTATTGTAACCGCGGCAATATTTGACCGGGGACGCTACTTATATCCTTGTATTCTGATCTTGGTGGTGGTCTACTCCATTACAGTAGTGCTTAAATGCATAGCCTACTTTTAAGCTCTTTGAAAGATTCATCGTTGTTACTTGAATTTGCCAGCGTCATCAAAGCCACCCACACTTCCGTTTCCACCAAGATGTTTGCTGAATCCGCCCATGCCGGCGTTAAACTGACGACGAAGACGTAATTGGCCGGCACCATTTCCTCTTCCGCCACCAATCTAGCCGCTCCAGCTCCAAGAGCGCCAGCACCAGCAATACCGGCTCGACCTCTAGCTCCTCTAGGGGTAGCTTCTAGGCCAACTGGTAGGTATTGATGGAGCGAGCGGGAGTCACACGATCATCATTACTCATTCTGCCATTGCCTCCTTACGTTGTACCAGCATTGCCGACCCCTGTAGCGCTAGTCATGATCCATTCGTCGTCGTGCAAGTTGGACTGAACGCATCGCCGTTGCCATGATCCGCGCCGAATCGTTCACGGCACGCAGCATTGGACCATGCGCATAGCGCCGGTTTGGGCGGTAACCTCCGCGTGAAAAAAGCGTGACCATTGATGAAAGTTTATAATGTGATTGCGAGTGGTAGTCGGGGTTGACATGCTGGTCAAAGAGACTTGGGATTGAAGTGGCTGGTGCAGCGAATGCACCAAAATAGAAGAGTTTGTAAAAAAAGCTGCATGGCACGAGCTTGACGTTAACACCTACAATTCAACAGAGTCACGAGTCTATGTGAGATCATTTGATCAAGAAGGCTTCAATCGCTCGTTCCTGACTATTTATCCACCGTGTCATCTTCGTTATTGAAGCATAGTCGTTTGGCATCCATCTTCATCTTTGGACTGGAATGGAATTAGATTGGCAACGTAAGGAGTTGTGACAAGTACTCAGAACTTGAGAGTGATCTCCCGATACTACAAGAAACCTGCAAGGCATGCTACAGCTGAAGGGTGACAACGTGTGGTAAGCAGCACAAGTAACGGTGAGGAGCCAAATGCTGAGTACATGTATGCTTTTTCGTATGAGATGGAAACTAGCAATGACATCCAGCTTGACTTGCAGAGACAGAATTTGAGTAAACACGTCCTGATCCTGAAAGCAAGAAAAAACACCCATATACTTGACAGTGCAGCTATAGCCCACGGATCGTACCGAGTAGATTAAGATATCGCAAGATATTTATGTTGATGGCTTGAGCTGAATGCAGATTGGTTGCGGTCACATGACGAGTCCATGTAAATTAAGATCATAGTACTCCATTGCTATATAGAGCTCTGCGTTTTCTTCGACTTTGTTATCAATTGAATCACACTTGTAGTCATTAATGACTCTAGGATTGCAAAGGTGTTACAAGTGCTCAACACCCTAGACCGGATATCGTAAGAGAAGCGGAATGCGTGATTGAGGTGCTTGAATTGCTGTATAAGAAAAAAAGTCGCTTAGGTTGTTGTCAGCGAAGGTAAAATGGAATTGCCAGTCGACTTGATGTTGATGGCGATTTCCAGAGACTAAGACGGAGGCTAAGATAGAAAGAACAACAAAATTAAGGCACTGGTAAGCTTTTGTAGCGGTGTCAATAGTACGACGAATGCGGCCACCTTGACTCTCATTATCGAATTGTTGGTCTCAATCTCAAGCTCTTACCTACACTCGCTACGACAGCACACTTTGAACCAAGCAAACACTCATAACCAACATGGCAACTCGACTCGCACTCGCAATCACGGCATTGACTTTCATCAATGGTGACGTTTTTGCGCAGAGACCCCGCAGTGCTATTGAAATAGGTCCCACGATGGCGCGTGGCCGCGAACAATTTACCGCGGGAATTGGCAACGGAATTGGTGGTGGAATGGGTGGCCTGAACGGAGGTGGCAACGGATTTGGTGGTGGAATGGGCGGTCTGAACGGAGGTGGCAACGGATTTGGTGGTGGAATGGGTGGTGTGAACGGAGGTGGCAGCGGATTTGGTGGTGGAATGGGTGGTCTGAACGGAGGTGGCAATAGATTTGGTGGTGGAATGGGTGGACTGAATGGAGGTGGCAATAGATTTGGCGGTGGCATCGGTGGCGGTATGGGGGGCTTTGGTGGCGGCGCTGCAGGTGGTGCCGGAGGCTTTGGTCAGTTTGGCGGCGGTGCTGGTGGCTTCAATCAAGCGGGTAACAACCCTGGGCAGCTCGGTGCTGGCGGCGCCTTTGGCGCTGGCATCGGAGCAGCAGGAAATGGCGCTGCAATCAGCCCGCCTGGCAGGACCACAAATGGGTTTACGACTAGCGCTCGAGGTGTCGGTACTGCTGGTACAGCGACAGGAGGCGACGGCAGAATCAACAACGACGGTCCTGCGACTCCAGCTCCGACGATGCCTGTCCGTAGACCTATCAATGGTGTAGGGGGTTGCCTCCGGAGGAGGAGACGGAGGAGGTGCCGGCGTTGCTGGTGCTGGTGCTTTTGGAGCTGGAGGTGGCGTCGGCGCTAGCGGTGCTGGTGCTTTTGGAGCTGGAGCTAGCGGCGGTGGATTCGCTGGAGCTGGTGGAATTGGCGGAGGTCAATTTGGCGGAGTGGGAGGTGCCGGCCAATTTGGAGGTCCTGGTCGTCAATTCAGCGGCGGAATGGGCGGACCTCTTAGTGGCAATGGAGGTGTGGGTGGCTTTGCCGGTGCTGGCGGAAGTGGGGGGAATGAACGGTGGATCGTTTGGTGCCGGAGGACGTGGAGGTTTTGGTGCTCAAGGAAGGTTTGGATCGGGAGGCGCGTTCGGTGGCATGTCTGGTCAAGGTGCTTCTGTTGCTGACAACGGCGCGATCAGTAGTCCTTGAGCATTTTTTTCTGTTTTATCGGCTATAGCGCCTGAAGTCTAATGTAACCAAATAAACTTGTGTTTAACCAAGTAACACAATCCAGACGCGCACATTCAGCTTCAACATTACTTGAACAAATAAATAATGTAGTGATGCGTTACGGTGGCGATGAGTCAAGTAGATCCCATCTGTCTAGCTTTGTTCTCTTCGCAGTGGTCAAATAGTGCTAATCCGCGACCGACAGAATTGGACGTACACCTTGAGAAACCCCCAGTGTCGTTTAATTCATCATATCTAGTGTCTTCAACATGTCGTAGAATCTAAGTGCTGCCAGACTTACTTTGCCACAGGCTGCCTGCCTATCGTGTTTCTCGAAACACATGTATTTTATGATGCTTCCACAACCATCACCTTGTCTCCTATTGCTAACCCAAATTTCGTGTTATAACTTGATACATCATCGTGCTCGGATCGACACAGATAGAGGATGCGTTCAAGATGGTACATCGCTTGTGGGTTGATGTAATGAAACGCTACGCTGTCCGGTGCAACGCTTTCAGTGTGATGGCGCAAACCTCCCAGTGTTTTGTGGTACTTGATGTACCAATCATTCGGAGCTTTGTATTCGATATAAACATTATGGGGGGATAACGTGTGCCAACGATCGCGACCTCGGTGATCTCGGGTATCCCAGGGGTAAACATCGTTCCGCGTCATACAAAAAGAGACACCCACGTCCTCCCATATTGGTACGGTCGCTCCTTCAGGCAAACAAGTCGACTTGGGCAGTGATTCCACAATCTTATCCAAGTATAATCTGTTCATGACGTAGCCGGCACCTCCTGAATTGAACACCATGCGATCATAACGCGAATACCACAACGACAGCTCCGTTTTGTTTTGAACGTAGCTTTCGAGAAGGTTTTTCGGCAGGTCAAGCCGATGACCCAGCTGCATTGGTTGTCTATGAAAACGCTCCAGGATCTCTGGTCTCCTCAAATAAGCTCGCATATTTTCTACAATCATATAGGTATCGTCGTCGCACTTGTAAAACCAGTCGTAGTCATGACGAAAGCTTTCATGCAGATACGTCAGTGCGGCTCTTGTACGCAACCACAGGTGTTTGTGGTCAGCGATAATGTCCAGCTGTACGACTTTGAAACGACGTTCTGCTGATGTATTGGCAGCCACGACTATCGTGTCGCTCATATTACTGAAGAAGAGTAGCTTGTCACATCGTTGGCCCCACGTTTCAGCTGTCGCACGAACTCGTGTTTCATGGTGCACCGAGTACGTAACTGCAAAACACAAGATGCGAGGATACCTTCTCCGACTACTGTCGTTATATCGTGGGATCTCCTCCTGCGAAACTCGCAACAGTGCCAAGGTCTTGTTCGCTTTGCCGACGTCGATAGCACAGAGTTCTTTCTTTGACAAGGGTAAAGCTGGTAAAGGAATGACAGTAGCCGACCACAGTGTAGCGATCAGAATGGAAAGAGACACAAGTCTCATGTTTTGTTGCTCTCTCAGAAAAGTACAGAGTATAGGGATGACGTCTACGTAATGGCAGGAATATTAGCGACTGATGGATGAGTCGTGTGTGAGCCGCTTGAAAAATATCTGAAGAGTACCAATGGTTTCAAATGGTTTCATCCTGACGATTCAAAGATGACGGTCGCAGTTGCAACAATTGGCGCGTGCAATTGTGACCGATCATCATAGCCACACATATGGAGTAGTGTGGAAGAGCTGCATGAGGCGCATTTTCGGTCAAGTGATGACGAGGGCATGAGATTGACGACACGATCTCATGCCCTCGTCATCACTTGACAGAAAGTACTTCCGCTTAAACTTGAACGTGCTGGTTGCGATAGAATCGAAAGAGCTTCATCCTTCTAATGTGGTGCAACATTTGACTTTGCAGTTTTTCTTGCAAGAAGCGTGTGCGAAGAATAACGATAGTAACATGGCATGTTCAGCGTTTGTCAATGGTGAGAACTTTGCTTTAAGAAAAACTTCTACTACTAATCCATTCATCATGATCATCAATGGATCAGCAGTATCTTTCAAGATTCAATATCCCACTTCACACTGGCTACGAGTAGCTTTCGCGTTGGCGACAATTCCCTTGAGATTGAATAATACGTTGGCAAAGAAACCAGACAAGACGCACGCTGTCATAAATCGAACATGTCTGCATTCGCATGGACACACATCTCTCTCTATTCATTCAATTTATAGCAAAATCATAAGCAGCTGGCCCAACTTCTTCTTCATTCCTTCTCCATTCTCCAGTAAAAAAAAAATAAGTTGTAAGAAAGAAAAAAAAAAAAAATAAAATTAAATTTAAAATTTTTATTTTTTTTTTTCCCCATCCCCCCACACCCTTTAAATATTTTTGTAAAAATTTTTACTTTTTTCTTTTTTTTTTTTTATTTTTTTCTCTTCCCTTTTTTTTTTTTTTTTTTTTTTTTTTTTTTTTAAAATTAAAAAAAATTTTTTTAATATTTTTTACATTTTTTTTAAAAAAAAAAAAAAAAAAAAAAAAAATTAATAATTGAAAAAAAAAAAAATAATTTCCTCTTTAAAAAAAAAAAAAAAAAAAAAAAAAAGACCAAAAAAACACCCACCCCCCCCTTTCTTTTTTTCTGTAAAGCCCACCCCCCACAAAAGGACAAAAAAAAAAAAAAAAGTATTTTTTTTTTTTTTTTCTGTGTTGGGGGGGGGGGAAAGGAAAAGAAAAAAAAAAAAAAAAAAATTTTTTTAAAACAAAAAGAAGAGAAAAAAAAAGAGTGTTTTTTGTGTTTTTTGTTTTTTTTTTTTTTTATTTATTTTTTTTTCTCCTCGCCCTTTCTCGGAT
The DNA here is from genome assembly GCA_920618645.1 of Peronospora belbahrii. Lineage (NCBI taxonomy): Eukaryota > Oomycota > Peronosporomycetes > Peronosporales > Peronosporaceae > Peronospora > Peronospora belbahrii. The sequence continues at coordinate 41,273 of CAKKTJ010000181.1, read as the reverse complement.
TCCCCCCCCCCTTTTTCCCCCCTTTTCCAAAAAAAGATAAAAAAAGAAGAAAAAAAAAAAAAAATTTTTTTTTAAAAAAACTCAAAATTTTTTTTTATTTTTTAATTAAAAAAAAAAAATTTTTTTTTTTTTCCAAAAAAAGGAGAAAAAAAAAAAAGAGCTCGACGTTACACAATAAAAAATGCCGCTGTAGTATCGCACTTGCTGTACTATAGAAGACATCAGCAAAAGGCCTCAACAGAGTACCTACAACTGGCAAAGCTAGTCGACAGGATACGAGATACTACTAGGTATTCGAGTCGAACTCGAGTGAAGCTGCTGTCACTGTGAAGAAGTGCTCGCAAAGAGCAATCTTCAGTCCAACAGCGAAGTAAAGTCCGCGGTATTCTCGTAATCACAATGGCTACCAAGATGAACAGGATGAGAAACACGACGCAGCTAGATGCTTTCACCAGGTTGCCGAACATCACCACTTTGCTTGCCGTCAAGCTTGATTCCATCGTGTTGAGCTCACAGTTCGATCTATAATACTGTAACAGCGAGATGCAGTGGTGTTGAAGGTCCGGAACCTCAATATGTTGTGATATAATCCTGTGTGGCCCATACTCTTTGTTCAATGTCGCTCTCAACCTGTCACTACCACAATGGCGTCACAACAACATAGCTGTGAGCTATACCTATTACCCGTTTCTCATCTTACTACACGAAGAGGTACCTGCCATCATGATGAATTTCCAGTAGCTACAATACAAAATAGAAAGTCAACTCTCAAGTATCGAAAGAAACATACACCACACCACAGCCCAAGCTTCACGAATCAAATGCCTTCATCTACCATCAAAGACGCCCTGACACATCTAACAACTCCATCAGTACTCACACTCTTCTGGCTTGTCAGAAGGGTTGGAACCACTCGTAGCAAACGGATCCGTCCCCTCCTTCAAATGAACTGGAGACTGAATCTTGGATGCACATGGCGTCGTACTAGACTCTTGAACCTCTACACGTCGTTTCTTCATGGCCATCGTCGGACCGGCACTTCCTCCTCCAGTCGTCTTTGATCTAGCTTCCTCCACTAAAATCTCTTTCAGCAATTGAAACTTGGCGTGTTTCTGGTCCGTTAATTCCTTCAGCTTGAGCTCAAGTTGCTGCAATTGTTTTTTAACTGCAGCCACAGTCTCGTGCTGTTCCTCCAAGTCATTCGTCTGCTGCGCTTGTTTCTCCTCATTGATGCTCTCTTCAATGCCTTCTTTCGCCACAACTTCACCTTGAAGTCGACCATGTCGAAGACTGATCATTTTACGCCAATTCTTTTGCATACAACGGCGACGAATGGCACTACAAGATACGAAAAGAATATCAACTTAATTGTTATTCAAGCGACAACCGACGTTCCATTGGCACTACACGCTTGTACCTTCGAATAGCTTCATGTTTTACATCTCGAGGATAAAGTACTGGTACTTCAAGACGAAATGTGTGCGGCAGTATCGCTTCTACATCTCTTGGTCCTGTGTATGGAGCGCGTGGATTGCGGGCATAAGGTCGTCCGCTCATGTTATTTTGTATATTTATTTCTATAAAAACAATTATTTTTTTGTCAGTTTGAATTGTTTTTATAATAAATATCACGAACCAATCAAAAGTAGCCAGATCATACCCCCAGTCTCTTTCATTAGTGCCATGGCACTATTTCGTCCACCTTAAGAGAATAGAACAATTAACCGCCGAAGGACCCTTAGAGCACAAGTTTGTTAGTGAGTACGTCTTCTTTTGCTTACGAACCTGTTGTACACACGCACGTATCCTTTTGTCTCCTTCTTGTATACACGATCATGAAAATTGTTGCCATTGGTGCGTTTGTGTGTCATTGTCTCTCGCTTCTTATTTGCTTGGGTTTCTTTCTATTGTATAAATTACAAAAATGACCCCATTGTGGACTTTATTTTCATTTCAACTCGTCATATTTATTCTTCTTTTTATACTTATTCTCCTAATATTTATTATTCTTTCTTTGTATACTGTGAATAGAATTATTACGTCAAAATGGTCAAGGACAAGACCCGATTATTCTTTCAGCATGTTTTGAAGTGTCATCTTTTGGATATTTTCAACGCTCAGGGTAACGGGCAATGCAATTCCTTGCTCGACTATAGATTTTGAATGTGTCATGGAGTGTCGTAGCTGATTCATCGTTGTCTGGCATGTTATCATACCCTCATTGACGTATACAGTGTTCGAGAGATGATTAACTTCTTTAGTCGCACGTTTGTGAAGCGTACAGCGCTTGGCCAGCGACAATCAATTCAGCATGAAGAGTACAATTGTCATGTATATGTCCGTCGTGATGCACTGTCGGGTATTGTCGTGTGTGACCAGGAGTATCCACCGCGTGTAGCTTTTGCACTGCTTAACAAACTTATGGACGAGTACAATAAGACCAATGGGTATGTTGGTTTTAATGTTGAGTTGATCTACGACGGTGAGAGTAACTGATTATTTGTGGCGTTGCTTTCGGCAGTGGCAGCTGGAAGACCCAGACGGGCAATCCACAGGACTTTGCACCGATGACGACAGCTTTGGCCGAGTATCAGGACCCGTCCAAGGCCGACAAAATCTCAGCTATCCAGAAAGAATTAGATGAGACGACTGCCGTTTTGTCCAAGACTATTGATAACGTATTGGAGCGTGGTGAGAAGCTGGATGACCTCGTGTCCAAGTCACAAGATCTCAGCAGCCAGTCCAAGGTGTTTTACAAACAGGCCAAGAAGACCAACTCGTGCTGCGTTGTCATGTAAGATTCGAGTACCTCGCTGAATTTTCGCTCCCTATTCATCTTTCTCCATCGACTGGGTTTCCTACTCGCTGCTTTTTTTTTCTACTGTATGCATGCTGGTTCATTTTAAACAAAACAAAATATTTTACTTGCAAAACAATGTTCAGGGCTTCCAGCTGGCTCTGAAACAGTCTACTTCCGCTTTGGAGAGACTGTAGCAGCTTTTCTTCGTGGTCGAAGAGAGCGCTTGATAGGCTTGGTTTTTGCTTTGGTCTTAGCACTTGTAGCGTCATTTGTCTCGATGCTGGTCTCATCCTCTGCGCTTTCAGTATTGTTGTGCTTTCTCTTTGACGCTTTCCTCGCATCACTGTGTATACTGTCGTTGTCACCGACTCTTGAACTCTTGCTATTGGTCTCAGAGAGTTCATCATCACCTTCAAAATGCCGAAGTGTTCTACGTCAGTCTGCGCACATACGAATCTCCTGTCACAGACACAAACAGAAAACACGTACTATTGTCTTGTTTGGCACCAAAATCTTTCCGCTGAATCATGCCGCCTTTGCCGTGATACGAATTCTTGACCATTGGTGCATTCTGGCTACTGCAGGTTTCGCACGTGCTAGCTGAATTGCTTGGGCCGCTTAGAATACCAGCATTATCTCGTAGTTTGTCCAACTATACATAACACAGTATCAGCAATGACATCTTCACGTTCGCCCAGGCCAACTCAAGCTATCGCACCTGTGATACAAGCTGATTAATCGACTCGAGCTGATCACTCGCAAGTTGCTGTGCATCCAGCTTTTGCGCTGCCATACATGATGAAGCCAGTCAATCGTTAATGTTAGACTGCAATTTCCAGACTTTGTTGTTCTTTTCCAATTAACTTGCCTTCGGCTTTCTGAAGCTGATATCGCAGCCGTTCGATCTCACCCTTCATTTGAAGTGAAGATAACCGCTCTTGCTCCCACTCCTCCATGTTTTTAGGCAGATATGACGGAAGCCACTGAACTGCACCGGGGCCAACAGCAGCTACACGATCGGGCAGCGCACTTAAAGGACTTATCAAAAGTCCCGTTTCATACGGAACGACCGGTATCGTACATGCTGGAAACTCGATCACACGACGGTTCTTCAACTCTTTACTGCTACCTCCAGGCGTCGGTGTCATAATGAGTCGTCGCTTCTTACCTTTACGCTGACCTGTGTCTTCCATATAATCATCACCAAATGTAGCCCCTGTATCCTCTTCTGATAATGAATCTTCGTCACTATCATAGTCTGAGGTCTTCTCCTCTTCACTATCAAATTGTGTGAAGTCAAAGCCTCCGTTCAACACACGCAGCTTGCCTGTAGGCTGCACAAGCGCTCCTATTTTCTCGAAGAAACGCTTTTTAAGCTCTACTTCGGTTTCGGTAAACGTCATGCCTGATGGCAAGACCTCCACATCTTCTTCGTGAATGTAGCCAATGCCACCAAAGTCCATCTTTACCACAAGTTGTCGTGTACCTATGCGCAAATCAAGCACACGACCGGTCCCAAATGGAGTCCAACTTACACGGTCACCAGTACAAACCTCATCAATCTCAGGAAGCTCAACATTATGAGCTTCTAGCATTGCTTCAAGCCTGCTCTTTTCACGAGTCAGGCACAATATACGGTTGCCTCGCGCTTTTAGCTCCGTCATGATGTCCTGAAGTGCGCTAGTGCGCCGTCGACTCGACTCCAAGCTCTTTGCCGTATTCACCACTTTACGACTTAGCGCACGTGTTACACGTCTCTGCTGCTTCTGCATACGCTTCATCTCGCCTATTTGCCACAGTAACGTGCAGCGATGTCGGACATATGTCCGCTCTAAGTCTTCGCGTTCGGTTTTCAAGGCTCGAAGCTCACGTTGTGTGATGCGCACAGCACGTCGGGCAGCCGGTATAGTCTCCACAATCTCTTCCGGCGCAATGACTCCACTTGGTCGTGCACGACGATTCTTTAGCCCTGCAGAGAGTGGATCCGTATTCACCTTGCTACCAGTCTCGTCTACAAGAAAAAGACGACGATGGTCCTTGTCCCCAACCTTTGAACGTTTTCCTGACATTTTGATCCCCGCACAAGCTTCAAACGCTGTTAGTTGATGCTGGATTTTTTTCACATCTGACTGAGCCTCATATTGTGACAAACTCTTAATGCCGGCAATATCTGGCATTGATCTCGGCGGACGATCGTATCGCTGGTCTTCGTGCAACTGCTGCATCAGCTGCAGACTGTCAGGTCCCAGCGGTAATTGCCTCATCTCTTTGTGCGTCTTGTACACGTCTTCTTCCTCTGCTTCTCGTCGCTTCTGCGTTACACGTCTGCATTTAACATATAACCCATTAAACCCAGCACTAAAACAGGAGCAATCCAAAGCTTTTCAAGGCTATCTTCACAGTCCTGAAATTCACACCACAGACCTTCTCTTGACCTTTTTTTTCATGTTATTAAGACCGACAGCAGTCTCAAAAGTCGCTGATTTCGTCGTCCGAGGTTTAGCACGAGTCTTGGTCGTTATGTGGCTGTCCATCTCCGTCTCAATCATGACGTCCTAGAACAGATCAAGATAGATCAATACAAACATGATACATGATAAGTCTTTTGTTTGTTCTAGACGGTATTCAATCCATCGAGACAAGAAGGAGGTAGTAAAGTACCAATGCTGAGGGAGATATGATGATAAACAATTGGTCAGTTAGTGAATTTTCTGTTTCGTTCAGTCTATTGTAAAAGTGGGTTTTAATGAAAAGCAAATGGGTTATTTAAAGTTTCTGGTCTCAGTCATATGGGTGATTCAAGAAACAGACAACAGATGGGTTTAGACTTGTTCTAATGCGAGACACTGCTTACTAATCCACGTATCACTTTTATATTTTACATAAAACTGTCAAAACAGCTGTTTATCGTACCTTATTATAAAGCTTGTCCTTTTTTCTTTAAAGAGTGTCAATTCATCATTACACAGTCCTAAACGAATATTTGTGGTAGACTGATATATTGTAAATAACTAGGATTCAATAATAACATTAGGAAGAACTCAACAACCAAGTACCAAATAGCAATATGATCTCAAATTCGACACGAGAAAAAGCCAAGGCTACAAAGGCCTATTTAGAGCAAAAGTATGCGACCATGAAACGTGAACGTGAAGAAAGTCGAGAGCGTCGTGATAAATTAGAGCAACAGATGACGGCAATGCGTCTTACGGAGCGAAAGAAGGAACAATATCGCCAGGAATTACGCAACAAGGAACTCCAGAGTCTGCGGCATCAACGTAAGCGTCTAGCCGTTGGTGATTTCCAACCACTGGCTGTCATCGGACGTGGTGCGTTTGGTGAAGTACGACTTGTAAGGAAAAAAGATAGCGGTGAGATCTTTGCACTCAAGTCACTTGTAAAAAGCGCCATGGTATTGAAGAATCAAGTGGGCCACGTCAAGGCCGAACGAGATATCTTGGCGAGTGCTGATCAAGATAATAATTGGCTCGTGACGCTTCATTACTCATTTCAAGATGATCATAGACTCTATATGATTATGGAATATTTGCCTGGAGGAGATCTCATGGGCTTGCTAATGAAGGAAGACACGCTTAATGAAGCTACGACACGCTTCTACGCGGCAGAAATGGTGCTGGCGATTCAGTCCGTGCACGACCTGGGCTACATTCATCGTGACATGAAACCGGACAATGTACTTCTTGATGCTCATGGACATTTAAAGCTGACTGACCTTGGACTTTGCAAAAAAATGGACTCACGAGTGGACTTGCTACCTGTTTCGCAACATGCCATGAAGCCGGAGCAAGCTATGTCAACTGCAACTGCTGCAGCAACGAGAAGAGGAGGTGGTGGGAACAGTGTGGACGCATCACGTAGCAAACCCTTTTCACGTAATAGGCAGGTTGCATTTAGTACAGTTGGTACACCGGACTATATTGCGCCCGAAGTGTTGGCACAGAAGGGGTATGGTAAGGAGTGCGACTGGTGGTCTATGGGCGTAATTTTGTATGAATGCTTGGTCGGCTACCCTCCGTTCTACGCAGATGAACCGGTACAGACGTGCCGAAGGATCGTTAATTGGAAGCAGTCGTTTGGATTCCCGCCGGAGGCAATTGTGCGACTGAGCCCGCAATGCTTGGACTTCGTTCAGAGGCTCATTTGCAATGCAGAGAGTCGTCTGGGAACAGGATCTGTGGAGGACATCAAACGGCACCCGTGGTTCAATGGTGTCGATTGGGCTACGCTGCGCTCGATTCAAGCACCTTACATTCCACCGGGAGGCGGCCCGCAGTTTGACTACGTGTTGGAACAACTGCAAATGAACGACCCTGACCAATCGGGTCCGCAATACCAAGAGCTTGTTCGACAGATCACGTCAAACTTTGACGAATTTACGGAACCATGCGAATTGCCAGTGCCGGCCCCTGTGCAGGTGATGGGCCAAGCACCTCCTGCTGCGCCAATGAGCGGGCCCAACGGCGTAGCACGCGGCAATCATGCCGTGGTAGGTGATAACAGCGAAGGCGAACTGCCACAAGCCTTTGGATCGGACGGCAAGCCGTTGACCTTTAACAAGTTTATCGGGTATACATACAAGCGGAAGTCACCAGTCCGTATGGCACTCAACGACGGGCTGTTTGACAACGGTAGCGTGAGGACAGCGTCTAGATCCACAGAGCTCGAAAACGGCTCGGGGTCAGTGCAGTACGCTACAATACCCAGCAGCTATGAGAGTCATGCGGACGCCGGGACTTTGACACCCAGCGCGACATCAAATACTAATAATGCAGCCTCGGACATAGGTAGCAATCCTTACAACTACTTCAGTAAGTAGAAGACGACATAGTAATGGAGCTAAAAACTTGTACACAACATACGGAAATTAGCGGAACAGTCCTAATTTAAACACCTAAAACTAAAACCAGTACAGTATGTGGCGCTTTGTTCCATCTCTGCGTAACATGATATTAAAACACTTTTAGAATAGTTAGAAAGCTATAAAATTAGTTGTTGCAGGCTCTTGATTTTGCACTACCTTGAAGTCTACTGATTCTCCTATTCTGCCTGTATCCCGCAGCTGTCGTGCTGCCGGCCGACACCAGCAAGTACATTGGTATCTAGTTGACCTTTACGTGGCTTGAGCACTCCTTTCTGTCGCGAAGATATGTCGTGACTCTACTGAGGATGCGGATAAGTATGTGGGCGGCATACGCCTAGCCACGGCATTTTGGCTCTGAGCCCAGACAGTACCGAGAGTCGTTAGGTTAACCTTGATTGTTTCAACGGCTTCTGATGTTAGCTTTTGACTCAGCTACCTCCGACAGCAGCAGCGAGTTTGATGTATAGTTTTTCTACCCTCGACACTAGCGTCGCTTTCAGTTGCAGCATACAACATGATTTGTGGTGAGTACGCATCATGCTGACGCAGGTTAAGGCCGAGCGACCACAGCTGCAGATCTAATTTATGACCATTTTATTGTCGAAATGCAGTTAAATACGCCAGCAACGACTTGCCGCTTCGTGGAGCTAGTACAGCCCGGGATACAGGCCAAATGCCGAACCTAACGATGCCGTAAAATTTGCTGTTCAGGTTGTCATTCTCACCGAAATAGTGGTAACTGCGGCGCATGAATTGTCGAACATGAAAGCTTCATATTCGACGATTCAACATTCAGGAACGGTACCCTCGAGAAGTACGTTTGAACTTGAGAGGGGATTTTATACTAGCTAGTCAAAATGGATACAGCCATGTAATCCTTCTTGTACTTGTGAATGTTGACGCGAAGCAGTTCCGACCTGGTTATTGTCACGGAACATCCTACGATTATACTGATAACAGTAAAGCTACTTTCGCTGATGACAGTGTAAGCAGGAGGCAGAGAGGAAGTATAATACGTCCAAGTGATGACAATTGGTTCTTAAAATCGCCTTCACGATTTTTACCATTTCTTCTGATTGGTCTATGCCCATTAAGGTACGAAGTAAAGTAGATCATCAATGAATTACATGTTTGGCAATATGCAACGCGAATATATTGTTTTGGTCCTTCGTTCACAAAAGTATGCTGCTACGGTAAGCCTATAGAAGCTTCTAGCACCTTCAAAAACCTTTTTTCCATCCTGACCATGATCTTGATCGCTATCAACCATTGCGTAATCGCAGTGACGCCAGTGTCATAGCGTCATCATTTATACTAGTACTAATAAGAATCTTGGTGAAACACCAAAGCTATCGAGGTGATATCGAACATCAACATGCTTGTTTTTTTTGTGCAGCAATAGGTATCACCAAAATCACACCATAGTAATATATACCATTACCCCATAATGTATTAGAGCGTATCAGTTCTCCAGTATAAAGTAAGAAACGCTCACGCCATTCCAAACCAGACACTAAATCACCGACAAATTCCAATACAAACCCGAAGTGGTTTGTCAAAAACTCGAAAAAATCCTAGAAACCGTTACGGCGCTCCAAAAATTTCATTTTATTTTTCAACTCTTGGCCAGCGCATTAGAGCCTTGACTGACTGCCTTCGTCGATCAAGACTGACTTATGGATTGTCTTTTTATTAATCTCACACCGACACACTTTGAGTCATACTGCTTTTTTGCTTAGCCTTTGACAGATGCATGTATCCTACATCCGTTGAAGGTAGCGCCGCAGTAAGCTGTTACTTTCTTCGCCAGCTGATACATCCACTGTTTATCATGAACGCGTAGCTGCTCGTGCTTCTTCGAGACTCATTGTCACTAGCGCTAGTCAAAATATGAGTGTCCATCGAGATAACCTTGTCACTACGCGAAAAATTAAGCTCGTGCATCATTGTTGCTTGTTTCGAGATCGCAATACTAGCTTGAGACTTTGAGAGTGTTGTAGTATAGGGATCAGTCGCGAAGTGTCTCAAAGCTTTCACTGCCGCAGCGAGATCCGGCAAGTCGCCACCATCAGCCTCCTACGCCACTACGATATGGCACATCCTTTATCGTGTCTTCATGTCTACATTCATCTTCGCACATTTTCTTGGTCAGCTTGAGTCAATAAATGCAGGGTAAGTAACAGCTGTTAAATTTGGTAGAGACTAGAAGACAACCCATTTAGTAAAAGCAGAATCCTTTCACCACACACCAGTCTCAACCACCTCTTGAATAGCTTAATAACTAACACCGTGGTATACAATTAGATACCTCTACCTTCGACGTTTCCTTTGAGTAACGTTACAGGACTATGTGATATCTTTATGAAGGAGAGCAAATATGCAAGACGCTACAAGACCCTAGACTAGGACGGATCGATATTATGTGCAATGGAGAATGAAAGCACGTAGGATTCATAAATAATTCCCCTCATCGGTGCCGTCTGTACTTGATTGAATGGTGGCGACTTAATTGGACCTAGCTGCTGGAGTAAGAGTAGTAGACAATGCTAAATTGTGCTCGACGCATTGGCAGGAACCCAAGCGTTTACTGCAAAATACCTCTAAGCTACGCTAACGTTATGGTATCGAGTGTCAAGACAACATCGATTTAATCTCTATGTCAACTCATATGCAGATTGTACTCAGCGTCACAGAGAAGCATAAGCCGGTGAAGCAATAAGCTATGCACGATAATGTTGTCTTTAACGAAAGCCAAATACTTAACGCTTTCGAAAACAGCCAAAAAACGCTGTTGATTCAAGTAATTGCTGTCTAAAATCGGCAAGGTAGAAAGCAATAGCTTATTAGAATGTGTTTAGGGACATTCAAGGCTCTATAGCGCTACCCATGACTGTTTGGTTTCACAAGCGCGTCAAGCAAATCTGCTTTTGTTATCACTTCGGCCACATGGAGGTGGAAGAGAGTCAAGTGATGAAGTACAGCCCCACGCGAAAAATGTAGGTGAATCGGTTGACGAAAGAAGTCACCGCTGCACACTGTATATTTTCACGGAGCAAGCTCAGAATTTACGATGATGGAATGACTATCAGGACGACTGTTCGTGTGATTTTGTGATCCGCTGTTACTAATGTCACTCTAGTGTAGTGTAGCCAGCACGATTGCATAAGAGAAAAGAAGCTGAAAAGATACTGAAAAGGTCGAAAGGTCGGTAGTTTAACAAGATAATAATCAGTATGAAATTTCCCTCTCGTAGCTGGCCCGTTTCCTTGTCTGACAATATGCGATGCTGCAGCGTTAACTCGAGCAAAAGTGTTACTAAGTTGGCTTCACTACAGCTTCTGTATAGCGGCAGAAGAAATAGCCGGTAGGTTTTGAAGTAGCACGTAAAGTGAGCAAAGAGCTGAAATAATGAGTTAAAGGAAATATGACCTTTTGAGGTTATATTTCTACAATAGTATCTCTCAAGCAAATATTGTCGAATGTTATTTACACAGACAATATTCACATTAGTTGGTGTTAATATTATGTAATGGGTCCACCACGCTAAGTATTTTTTCAATTCGTTCATTATTCAAGTCATTTTTGACAATAATTGAACCAGTTTTGAACGAGTTAAACGAAACCAATTTTCTGATGCGTTCTTCGTTTGCAGCGCCTTCTTGCCTCCCTATACTGCTCTTGCCTGACCACGCCGCTCATCCATAAAGCCAATTTCTTTACCTATCATCATCCTGACTTTGTTTTTTACTGCAGCCTTTTATCGTTGTTGCAGCAGCAAAGGCTGCCAAAGTACACAACATAGGGGTAGTGGATGAGTTAGCAAGACTAGCAGACCAAAATCTGTGCGTTGCTCGCACGAGAAAGCAAATCTTGATCGCTGGTGTTAACACGTTCTAGCTGTACTAAATTTCAGGTTCTATAGTAATTCTTTGAGACGTAGAATGTAACTGAACATTTTTACTACAGCTAGGGGCAAACGTAGTGTGTACTCATAACAACATAATGGGTCTTTCCTTCCTCCATGCGTGGGCAATTCGCTACTTGTAGTTGAAAAAGCTAATTGTGATAATTGGTGTTCGAGCATTGGCAAATAAAGTTTGTTTCCACACGTGATGAAAGAAAGTTCATAAGTATTAGGGCGTCGCGGTATCGTCTACTACAGAAACTAACCTTGATGCTGTGCACGACGAAACAATGCTGGTAACAATATTGCTGCGATAGAGATATTATCGATGTATACGCCCCATGCAAAGGATGGTAAGGCGGATCGTCTTAGACGGTGACTATATTGTCTCTTACGGCCGCCGCAGAAGTTCTGCATTCAACGAGAATCGACCACGGTGCAATCCGGTTGTCTGGCGTATCTAGAGAAGCCGCAGGAGATAGAGTGGAACCAAGTAGCCAGCAGAACGGCAAACTGAGGAGGCGCAGTTTTATAGGCGGTTGCAGTCCATCACGAGAAACAAACAAAAGTTATCGGAAGCATCCTAAGTTCTGACATAGCAGCGAGGAATATATAAGCTCTATAGATTTCTTCAATGTTTCGGTGTGGTCGGGACGTGATCGTTGATACGGCTTTATGCAATTGAATCAATCTATGTCAACCCAATATGTAAAACGTAGTAGTGTTCATTACGGATGCCATAAAATCGGTCCGAGAAAGGGTCAGACAGCTTGGGTTCCTTAAGCTTGAGTGTGTATGAATGCAACAGCATTTTCTGTAGCTAGAAGCCATGCGTCATCGTATTCTAGGCCGCAAACATCAAGCAGGAAACTGTCTATAGTATGCTGTTGTAGTTATGGACTGGTTTACACATATCATCTCAAGCTATTCCATGGCAAATAGTCGATAAAGATGATAGAAAGATGTAGTAGATACTCAGATCGAAGAAGAAAGTCGATATCAATCGATCAATAGATACAGAATAGAAACAGACTAATGATATCGAGGCCTACACGTATTTGCTTCTACAAAAATGCAGTCTCGCCTTGTAATATGCCCTACAGAGGATCAAGAAACTGGCCGAAACAAGGCTGAAAGATTTAGAATAGCAAAGAGAAACAACAGCCGGTTTGTTTTACATCCAAATCGAACGGTTTTGGACCATCTGCGGCATGACGTCTCCTTTATCTCTGCCAAAGACCGTCGTGATTCTATGTCGCAATTATCAAGTAGCACTTTGATCTTGTTCCGTCCTTTTCTGCATCAAATGTCCTTGTTTCTCTTGTTATAGAAGCACAAAAAACTAATAAATAAAAGCCAGTAAACCTCGACGTTTTCGTCGATTCCTTACTATGTTAATGATGTTTCCAGAATATTCCGAAGCTTGAGAACGAACAAGGGCAACGACATTTGTACAATGCGAGATAGCTTCGGATGCAGAATATATAACGACAAGCTCGATCCAGTGCTGCTCTCAAAACTTAAAGAGACCATGCGACGTGAGCTTTGGTCCACCCATCGATCGTGTTGCCGTTCTTTATCTTTGACCAGTTGCATGATGTTTGCGTTAATAGTGACACACACAATCGTTTGGCTTGTGCCTGTTCATCGCTTGCTCGAAGTCGTTTATTTCGTACAATCCACCAAGAAAAGATGCTTTTAGGTAGCCTTCTCGATGATGATCAGACAGAGCTAGCTTCATATGTCTGAACTCAGATTCACCCTTTATATCTCGTACTTAAACAAAAAAAATCGAAACTTGCTTTCGCGCGCAGCAAGATTCGACAGCCGTTGCTGCTGGACTGAGCCGGTAGTGCATAGACTTTACCATATAAACTCCTTGGCTGCGCAAAGAGAAACTAGTTCTAGCAAGGAGATGAAGAGACAGAAACAGAGAGACACACCCGTGGTTCAGGTAGTAGTGACCCAAAATTTTGATTACGGGTAGGGTCAGCTGTAGGGAAATAAATTGCATAGTAAGAGCTTGTGTAGCAGGTGACACGTCAACCTTTGACGCGTCATGAAGCCATGCAAATTGCTTGCGCCGTGCTTTTGTGCAAGTGAAAATGGCGATGGGTAAAACGTACCAATGGGTTATGGACTAACAAACACCCACCCATGTTGAAGGCACGGAATGGTAAAAATGTCCAATCTGATCAAAGATACAGATGTTTAGTGGTTAGAATCACGATACAAATTCCTAGATTACATAGCTCCAGCCATTGAATTTTTGATGTGCAGAGTGTGACTGCTTAAGTCACGCCACTGGTGTAGAATTCAAAAGAACTGGACCATTATTAAATAACTTGCAGCGAACGTCAGAGACAAGAGATTTTGTGGTCGAGTTTTCTCTTTTCCATCTTGTTCTCCTTTCTCTTCTTCTTTGTGAGAATCATGGAAGAAATGAATCCCAACTCAACACGTGCAGAATTTGCCCAAGTAACTACTCCTGGTATGCTAGCACCGATGTACGTGAATAACGTAAATCATTTGCCATCTCCGTCAAAGGTCTTGGAACTTGATACACCACGTACAGTTGAAATGGTCCCAGGTGATGGAATCCCAACAGGAGCATGGGCTTCAGGTCTTTTTGATTGTTTCGATAATCTCGTACCCAATTGCTTCATGGTTACGTTTTGTCCTTGTGTGGCGCTAGCACAATTGTCTACTCGACTAGGTATCGCGTCTTACAGAGTTATCCTAAGCTTGTTGATTTTCGTGATGGCAGTAGAGCTCCTGATGTTTGCATTGATCTGGACCACACCTCACGAGAATGATGGCCATGACTCGAACGAGGGGTATGAACAATTGGCTGATGACACGTTTGTGGTCATTACGGTTCTTGTACAAATGTTGCTGTTGGTTTACATTTGGCAGCTTCGCACCAAGACGCGTGCGCAATTTCAGCTCCCAGGCAATGCGGTGACAGACTGTGTGAGCTCATTCTTCTGCTCGTGCTGCACGTTGGCTCAGCTTCGAACGCACGTGCGCAGCTATCAACCGGGAAGCTGCTCCTTTCGAGCCCCCCGATGTGCTCCAGGCTTACCCAGGCAAGTCCTACGCCGTGTAATCGTCTTGTGAACGTTCTTTAGCTTTGACGTGTCACTGCATTTCGTTCATTTAAACGTGCTATTGCACGAAATATATTCCATGTGAGAGAACGGTCAACCGTTTTGGTACGATCTCACAGCTTCAATGCTCTTTTACATGTGTGCTGTATTCTTCTTATCTACTACTTCATACCTTGCCTGTAACTAGGACAGTCATCTCTCATGACCCTTTGCTTATACAAGAGACGCTTACTTATACACTCGACAAGACTCTCATTCAGACTGGTCAGCTAATGTAAATGATTGAGGCGTGACGATTATTCACGATGCACGTCGACGTTGCTCCTTCACAAGACTGTCAACTGTCGTTTTGTTGCTCATGCACCGATAGCATATTGCATGAGGTTTATAGCATGACAGATTCTAGCTATAATTGAGATATGTTGCGGCCGGACACTAAGAAATAGGAAGTCAACACAAAATAGATCAAACAGTCTTTGAAGCGCATTCGTCAAGATCGTAAGCGCTGAAGCACAAAATACTCCTAGCTAATAGCAATCTTTGATCGACAGGTTTATGGGGCTCCGTGCCTAACGGAGATGATCCAAGTCGCTAATAGACGATGTTCAGTCCATAACCGACTGTCTTAACGTTTTACTCTGACCTTTGCCGCAGCAAAACAGACTATAGCGTATCAATGACACTAGGCCGTACGTAATAGGGCTGCTCTGTTGGCAAGTGCAGACTTTGCAAAGCTCTAGTTAGCTTGGGCAACAAGTTTACTTGGTAGTTGTAATGAAGTTGCAGTAGCTCAAGAAAGCGAGGTTGTTAACGGAAAAAGAGAATGGAGAGATTGAAATTCGTGGTAAGAATCATCCGAGTGTGTAGCTAGCTATACGATAGCATCAGATATCCAGCAACGTCTAGTGTCGTCGAACAGCTGTGTCAGTCGCTAGGTAGCATAATGAAGTACTTGATTATGTTTCGTGTTGTTAGTCTCATAAATGGATAAGAAGGAAGATTCCACGAGATACTGATCATGTTCACATTTAGTGTATCAAGTCAAAGAGGTAAGAAACATTGTTATTCTGCATCGAGAGGTTCAACTTCTCAATGCATGTATTGCTATTATATATACTAGCAAGCTGGTGGAATCGCAATCAGGTCAGAATCCTTGCAATACTAAGAGTGACACCCACCGGATCTTGTCGCACGCGTCTACGGCTATTTTTGAAATACAATGAAGGTTCTAATAGCTGCTTGTGAAGGTCATTGATGCCACGTTGGACACTGGACACGCTTGACGCTTGCTAAATGCGATGCTCAAGTCAATGTTGTATATCAGTTGATTCCAGGAGATGTTCACGTCAATGCTTGTTTTGCACAATCTGCAACATTCCTAGAATAATCTTCCTGTTTAGTGTGTGGTGATGAGCAGTGCTATAAAACAAATAGCTTCAAATCTGTCGTCAAGGCACCCAGAAACTGACATTGTGTAATACATGATTCACGTAAACCATAAAGATCGAAGATGTGATAAGCGGTCGGCTGAACTTGTATCAATGAGTCTGACATAAGTCACAAATGAGTGTCACATAGCAAATAGGGGCTTGATTGCAGTTTTAATACACGTGGAATAATGATCACAAGGTTTAGTTATACATTCCACGGTTGGTGACAGCGTTCAAGTTGACAAGTTGATCAAGGCGTAGAATGAAATGGCCGAATATTTGAACCACATTGCGAATATGTAGAGATGCAAAACCGTGTTGTTTACGCTTAGGTTCGGTAGCTTCCGACACGAGGAGATCATAATCAGACGATAAAGGTATCTAAAGTCCACCAGATCTCATCAAAAGCTGATTGAAGTTGTGCCATAGAGGCGCATTGCTACGCTGAACCTTATTGTAGCTACGATCCAGTCACTGATATAGTAAAACTTGAATCAATCGACTGATGCGGCCGGCCAGCTTCAACACCAGCATTTTGCTGCATCATTAGAGTGAAGCGAGTGATTTGGCTCTATTCAAAGTATACTAAAAGTTGCGATTCTGAATCGAGATGCAGTTGTTATAGCTCTACTAAGGTTGACAATCACTTTTCCTTGTAGTTGAGCACTTTGTACAAACAACAAGCTGGTTCTGCCTGTTGCCATTATCCAAGTAATCAACGTGTAACGAAAGCCACTCATTTCTAAACGAGTTTTATACCTGTTTCTCGATCGCATTGAAATGATCGCACCAATATCGTTACATTTCGCATCATTATTGACACTCTCACGTATGCCATCCCTCCGCTGCATATTTGCCAGGGGCTCCCCGCTCTTCCTGTACGGCTCGACAGGCCTGGCCTTTGCTTCCATGGCTTCTGCTTCAACTTGCCTGGACAATTGCAAAACTGGACACTCTGAATCAATTCCTAGCCATCGTCAGTCGCAAGATAAAAAATCCATGATGTTCGTGCGAGACGCAGGTATGTTTCGAAACCCTCTTTTCGACAATGGTCGAAACTTCGATGACCTAATACACTCTGGAATTTTGTATGGAAATTCAACACTCAGATGAGTTTGCTCGAAAATGGAAGAAATTTTCCACCGATCGACTGGATAAACTGGTGGTTATTGCAGACTTTGACTACACTCTTACTCCTGCCTTTAAGAAACCCTCAGGTATGTGAAGACTACCTTGATGTTTGAACTTGTTTGTGTCAAGAGAACATCAATAGCTTACACAATAATGTTGAATTGATTCTTTGACAACCTTTTTGTACTTTCATAGATGACCAAGCAGCTAGTACACATGGTATTTTGATGCAAAGCAAGGCATTTGGTCCTCAAGCAGAGACTCTTTCACGCGAGATTTTTGAAAAGTATTACCCGATCGAACAGTCTGCTACAATGACAAAACAAGAAAAGCTACCATTCATGATCGAGTGGTGGACAAAAACGCACGAGCTTATCATCAAGCATGGTGTCTCGAGGATTGATATACGTAAGGCAGTAGAGGAGAGCGACATTACGCTTCGGGAAGGTTTTATGGAGATTTTTGAGCTGTTGGCGCGAGAGAATGTGCCAACGCTTATTTTCTCCGCAGGACTTTACGACGTCATCCACGCCGTGCTGAACAAGGAGTACGCCAAAACTCCAGCCAAGGTACCTCCAGGAAACGTGCACGTTGTTTCGAACATGATGCGTTTTGACGAAAACGACAAGGTTGTGGGATTTGATGGAACGGTAGGATCGACCTGTGTTGTTTCTTGATGGTAGAGTAATTCCCGGAAGATTTATGGTTGTGTCTGAATATTTTGGCTGTAGCTTATCCACAGCTTGAACAAGAACGCAAGTGCGCTAATTGATACCGATTTCTGGAAGCAATGTCAACTAGAGAAACGTCATAACATTGTGCTCTTGGGAGATTCACTAGGCGATTCTGATATGGCCAACGGATTGGATTTCAAAGAGGACGAAATTGTGCGCATTGGCTTTTTGAACGATGGTGTGGAGGAAAAACTAGATCTGTACCTGCAGCGCTTCAACGTTGTGCTTACAAATGACTCAAGCTTGTTACCTGTCGAGCTACTGTTACATCAAATCCAGCTGTAGTGTGTGCTCGAGACTCTATGATTCCAAGTCGAACATTATCTTACGTATTTTATTACATCAAAGTGCATTGATCGCCCTCTTCGCGCGGTTAACAGTTTCCTTTTTGCTGCAGTTTTGAGGACGCCGTATCGACGTGTCGTAGCACTTCGCCAGCTCTTTGATCCTCACACCGATGGACGTGAATATCACGAACTCATAACCGTACAAGTACACGGAGAGGCTGAGATTGCTCATGTAGCACAACATCACCGACTCAAAGATCTGTCATACGTGGACGGCTGGATCATCTGGATAGCAATGAGCAGGAAAACTTTGCGATTGTGAACATCATAGCTTACCAGGTTTTGTCGCTGGAAATGGGGCACCCACCCCGTGAAAACAGTTCATGGAAGACGACGTAAGGAACGCTGCAACCAAGACAGCCCCGGCGACACGAACCACGACAATGTGTAGCGAACGGTACTCGACACCTGTGGTTTTGTTCCATGCATCGCAACATGCAGTATGAGTTCGTCGTCATGCAACACTGCTTTCGTCACTGGGCACCGAAGAGCGAGTGCACATTTAAATTTGGGTTCTGGGCTTGCTGCAACTTCACTTGTGCCTCACATTCTTTACCGGGAATCACCAGCTTCTCCGGAAGGTCCTGGATGTTCTTGATCGACGTATTTGTCGTACCCAAAATTCCTCTCAAAGGCGATGTCGATCCTGATGTTAGCGACTGCTCCCGCCGAAATGCCAGAATGGGTATCTCCAGAAGCTCCTTGAACGCATTTTTTTGTGTCTTTGTGCTATGCTTCGCACGTAAAAGTGTGTCCAGTGCATCTACCTGACCAGAAGTGACATCTGGAAGAGATAGCAAAATCTCGCGTGGAACTACACATAGCGACGAAGCAGGACGAAGTGGCTGGTTGCACGGGTCAATCCCCTTGCACTCATCTACAGGAGCTAAGCCAAGTGTTAGCCTGCAGTAAATGTTTCGCGCAAGATTGATGATCTCCCATTTAAGGCCATCCTCCTTTACGTGACCGACATGCTCCTTCAAAATGCCCTGAAGTGCTGCAGAGAAGATATCGCGACCGAGTAGGGTGTGATACTTTATGTCAGCATGCAAGACGTTGACAAGCTTGTCGCCAAGAAGCACTGCTTTTCGGCAACTCAGCGTATCTTTCCAGCAAATCACCTGTACCAGGATTGCACCAATCGCAAGCGGCAGTGAAGGCGATTGCGTCAGAATGTAATCACGCAGGAAGGCATCTTCAGAACTTGTAACATGTTTCGGATTATCTGTGTCGGTTCCCACAACTGTCTTGGGATCAATAGCATACTCAATGAAATCAATAAATTGACGGGTAAGCTCCATGACCATTTTCTCACGCGCAATCTCCTGTTTTGCATCTTCAACACCAACTACCAGCGCGTTCCAAGGAGCTTGGGTTGACTTATCTCCAGTTACGGGACTCTGCAATATTATTGCAGCTCGCTGAGTGAAATGACCGAACAAAGTTCCAAGCACAGGATCCAGTAGTGATGGGTACAGCTCTTTTGGGCAGTTCTTCAGGAACGGTAGATACACATACGCTAAAGCACCCTTCAGGTGGCGGTGGTCCATCAAGTCTAAATCGCTAAGCATACTATTCAGGACAGAGGCTACCTGGGAACTGTTAAATAAACTAAACCGACCCGCAGCCACACCCATCAAATGGTACGAAATATCACGCACACTCTTATGCCATTTCGACCATCTAGAAGCGGCAGATAGCTTTGCCACTTCTTCTTCATCTAACTGGTTTTTCCCTCCAAGTAACTGAGCAACCTCATCCACAGAAACACTCAGCAGCCAGCAAGCACTCGACATTTTCAGCAGTGCTTCTTTAACAGCCAGCTCTTTCAGACCATGAAGCGAACGCACGAGAGCCAACAAATTTGGCAGCAGATGCGGCCAAGCACTCTCGAATGCTCCCGTGTCTTGGGCAGTCTTCGGTGAAAAGGTCGCACCTGCCCGTTTCGCAATACCATACAACGTTGTAAGCGTCTTAATAATCATTTTGAGTTGTTTTTTTGACTTTTCGTCGTTCGTAGCCGCTTCAATCGCCGTAGCAATGCTCTGCGGGGAGCTGACGAGAGCGGTCATTTCTGGTGATGTCCACTGAGTGAGCGGGTCCTGTACAATTTGTTGCACGAATTGAACACGTTCCTCCCTGTTCTCCATCGAATTTGACACCAACACCAGCATTTCGTAAAGCATCACCCCTTCTGTGTCGGTGACACGATCAGCAGCAAAGAGCTCCTGAGCCTTAGAACACAACACAGGGAGTACCGGCAAAATGTGCGCAGGAATCGTTTGGCAAATCGAAACTAGAGACGATAGTGCCCGCCGCCGAACATTGATAGTGTCACTGCTCATTTTACCGTGCACGTCTTCACCGGACATGACAAAATCAATGTTAGAAAAGAGCATCTCAAACACTGCTGTCAGCGTGCTACCATCGAGTGCATAGTACTTTGAAAACGATGCCAGCACTAAGAGCTGGCGGAACTTCAGAAGTGGGTCGGGAGTCTCAAACGACAAAATTGCCTGTAAAATCATCTGCAACATCTGGTGGTTCACAGGATTTTGCATTGCGCTTGGAGGAAGTTGCTTTACGATGCAATCTATCAGAGACGAGATTCCTTCGTGATACAAATAGGTGGTACTGAGGTCAGTGCAAAAGCCTCGATCAGGACTTAAGTGGTCCGTTCCGACAGCGTTCTGCGTCAGTACGAATACCACGCGCTCGTGCAAGGACTGCAATACAACGGTAGGGTTCAGCTGTACCAATATGCGGATCAATGCGTACAGACGTCCCCGAAAGTTTCCGTAATACGATATGTACTCATTGTGATCATCGAATTCTTCTCTACTGCAGTCGCAAGCAGCAGCTTGATTTCCCGGATTATCTCGCTCCGGCGAGCCTAGCTTAAAGTACTTGTCGAATGAGATCTGTCGTAGCTGCTCCAAGATGTCAGCTAAGAATGTTTCACCATGCTTCAAAACCTTTTTGTTTTTCAGCACCGCCAGCCACAAAATAATTTGCGCTTCCGTCAAAATTAAACTCGGGTAGGCAAACAACTTGCACAGATTCTTCAGTACCATACGAAGCAGGGCCATTTCCTGCTCACCAGGTTCGTCCTGCAGTAGCACATCCAACTGACTCGTTCCCCATGCAATCAACATATCGTTCACTTTCTTGTTAAAATGCAGGTTTGTCTTCACATCCGGCCCTACAGTCGTCAAATCCAGCGTATCAACCTTCTTGATAATCTGACTGATACTCTGTAGCATAATTTCCCTGTGTTCCTTTCCAAACCCACGCATCATATATACTTCTAAACACTCTGCTCCTGCTACACGAAACTCGTGATCATCTAGCAACAAGACGGCAACCATACAAAAGTTTGTTGATGGGTCCACAGGCTGTTCCAGTGGCATCCACTCGAGGAACTCCTTCAACATGTTTAACACTGCATGAATGAGTCTCTGACTCGAATGCTTCTGTGATTCTGTGACTGTTTGTGACTTGTAAAGTGCAAACTGCTTCTCAAGTTCGTGATACACGACTGGAAACAGTTGTGGCAAGTACGCATTTAATCCTTGTAAAATATCTTTTCTCCTTGCAGGAGGAATGGACGTATTAAACGACATACTGACGCAATCTTCTGCCAAAGACCTCAAGATTAAGAGTACAAGCTCCACTTGTTTAGACGAACCACTTTGCCATACTTGAAGTAACTCTGGAACGAGATCAGGCCATCGTTGAGGGAATTGTCGCTTTGCAATTTGAGCCAATAGCGCGACTTTTTTCTCTCGTACAAACACGGGCTCTTCCACGTCATTTGAAGTGGTCTCAATGGTACATAGTAGCAACTCGACAAGTTCTTTTCGCATTTGATATTGTTCTTCCATTGATAATGTCTCCCAATATTGTAATAAATAATGTTCTAGTACGTGTAGAGCAAAGTGTTGACGTGTTGCGATTTCCAATAGATTCTCACCACGGGGATTTCGATAGATTGCAATGGCATAGAGTCCACAATCTCGACGACTTTTAAATTCTTCACAAAAGAGATAAGCAGCTTGACGGTCCGTATGAGACACGAATGGAGAGTGGCTTACGTGGATAGCCATCAAAATCTGTTCATATAGCTCGAGGTCCATTCGAAATGAATGGATGGAGGTGTCAAAATGAATGACTAAGTACAATTTTATTGTACGGATGAACAAAATGTACGTAACAAAAAGTAAGTACATCCATAGGCGACAGAACGTTCGGGACACAGGAAGAACATGAAAACGCGAGGATATTTTTTTTTAGTTTACCGCTGGGTATTTTATCAGCTTAATCTTACGATGTAGTTAGGTCTGGAGATAAAGAACTTGCTTGTAGTTGGTATCATGGTGATCCTTTTCATCGATAGTAGTAGTAGGTACATGCATTTCTTGTGGTGCAGATGCAGTACGATAGCATATAAGACGAATGTAGACCAATAGTAATGCAAACCAGTACCAATTGTTCACACCTTCGTCGAAAAGGAGGTACGATACAGCCACGGTAAAGATAGGACCCGTGAGGAGACTGAGATTGAACATGAGTGACTCAGCCCAACGTAGAAAGACCGATGTAATCGTGTAAAATGCAAAAAGTACGCACACATAACCTGCCATGTAGCCATAGATGCGACCGGTAACGTCAACGGCTTTAATGGGACTCAGCTCAAGGAAGAATACTTGAATGAGAGGCACAATGGATGCCCAAAAGCCCAGAAAACCCAATACTTCAATGTTGGCATCGACGTTACGTGTCTTGCCCACAGCTTGAACCATCACGTTGGATGTGGCATAAAAGGCGGCTGCAATCAGTGCGTACATGTCACCACGAACTTCACGACTGCTTGTCCCGTTAACGGATGAAGTATAGTCGGATACAAAAATAACGACGGAACCTCACAGAGCGATTGTTGCACCAAGATAGTGGCGTACTGAGTAGCGCGTCTTGAGGAAGACGAAGCAGAAGAGGGTCATAAATGGTACCGTCATGTTTAGAATGAGGCTGAGTGTTGCGTAATTGGCAAAGTTGTAGGCCTTGACAGCAAAGTAATTACCCTCGACGTCGACAATGGCCAGGATAATGTAGAACCACCAGGGTATACCGATAAACGGCGACTTGCGCATAGCGCGAACGAGCAAGTACACTACTGCCAACATTACATACAGACACGTGCTTTGCAGCGTCGGCAAGCTGGCATTTTCGAGAGTCAGGTACTTGGACAAGATGCCAGACGCTACGTTGAGTAGCATAATAGCTTGTCCAAAGCCAAAGCATATGAATTGGAAGTACACTCCCTCTTTCATACTTGGCCACAAAGAAGATATTGCAGCAAGGTGAACTATGGCACTTGGTCGGCGTGATGAAGGGTATGGCGCTTTGGTAAGACCGATCAAGTACCCGGCGTCTACGGAAAATTGGAGCCACTAACGACTGTATGATACGATTATGTGGGAGGAGACCGAGCAAAGATTTGGCCAACGGAACCTCATACGCGGTCAGTCTGAGTTCGCTCATAGGTAGCATCCCTTTTTTGTCATTCGTGTCTGTAGTGTGTGGAATTCAATGGACAGGAGTTGCCAGTGCATAATGACACCAACGTATTGCATTTGGACCATAGAGTGTCTTTATTTTTTGACAAGCGATTAGTCTGTAAGGAACTACTAGCATTATACGCTATTTGCACGATCAAGTACTCATTCATGTTGACGTGGTGATATAATTCCGTGCGTCTCAGAAGACGCCTAGATGCGCGAGTAAGGTGGCAGTGTGTCTGGTGGTCCAAAATCGCAACTACCAGGTTGATAACTCTTAATGTGTGTAGCAATTTGTGCCAATGTACAGCACGGACAGAAGAGAGAGGCGCAGCAGTCCTGACAGCATCCGCCTGGAATTTGGAATCGTTCACGAGTTAGAGCACGCGCCTTCCAAATCCAGAGAAACAGGATCACGTGCACTGTGCCACATGTAAGCAAGATTAGAATAAACAGCGTGACTAATGCGCACCAATACGATGCCATTCCAAGGCGAGACGAAATTTGTGCTTGGGTGACGCAGGGACAGAAGGTCACCATGCAGCAATTTGGCACACAATGCTTGAAACAACCAAAGCATAAGCTGGTTTCCCATTCTCCAATCTTGATATTGCTTACTCCATTATCTCGGGCAAACATTTCTCCTTTTGAATTTCCAAACGGAGTGACCGAAGCGTCAACTTGAATAGCATATGGATGGTTATTGACCTCATCAGGCGTTGGAGATGATGGCGTCGGGGATTTGCCTGGATGTTCATCGTCCATAAATTGTGGAGTTGGTATTGGAGAAAGGGCCATAATTAGAGAGAAGGATTGTTGTTAAGAAATACACTTGTGCGATGAATGAATCAAGAGTGAAAATGATCCATAGGACTACAAAGCTAAGAGAAGACATACTGGACGATTTATTTGCTTATCCGTTTAAACGTTAGGTCTCTCACAAGTGTGACAGACCAAAACACTTTTCCCAATTATTCTCCTCTTTTGTAAGCTATTCGAGTTAGTAGACTCACGCATATAATAGACACGGATTGTCATAATTTGATTGAAGCTTTTGATGATCTCGAACACCATTACATCTGCGCAAGTGAGTCATTCAAGTCTAGTCTACTATTAGTTTTAGTAGCTACAATTAGAACTAGAATCCACACTTGATATTCTGTAACGCCTGTACATGATTCTAATTTGACATGATCTATTTTCGTCTCAATGTTTCTAATAGCAATTGAATAAAAACGAATCGATTTCTAAACATGTGACTACCATCCATGTGCACGCACATCGTTGATTTCTAAAAAAAATAGCACACCTCATATGATAAAGTATATCAAACACTTTCTACCCCACTAAGTATCCGTCATGACGCCCTCACGTGTCCGTCATAGATCTTCTCTATGCATCCATCTTCGCCTCCGTCTTGTTCCTTCTCGTCTCCTTTATTTCATCATGTTTTTTCAGGTCTCAAGTCTTTTTGCTGCGCTCTCTTTAAGCTCAAATTACTTGCATACTTCTGCTCCACGACCTATCGGTCTCTCAAAGACAGATCTCTGTGCTTTAGACTGTGATCAATCACATTATGCACTCGATGTGATACAAGTTACCCCGGAACCACGTCCAACGCGACATTCAAATGTGTTTCCCACGATTTTTTGCTTTGTAAACACGATTTCAATTCATCACAAGACCCGAGCACGAGCCGTGGCGGAAACATGGGGTCAACGCTGTGACAAGCTCATGTTCTTTAGTAATGTAACAGATAATATTGTGGTGGGTAAATTAAGCTACGAGGTTATTAAAATGGACGTCACTGCAGACCACAATCATCTGTGGCAGAAACATAAAGCGACGCTACGCTACGTGCACGAGCATTTTCGACACGAGTATGACTGGTTCTACAAGGCTGATGATGATGCGTACGTTATAATGGAGAATTTGAGGAAGTATCTAAGACAACCGGAGATTATGCAGACGTACAAGCAAGAGCCCATGCAGATGGGACATAGGTTAAACTTGACGCAGGACTTAGTGAGTTATTATATTGTGGACGACATGTTAGAGAATATTTGGAGATCTCGATGGGACAGGTGGGTGTTTAACTCCGGTGGACCTGGGTATATCATGAATCGACTGTATCTGGACAAGATCGTAAGCATCTTGCCGGACTGGACGTGCTTATCGGGTAAACACGATGAAATGCTGCCAGACGATGCATCAATTTCGTTTTGTATGATGTGGCACAACGTCTTTCCATGGGATACACGCGATCTTCAGAGTCGGGAGCGATGGCACATCCTACGGCCCAAGGATATTTACTTTAACGCATATTCGAATCTACCGGAGTTTTGGTATATACAGTACCATCAGCACATTGGCGGAGTGAAGTGGAAGCAACATGGTGTTGCGCCTGACAGCATAGCCTTCCACTACATCAACCCTACGCTCATGTATCATCTCGAGCGGACACTTTACTTTTGTCGCACTGAAGATGACGTGCAAGATATTGCTGCTTTCAATGAGAAGTATGGTCTTGCTCTAAGTGATGACGTCATGGTGTATGGAGACGTGTAGTATCTGTCAAAGTTGCGCTGGACGATAGGTGGTGAGAAAAAGTATCTTTATAACGAATAGTGGTTTGAATTGGTCGTGACACTAGTGTCAAGTCCACGTACTTATGAAACGAGACCTGCATTCAGTTTGCTTTGGTCACTCTCATTTCCTCAGCGATAGTACGGTGATGCCATCATCAAGTTGCACTCTTTGTATGCAAATCGTGGACATGTCGTCCACAATTGTGTGGTCCTTAGTACGTACTGATAGAAACTCAAGTTTACCATAAAACATGAATATTGTAGATTCAAAAACCGTAAGATTTTACCTTGAGCTTAGAAAAAAAAGGTATTATTACGAAAATCATGTGAACCACACCATTTGCAAACAGTATTCGTCAAGCTACTGTTAGAAGTGCTAGAGAAAACAAGAGGGCAGTGGAAATCGCTTGTATTCCTATGACAGAAGACGGCGTATCGATGCGTTCAAAGCAATTGGAACTGTTTAGTAAAATGCATCTTGGTATGGATCACGTGTTATCGAAACTTTTGCAGGACGCACCACCCCTTCCCAACTCGTTAAAGCTCCTGACCGAGACACAGTCACTTAGTTCCACGTGGGTACAAGTGACTGAGATCTATGAGAAGCGTAGATCCATGTTACAACGTCGAAAAGAAAAGGAAAAGAACAAGAGTAAATTAAAACGACGTCAGGATGTTAGAACTGTGCAGAAGGAGCAGGAAAAGGAAGTGAAGAACAGTTCGAAGAAGGAGTCAAAAAAAGCGTCCGAGCGCTAGTGAGTTTCCACGTACGACAAAGAGCTATTCATGTGGAAAGGGGAAGAAGAAAAGTGTCAAGAAAAAGACAACGTCTGTGACAGATGTTGCAAGTGTGAAGGAAGGGAGGCAGTCAATTGCATACAATGAATTGATATTGAAGAAAGTGCGGAAGCTACCATTATGTGGGAATGTAGTGCTCGGCAGCAATAAGTTTAAGGCTGTTGTCAAGTGGATGGAGTTAGATAAGGGCAACAATGCACCTATATCGACTGAATTGACCAAGCTAGTGGAAAAGCTGCAGCATAAAACTGCATCGGAAAAGACAAGTAAGCTTAAGTTGAGTCGAAAACGCTCATTGGATCCGCTGGATGATGTATATCGGGTGGAGGAAAGAAAAAGTAAACAGAAGAACTTGACCGAGGATCGAAAATTCGGTAATAGACAGCCAGGATTTTGTGGTGAGGATGAAGTGGTCTATAAATCGCAAAAAAAAAGAGAAGAAGACAGCGTATAAAGAAGGTAATTCTAGATCTAACAAGGCCGAGTTGGTATCAGAGCTGCAATCGGGTTCTTCACCGATAGTAAGGCCTCAGAAGAAGGGAGAAATGCGGCTATCGAAGCGCCATAAGCTGAAGATGGAGGAAATGAATGAAAAGGAGTTTGTCATTGAGATGACATCTAGAGAGCACTTGGCTACAGCTGCATTGCAGAATCGAGCAGATAAAGTAACTCTAGTGAACGAAATCAAGGACTCATTTTACGAGGAGAAGGAACAGCCTGTAAAACCAGGAGCTTCTTCTAGGTCTGCTATCGTTTTAGATGATAGTGAAGACGAGAGAGATGAAGAGGGGGAAGAAGAGGGTGAGGCGGAGTTTAGTGTTGAAATAAAAGAGGAAGAATTCATGGAGGCGCAGGAACAAGATTCGTCTACAGATGACGACCGTGGTGTCTTCGATTTGAATGAAGAGGATATTTTTGTTGTGGACGCGATTTTGTGCGTCAAGGAAGGACGGGTACTGCTGTCGGCAGGAGGACTGCGACGCCACAAAGAATCAGATTTGTACCTTGTAAAATGGGAAGGCTACAATGAACTGACGTGGGAGCCGGACGAGAATATTCCACGGCGACTTATTGAAATGTTTCGTGAGCGTGAGCGCGCCAAGCGGGCGTGCCAGTATCAGATCAAAGTCGCTCATGAACGGAGGGAGGTGATTAATTTGACCACACAAACGAGAGAGATTATTTACAAGGTTCAATGGATCAACCAAGACTTGCCAGTGTGGGAGTTACGAACCGCGCTTCCAACTAAGGCGCAGATATGGTTGGACAAGGTTTTGGGTGGTGCATCGGCGAAAAAGCGCCGCGACGCGAAAGCTGTGAAACAATCCGACTAGCAATAGGCAATTCGGCGTATGAAAATACGAATATAAAGTGGAAGAGCAAGAATGAAGCATGATGAATTGAGGTCCACCAGTAATGACGCAACGGCACGGCTGGTATTTCTTGGTTCATAAAATGAATTCCTTTCCTCCGCCTTAACCAGATTGTTCTTTCTATACGATACGGTCGAGTTCCGTAGCGTACGCGAGCGTCTCGCCTACTAGTCTCAACGAAGGAATGTCCGAGGCGCCTAAAGATTTTTCCGGCGCCTTGAACCACACTCGACCTTCACGCACAATCCACTCTGGCTTCTCTTCCTGAATGTAGACACCGAGTTCAGCAGCCGAGTCAAAAATGAGCATCTTTTGGGCGTCAGCCAAGGTAAGGCATTGATAGGCTACTTCAGCACAATCTGCAATGTTCTCGCGCACAGTCTGTAGCAATTGTGACAGATAAAAGGGAAAGTACGGGTTGGGCACGTTAGTGCGTGCCTCCAGCACTTTGTTGTATGTGCCTTCCATCAAATACTGTTCCAACTTGACAGCAAATGCAATATTAGGATCCTCACGACTCTGTTCAGGTAATAGCTCCAACTCATTGTGAAATTCAGCCATACGATTTTCCACTAGCAACTGCAGCAGCCTCGTGCCCAAGATTGGATAGTGTAGCGGTGATGGCTGAAGTCCGCTACTGTAATAGATCTTAAGTTGAACCATACTGCGCTCAAAAGCAGTCATATCTTCACGAAGAATACTCAGCAATGTCGCGCTTTCCAGGACGTGACCTGCCGCAAAACAAACAAAACACACAGGACAACACACTCATGTCAGAAAAATGCCAATTGAGAGGCTCAAAAGCTTGAAATGAAGCACGCACGTGCAATCTCTAATTCCTTTTGAGTGGTAAAAGATTCAATACCACATGGAGGAAGCGCTGGTAGCGTTGTCAGTGCCATCTATAAGAAAACAAGGCATTGAGTTCATCTTGTTTAATGTATTGAATATATTGTGGTTTATTTAACTGCAAATGCACCAAACATGGGACGTACCTTGAGCTGAACAAGTAATTTCGTTGCCTCCGTGACGTTGTTGCTGTCAATAGCAGCACGTAACACGTGCGCCTTATTGTCCAGAGCCTCAAGATTCGTCGACATGTTAACGAATTTGGAATCTTTTTCAATAGATACAAGGGTGGTATGATGTTGTATAAATGTTGCTTGTATTTGGGAGAGTGCTGAGATACAATTTGATTGACTAATAATGATATTATTATTAAGTGCGACATGCAACCTACGTCAGTATGCAAAATGACGGCTGAAGTAAATGTGGCACTGACTCTCCAGGTGCCTGATCTAGAAGCTATTGATCTAAACAGCTTATCCGAGACCTCGTCTACCATTTCAAGCTTAAGTGTGCACCATGTGGGTGATAATGATCATGATGTAAACAGTTTTAAATCAAAGCAGCTTACTAGTTCTGCCTTGAACAAACCCACAGAGACTGCTCTATATCTTACATCGTAGGTTTTTTTATATATATATTGTGTATACTTATGTAAAGTTTATGAAAAGAAAAGCAAAACAAACTGAATTTATTGAATGATTACGTAATTATTTGTTTGATGTCAGTGATGGTAAAACGTTCATCAACACGTGCATTGCTTTTTTGGGCTCAGGGGTATTAGGTCTTCCATATGCATTTCGTCAGTGCGGTATTTTGGTATGAAAAACACGGCCAAATACTTGTATTTCTTTTAACACCAACATTATTGTATTTTTGTTTCTACTAACAATATTTTTTCTCTCAGATGGGGTTAATCACGTTACTAGGTGTAGCTGCATGTAGTACCTATGCTATGATACTTGTTGTACAATGCAAATACAAACTAAAGCAACAAGGAGAAAGAATTACAAATTATGGAGAGATTGGCTACTTTGCGATGGGTTATGCCGGTTCTTTTATTGTAAATATGGCACTCGTAATCTCTCAGACGGGATTTTGTATTGCCTGTAGGTATTTGTACCCATTACTGCATTGGACTTTGTATCTACTACTTCGTGTTTGTTATTACTTTATTGATGCCTAACACACAAATTGCTCACTTGTATTTTTAATGATATTACGATCAGATTTAATTTTTATTGCTTCCAATGCAAACAAATTCCTGGATGTGTCAAAGCAATTGGTCGTGTCAGTGTGTGTGCCTCCACTTGTTGGGTTATCATTGCTAAAACATATGAGAGAGTTGGCTTACGTAGCAGTCATTGCTGATTTGATGTGCATTCTTGGGCTTTTGGTCGTGCTTAACATTGACTTGACTTATATGGAGCAGGACCATGATGACATTAAAGTAATAGGCGTGGTGTCTGCCGTACCATTTTTCTTTGGTGTGGCTAGCTACTGCTTTGAAGGTGTGGGAATGGTACTATCACTGGAGAATTCGATGCAGAACAAAATGAATTTCACGCCTATTCTTGTTAGCACAGTTGTGATCATTACGTCGCTGTATGCTACTTTTGGTATCTGTGGATACCTCGCTTTTGGCAATGACACTGATGCTGTCATCACCCTCAACTTTGACGGTGGCGGCGGGTTGGCTATTCTTGTTCAAGTTTTTCTGTGTTTTGGGCTCTTCTTTACGTACCCAGTAATGCTGTTCCCGGTCTTTGAAGTATTGCATCCAATGATGGCATGCGGCAAAAATCTCGAGAGCCCGCAGCCCAGTCAAATGAAGGGTACAGTTTTGCGCGTGAGCATTGTATTTTTCACTGCTGTTGTGGCTGCTGGAATTCCAGGTAAGATCATTTCTGTCGCTTTGTCATGAACTAGCTGAGATTAACCTTTTTTCGTTTATTTTCGACAGATTTCGGTCGGTTTATTTCGTTTATTGGCTCGACATGCTGCTCGTTGCTGGCCTTCATAATGCCAGCATTCTTTCATTTGTGTCTATTTTGTGATGAACCGCCGACCTGGAAAAGTCGATTGCACCATTTTTTGTTGTGTGCAATGATGATCTTAGGGTTTGCAATGCTCGGTGTCGGGGTTGTCGAGGTTTTCAACAGCGTACACTAGGTGACGTTGCCGAGCAGTTTCACGACAAATAGGCATGAGTTCAATGTCAACACATTTTTGCTGTACTTTGCACACTCACAATGTTCATGCTGCGAAACAAGAACCTGTGTCTACTACACACATACTTATATTTTTACTCGATCCTTTGCAGATTCTCGCATTGTTTCATCTGATGAGCCAACATGACGCTTTTGAATACCAAAGCTCATATCATGGAGACGTACATGGCGACGTGAGTCATCGTGGCCATGAAACAAATCCACGACACCTAAAACATAGCAATCTTGCCACCGCCCCTTTACCATGACTGGTACGTACTTGGTGGCGACCGACTTTTGAAGCTGTACAATGCTGACAAAAGGCATGAAAATGCACGTCACACATAAACGAAATCTCCAAGAATCTTGCGTCAAAGTTTCGAGCATTGCACGACTGGTGTAAATTGTTATTTTGAAGTAATGCAAAGCGCTGCATCGGCAGAGAAATAAAGAGAAAAGCGTGAGGTAATAGTGACAACAATAGACCGTCATTTTGAGCTACGTCGTGCACTTCTTACAAATGGGCGAAAGCTACAGCACAGTAACATTATCTTGACCTGAAGTCCGATGATTGCTTCAGCATACTAAGCAAGATCATTCTTACGACCTATTGACAAGTGTTTAAGTAGGAAAGCAGTGACATCGTCAAAGAAATAGTATTTGTTAGTTGTTAGCGCTCATCCAGATCTGTCGTATTCGTCTACACTTTGTAGCTACTTGACAAAAAACTGACAAAGGAGACGTTTATCCGCGTGTTGAGCTTCTAACCAGCTGTGATGGCGGGTAGCACTATTGCTGTTGTATATCGAATGATAGCATCAATCTTTTCAGTTGCACGATTGGGCGAAGTATCAGAAGCGCGTGGTCAGCATGTCACCAACACCGCCTGAAGTGAGCCAGTCGAGGGTGATAGTGGCTGTAAATAGTCCAACTTGGTCTTCGTCTACAGGCGATTGGATGTGCTGATCCATATCGCAGTCAACATTTAGCATGATACGAAAAGGATTGAAGCGACCGCATTGTTCCTTGCCATTACAACGCGAGCAGCACGACGACGACATACGACACCGTGAAATTAAATAATCAGAATTTTTTGAGGAAAAGATTCGGATCGGTATTTGGCTTTGATGTGTCTACTACTGGCTCAAAGTATTCTGATTCCTTCCCTTGTAATGTATTTGCTATACACGTCTTAGCTCATCCAGCAACTGACTAGCTTGATTCATTCGACCGTGTCTCCAGCGTCTCCAACAGTTCGAGATATAAATTCTCACTTTTCATTCGAACAGTTTGTCCTCACTGCACACTCTCAACCGCATTTACTGAAATAATAATGCGTATTCCGTCCGCCCCTCATCTGTGGGGCTCTTGCTGTGAGCCTATTGCGTGATGGTTCTTGTGCAGAACCGTTAGATGTCGTCAGATCAGCTCGCTCACTCCCCGTTAATCGAGCTGAAACCTCGGCCAAGAGGTCCTCAAAACGACAGAAGCTCTTACGAGACAGTGAAGATAACAGGGCTTCTTCTGATGTGTTTTTGCAGTCGGCCAGCAAAGAAGAAAGGGGTGTAAACGTGCTGGAGTCGGCAGTGGAGTCGGTCAAATCTTTAGCTTCGAGCATTCACCTCGTCGCAGATAAGACACCAATAACTGGAGCATATCGTCGATGCCGCGAAAAAAAAAATTTCTAGAGCAACCTACCCCGGAAATTGGTATAGCTTCAGTAATTTGATCGCGTCATCGTCCTCTGGCACCCAAGCCACTCCCCCGGAAAAGTTCGCAGCCAAGTGCACTTACGCAGAGCTGCTTCAAATAATTGCTGTTGGAAACAAAGTTGGAGCTGTTAGGAAGCAAGTTTATGGCGCAGAGATGGGGGCCACTGCCTCCGAGCAGGTGGCCACTACCCCAGCCGATAAGGCTGTTGCTCCTGATGTTGTGAGCATAGCTACAGATCTGGAGTCGTGGTCAAACAACAATCACCCCACAGCAAAAGTGATGAAATATGTGCGCAACAAAGCAAAAAAGGTGTTTGGGAGCAAAACGTTAAGCAAAGAGGTGGAACAATGGATCAAGTACATCAGGCTCTACAACGAACAGTACCCTGGTGATGCAATCAATCCCGCTGAAATTATTATGAAGGTCTATAATGATAAAAAGCTGGTTCAGTATGTGAACAGTTTGCAAAAATATACTACTACCAAGATAACTCTACAACAAGAGCAATGGTTAGAATCGAAGATGCATCCTGACGAGGTTTTTCACGAGATGGGGCTTGACAAGCCGTTATTTACGCTTTTAGCCGATACTGGCCGGATCAGAAACTGGGTTGCAAAAATGGAACAATTCACAATACAGTACCCTAATATCAACGTGACCATACGCGATTTGTTTCCGTACGGCGACAAACAAGTGATCGATATGCTGTATTTCTTCAGACAACTTGTTATAGTCGAACGTTCTTATAATCATCAACTGCTACTCGAGGTGATTGGAAAACACCTGCTACGAAAGAATCTCTAATCGAAGTTTACAAGCTTTTAGGTCTTGCTTGGCACGGGCAAGATCGAAGAGCTTTCGAGTCCGAGAATGGTGGGATGGCTAAGTTACGTGAATAGTTGCAATATACAAGCATTGCATATATTGATATTGCTTGATGAATACGGATTTGAGAAGCTTGCTCATTTTCTCGCAAATGCAACGGATTCAGAATTTGTCCGTCGTCTACGAAGAGATTTCAACAAAGTAAAGCGTGAGGATAAAAAGCGGAAAAGAACAAGCTGATGGGAAAAAGCACCTCGAAAGTTGATTGCATCATTCCTTTATAGTAGAATGGAGATGGTGAAAATAACTAGGAAACAATGGCCACCTCGCTTTCTCTGTCAGCCTTCAAGAAAGCAAAAACGTCATCCTGAAGATATCCATGCTTGGCATGAAGATCTGTCAAGGCATCGATAGTGCTATGTCTCCTCAGCCATGCTAGGTCAAGGGTAGGCGCGTTTAAATTTGAATGATAATAAATGCAACTTCATCGTTGCCATAAGTAGTAGCGCACAGTGTCATCTATTGGTCACAGGGATCAAGTTTGCAGCTTTTCTTTGACAACCTGCTCAAGCACGCGATGACTTGGAAGCTTTCAGTAATATGTTTTAGTTAGTCAAAATGGTAGAGCTCTTTCTCGTTGTTTGCAAAGCAATCAGCTATTCGTAACCCGTCCATTGCCACTACTATCACAATCTGACGTCATGCAGCATTAATCAAAGAATGCATTCATGCATGCCATGATACAAACAGTGCAAACAGTATAGCACCTTCCACTTGACAATTCATCTGCATTCAACTTTGAAGAAGCAGACAAAGCCGGCTTTTTGTAGGTTACATGTATGAGTTTTGCTTCATCTCAGAAGCAAATGCTATACCGAGTGTTAAGTGTACCTTTCCTAGCTGCAAAGCACAAATCTGTGAGGTGTGGCTTCTGACACTTTTTATACAACTTTGCTGATTTGTCGCCACAGTATCGCCAATTCATAAGTAACGTCTTTACAAGCTTTTAGATCACGAGTCACTCGGGCATACTGCTGCCAGACCAAGACCCAGCACGAACGATGGCTCGCTGTTACTGCGCTTATATTGACTGCAAAGACTGGGGCGATCACGCGCAACGATTATTGTTTGCTCTGAGCAAAACGTGTCTCATTCGAAGCGAGAGTTGAGTAGACCAAAGTCACATCGAGTTGGAGCAAGCCAGCCTACGATTTAAAGACATCAGAATTCTTTGTCGGTGACGTTTATGATAATAAATTTGAGTGACATCATCACAAAGAATCTAAACAATTGCCTTTTCCATCAAGTTCAGTCTTATCTTTATTACCTATTACGACGCAGTTTCTTGCTGTGGGGTTGCAAGTGAGCAGCGTTAGTGTTGTGTGGACGAACGCTTGCTGTAAAAAGAGAATCCTCTTGCGCGTCCCAATAACGTTTTAGTGATGTCATTTTAGCTCTTGCTTCTGTCCTCCTTGATTAAGAATGCAACTTCTTCTATCCAAAGGTCTGGCAAAACATAACATGTCCTGTACCGCTGGTTTACACGTAGATAAGCAGCTCCATTCAATATTAGTTTTTTCTTGTCTACCTCTTTAAACCTATGACGTAGCACACAAGAATTGATGTGAACCAACACAACGTGCTGTCGTTCTTGCGATTGAGCACGATTATTACCATAACTGCTCAATTGTCGTCTTGTCACCACCTCACAGAATCTGTTGCTTGACAAAATGATCACCATTCGCGTCCACTGCACCACGTCATACCTTCTGATCACCTTGCTTAGCCTACATGTGGCGTTGTCGCTTTCCATAAAAACCTAATGTAAACTAGTAGTTTGGCAGTGACAATAAGCGATGGTCCTTGCACGTTTAGCTGTCTGAAACTGACGCGTCTGTATGACCGTATATCCTTACTCCGTTGACTCGACAAATGGCAATCCTGGATTTGAAGCAGACGGATTTAACAAGGTCTTTTCATCACAAAAATAACTCATTCCTTCAGCACGTGCTGATTTCACACAACTGCATCTCTTCCTCTTCATCTCTTGACCCTAAGTGCACTGAAGGGCGAGTAAAACTACTGTGAGCTGTCCTTGCATTATGATGCCGTCTTTTGCTTGCTATGCTTGCAATCTCGGGCCTGAGTTATAAGTGTGTTCATTAGCGGAGGTTGGGAAGTGACCATTGCCAGGCACTTTGGTCAATAGCGTTTCTTTAAGCATATATATACCAGCTCGAGAAGCCCCACAGCTGTAATGCTGCTGAGTTTCGCGAACGAGATCCGAGCTTTACTAAAATATCGTCAGGTCAGTGCATTTTGTCCAGAGTAATAAGGTGGCGGTTTCACTCAAAATCGCTCCAGTCTAGAGCTGCTGCAAATGAGTCTAGGAACAGATAAGCTTGCACTAACATCCACGTAACATGGCATCATTCAATCAAACCGCCAGCTCCACTAATTTATCGCGCACAAGCGTCTACGTTCACGAAAAGACGTTTCATCCAGCAGCACTGCCGTACCTGCTATGAAGGGAACCATTGCTGGTTCTCTACACTCTGGTAGTCTATCGAGAGCTCAGCCACTTCGTACTCCAATGCACAGCAGTCCACCAAACACGACGACTGCAGCCCTGACGCCACGAGCAGTAGGTCTCCGAAGCAGCATGTGCACTTGACCCAGACGCAGGTGCACCCCACGTCCTTTCTTTGATTGGCATAAAGATGCTGACTTAAATCGAGACGCTGGACATCCGTCGGCAATGATACGCGTCCAGTAATATTTCTCGCCTAGCATCGTGCGTATGCTCTCTCTCCTCGTAGTCAACAGCCTGGCGTTAGAGGACGCGCTAAAGTCTATACTCAAGCACGAGCACGAGTTTTTAGCTTGAATAAAGACTTACGCTGTTGTACTTCTCGGATGCGCAGGAGTTCGTCACTCGCTTACAAAATGACATCGCCATGACTGTAAATTTTCTAGCAACACTTCAACGTAGACCACAACGAGTCCTTGCATATGTCACTAAATGATTCCAAGTAGAAGACGACAGAGTTCGTTTTGCCCGAAGGGTACGTCAAGCGGTACGTGTGTCCATCCTTCAAGCATAACAAAAGCAGAGCCATTAATACAATGGGGCATATATTAGTTTTCTACACGGACAAGATTTCTTAATGCAGGTAAAAGTACCATAATAAAGGTACACACTTGGTTTATGACATCTCGGTACGTTCGATTCAGTCATGGTGCATTGGGGGACTGTGTTTGTGACGGTAACAGCGGCAAGTTTCGTACTTGGGCGACGTGAACTGCCCAAGCTCGGACGCTTTATAGGCCTCTATAGTGGACGCTCAGTGGGTGCTATTCTTCGTGCCAAAATGGAGTTCTTTGATGCCACGAAAGATAATGATCTTGTCAAGCTTCAGCGTGAATTTCAGCGTGGCATTGAGGAGCTCAACGAGATTCGTTCGGAGCTTACGAGCGTTGGTAGTATACGAAGACCTTTACAGCCTATAGGGAAGTCTTCCAGTGTCACGTCGAGTAGTAGTGCGGCGGCATTTGTGCCTACTAGTGTATCCATGTCACAAGCATCTGGAGGACGCTCGTGCGTTGCACTGGCGTCTACAACCGAGTACGAGGCGCAGAATGAAGTGCGACGTAGTGATGAAGCTAAGTTGGCTATAGCTGAGTTGAAGTTGGTAAAGCAGGGCAAGTTTGCTTCAAAGGTCGAGAGTCAGGAAGGAGGTGCGGATTACGTATCTGCAAGCATCATGGACAGTTTGCTGCTTGACCAAACAAAGACAAAGCAGTAGAAGATGTAGGATTCGATTCATACCACATTGCAGTGATTCTGTTCATTGAACAGCCATTGGACTGAACGACGATTGCTGCACGTATCAGCACTTTGACACCGAGATTTACCATTATTAATCTTATCTACTTCTTAACTCATTATTGTGCAAGATATCATTCAGGACAGGCCGTGGCCTAGGCCACGGGCCAGAACCTAGATCACGGCCAATCCTGCAGATCCTTGTTCTGGCTCATTTCGCGTAAGGACAGTCGACACCATTCATTTCAACGTAAACGGACTTCAATTGCGTCCATGAGTCGATACCTGCAAGACCATTTTCACGCCCAATCCCAGACTTCTTATAGCCACCCCATGGGGTCTCTACAGGAGCAAGATTATAATTGTTGATCCACGTGGTCCCAGCCTCTATCTCGTCAATCACACGATGTGCCCGCTTAATGTCTTTGGTAAAGACACCCGCTGATAGACCAAAGTTTGTGTCATTGGCGCGAACCAGCACTTCATCCTCAGTATTGAATGGCAGAATGCACATTACCATGCCAAATATTTCTTCACGCACAATAGTCATCTCATCAATACAGTCCACAAAGATAGCTGGTGACAGGAAGAACCCTTTCCTCGTGGCTTCGGATGGTATGATACGTTCACCTCCACCTTTCAGCAAAGTAGCACCTTCTGCTATGCCCCTTTTTATGTAGCCCTGCACTAGTTTCATGTGTTTCTCGTGAATCATTGGACCAATATCCGTTGTCGGATCCAAAGGGTCTCCAATGCGCAGCTTTAGGGTGCGCTTGTGTATACGCTGCACAAATTCATTATAAATCTTCCTTTGCACAAATACCCGCGTGCCATTTGAGCACACCTGCCCAGATGAATACCAATTGCCCATCATTGCTCCGGCCACGGCATCTTCAATATCGGCATCTTCAAATACAATCATAGGCGACTTACCTCCAAGTTCCATTGTCACCTTTTTCAAACCCTTGGCAGCTTCAGCATACACATTCTTCCCATTCTCAACTGAGCCTGTAAAAGAGATGTCGTACCAAGCTTTTCCAGTCTCACTGCACCCAATACTACATTGGAAACACCTTCAGGTACACCTGCTTCCAAGTAAGCTTCTGCCAGTTTTAACGCCGTAAGTGGAACGGTTTAAAAATGTAACGGGGTTACACGAAGGTGTGTATTGTACAAACACACCTGCCACACCAATGGAGTGTGGCTGTACCTTGGGTACAAAAGTAGGTGATGTGACCGTACCTGAAGTACGAAGGGTCGCATTAAGTAGCTTTGCTACAGTAGCTTGGCTACATCCTCTGCACATAGTGCATAAGTAGCTTTGCTACAGTAGCTTGCTACATCATCAGCACATAGCGACTGGCCTGTAAAAGAGACCTTGGCAATATCTGGATGTCGTACCAAGCTTTTCCAGCCTCACCTGCCCCCAATATTACATTGGAAACACCTTCAGGTACACCTGCTTCCAAGTAAGCTTCTGCCAGATTTAACGCCGTTAAGGGGACGGTTTAAAAATGTAACGGGGTTACACGAAGGTGTGGATTGTACATACACACCTGCCACACCAATGGAGTGTGGCTGTACCTTGGGTACAAAAGTAGGTGATGTGACCGTACCTGAAGTACGAAGGGTCGCATTAAGTAGCTTTGCTACAGTAGCTTGGCTACATCCTCTGCACATAGTGCATAAGTAGCTTTGCTACAGTAGCTTGGCTACATCCTCTGCACATAGCGACTGAGCCTGTAAAAGAGACCTTGCAATATCTGGATGTCGTACCAAAGCTTTTCCAGTCTCACTGCCCCCAATACTACATTGGAAACACCTTCAGGTACACCTGCTTCCAAGTAAGCTTCTGCCAGATTTAACGCCGTAAGTGGAACGGTTTAAAAATGTAACGGGGTTACACGAAGGTGTGTATTGTACAAACACACCTGCCACGCCAATGGAGTGTAGCTGTACCTTGGGCACAAAAGTAGGTGATGTGACCGTACCTGAAGTACGAAGGGTCGCATCAAGTAGCTTTGCTACAGTAGCTTGGCTACATCCTCTGCACATAGTGCATACGTAGCTTTGCTACAGTAGTCTGACTACTTCTTCTGCACATAGTGCATAAGTAGCTTTGCTACAGTAGCTCGGCTTTTCCTTGTAGCAGTTGTAGTCAATCCCACAAATGGGTTTGCGACTTCTTCTCTGTGTGAGAATGGACATCGATGAGATGTCAGCGGTTGACCTGTCACAGGCACAACAGGAAGGGTTGCAGAAGCTGCTCCCTATTCTTGGCCCTAAGGACGTGGAGTTCCTCATCGCCCAGGGCGAAGAAGAGGCCAACAAGCGTATTTATATGCTTGATGAATATAATAAAGCTCTAGTCAAGCATTTAAAGGCACAGATGCCTTCTTCTGCGCCTTCGCCCATAGCGACTATGGCGCAAGAAGTGGTCCGCAGACTAAAATCCATACAAATGGTAGTCAATAAGTTCGACGGTTGAGTCGGCTATGTTCATAGCCGACATCACCTATGAACCGTACCGTGTGGGCTTTGTCACGGGCAAGTTAGGTGGCTTAGCCAAACAGTAGGCATTCACATGTGGTGCATCATTGCAAGATGCATTCCCAACCTGGGTCGATCTGAAAGTTCAGATGACCTGGCAGTATGCACCGCCAAACAAAGCACACCGTAATTCGTCGCGATTTTTGGCGTGTCGCCAAGGCAAGCGTGAGCTTGCGGCATATGTACAAGAGTTGAGACCTCTCATTGCTGCCATGGCCATAAACCCTATGCCTGAGGCAGTGACCGTCCCGGTCTTCATGGAGGGCCTCCGAGTTGGCGTTGCCAGAACGGAAGTCTTTCGGGTAATCCCGTCCTCATTCGAGGAAGCCGCTGGAGTGGCATGGAATGCCAAGACCAACTTTAACGCCGCTAGGCCTGCCACTCATAGCTACTCGTCCGATGGGTCTGTACCCATGGACTGTAGTCAAGTGGAGGATGAAGAAGCTGGGCTTCAAGCTGCGGAGCAGCAAATTGTGCGCAGATGTTATATCTGCAAGAGCACAGGCCATTTGGTGGCAAAATGCCCTGCAAGAAAGGCATATTTGGCCTCGAAGGGCCGACGCCCTATGGGTAAACCTTCTGGTTTGCCGCGGGGAAACGGCGGAACCCAGGTAGGCGCGGGGCGCCCTACTGGGGAAGAACTGAGTT
>CAKKTJ010000180.1:50000-160172 GCA_920618645.1 Peronospora belbahrii | reverse complement strand
TAGCTGGAATCTCTGCAGGCTCACCAGCTTTACCTTGCCAACTGAGCAAAAGCCTGTCGCAGCGAATCATAATCATCCGTAGCACCGAAGCTGTCGATATAAATTGTTCGGGCATCTACTGCATAGAGATATAGATACGTTTGTATGGTTAGGAAACTATTATTCGTGGCAATAAACTCGCGTGTACGTGAGTATCGCACTTGCGTTGTCATCCAGGCCAGCCGCTGGCAT
This sequence comes from Peronospora belbahrii, assembly GCA_920618645.1. Classification (NCBI taxonomy): domain Eukaryota; phylum Oomycota; class Peronosporomycetes; order Peronosporales; family Peronosporaceae; genus Peronospora; species Peronospora belbahrii. The sequence goes on along the minus strand of CAKKTJ010000180.1, from coordinate 159,941 downwards.
GATCTTTGGCGCAATGCAAAAGCGCCACCGATCGGCTTGAATTTTCAAAGAATTTTCTGCTGCGTCCAGGATCATGCGCTCGGTTGCCTTTCGTACTTTCAATCTAGAACGTCCAATTAGCAGCAGCCTAAAAGTATTCCGAGTGAATGTGCGTCATATGAACCCACTTGTTGAAGGAAAAAAACACACGCACGAAGACAAAGCCCTGTTTGTCCATGGCCTGTTGTAAGAACTTATCCTGGCGGCGATTGCTTTCGCTCAAGTATAATTCTGACTGTCACCGCAGTCTCTTGCGCTGAGATTTGCCGCCTGTGGTCATATTTTAGTATGTGGTAACGTTATGGAAAGTGGAGAGTGTACTAGGGTTACATTCATCAACCAAATGAATTACAAAATTTGTATCATGTCTACGGCTATCCACTACAACTAAACCATCTCTAGACTACTTATTTACATCAGCATTTGCTAGCAAAAAAGGAGGCTGGCGATTAAGCAGTAGAAGCAATCTTTCCTTTGTCATACAACTACAGTGTCATAGCTTACGTCGAATATGTACCGAGTTGTGTCGTTATCTATGCTCATGGCAGGTGGCAGTTGAAATAACGAGGGACAAGACATTGAAGAACAGTGGCTAAAACGGCAGCTCAAAACGACACAGGTACTCAGTCTGGAACTAGCAGCAAAAGTACATATCCGGTGTTTTCTTGAACTAGCTACACAAAGCTGACGCATAGGAGATTGCAACAGGGTTATGAGCCCAAGCCTGAACAAGGCGTAAGCGTAACGAAGCATTTTGTGCAACATTACTAGCAAATGGTGTAAGTGTGTGTGCAAAGAGCAGCTCGGTTTGGAAGGGAATTTTAACGTTAAACATCCGACCGCGACTTGAGCAAGAGTTCAAGTGGCGGAAATCTACCTAAACATCCGGCCGAGACTTGAGCAAGAGTTCAAGTGGTGATACTCTACTTGAGTGGGGTGACAACATATCCCACAAGGTGAAGCTGAATAAATATGGACGGCCTGTAGGCTGGCATGGCCAGTTCTGGGCGTACTATAACGTAATGGTGAAATTAACTTTCGAGGTGAAAGATGTGTTGGTTTATGCTACGGGAGACAAGGTTGTTGCAGCTAACATGAGCACAAATGAAGTAAAAGCAATTCGAGAAGAGTAACGGGACAGCCCGCTCCCGAGTAACATTCTTGCCTTTACGATAGGAAATTCACTAATGGGAGAGGGCATCGTGCTATCGCGAACGTCAGTACACATAGCTTTGACCGAATCTACATAGGGCTGCATCAACGACTGGCGAAGATGCAACTTCTAGAATGGACATTACGCGAGAAATCAGTTGTGGCTTGCGGGAACAGCTGAAGCGATGAGTATGTTGGGTGCCAAACACACCACGGATGAAACATAGCTGCTTTGCGTTTAATAACCAAGTCTGTCCAAATAGGCCATTGAAGCAGAAATTCCTGTACCGGTAAAGCTTCAGCTAAACAAACTCCAGGATTGTAATGCATTATAACCACCATTTTTAACTCGTCGTGTTCTTTTGACTCACAAGTCTTCTTTTCTGTTTAATATCTAAACCCATGGACTGTAGCCAAGTAAAGGATGAAGAAGCGGAGCTTCAAGCTGCGGAGCAGCAAATTGTGCGCAGATGTTATATCTTGCAAGAGAACAGGCCATTTGATGGCAAAATGTTCTGTAAGAAAGGCATATTTGGCCTCGAAGGGCCGACGCCTCATGGTTAAACCTTCTGATTGCCGTGGGGAAACGACGGGACCCAGTAGGAGCAGGGCTTCCTACCGGGTAAAAACTGAGTCTGTTGAACCTTGAAAAAGTAAACAGGACCCAGCCCCAAAGATCCAAGAACTCTAGAACGGAACGAGAATGCAAGCCAGGCTTGCTAGTCGTTAAAGGGACGATTAAGGTCTGGGGGTCCGGTGAAGCCAAAATGATGGTTGTGTTTGAGTACAACGAGATGCGAGCACCTCATGACGAGACATTGACCCAAGAGGGTGTGGTGCAGTCAGTAAACGAAGTGGTCTTTGACCTTAAGGTGTCTACACCTGTTGACACTGATGCGTCGGAAGCTGAGAGCATCATGAGTAGCGATGATGATATCGTGAGTGACGGTGATAGCGAACAGCTATATACACTCTTCAATGGTTTGACTGGGGATGTTAAAGAGCCGGTGGCTCTTTCAGCAATGCCCGCAGTAAGCGCTCTGTTAGATCTGGACGAGTTGTCCTTTGCCGAGTTTGGCAACGCCTTACAGGCAGGCGACATCGCCGTAGTGGCCGTTATACAACCTGAGGAGGAGTTGAACTCCTCATCGCTTTTGGATAAAACAGTTCTTGAAGGCGTCAAGAAGGCGCTGAATGCGCGGAGGGGATCACAGATCCTGAAGGATCCTTCGGATCCTTATTTTCCTTTGTTGAAGGAATATGGAGATGTTGTCTCCAGAGAACCTCCTACGAGGTTACCTCCGGATAGAGGTGTACGTAATGGAATTGACTTGGTTCCAGGAACCAAATACTGTGCGACGCAACAGTGGCCGCTGCCACGAGAATAATGTGACCGTCATTGACGAGTTCTTTCGTGCAAAGCACGCGGCTGGCATGGTGCGTGAGAGTAAGCCTCCTGACTCTACGCCTACATTTTGTGTGAGAAAGCCTAATGGGAAGTAGCGAATCGTGCATGCTTACAATAAGCTGAATGCAGCCACCATCCCGGCTCAAACACCAATTCATCGCAAGGATGTTCTTCAGAACAATATGGAGGGATGTACAATGTACAATGCCCTCGACTTAGTCGATGGATATTACCAACTGCTCATGCGAACTAGTGATATCCCGCTGACAGTGGTCAGCACTCCGAGTGGCATACTCTGGAGTGGTTAGTGATGTCCTAAGGGCTTTCTAGCGCACCTGCAACGTTTAATCGTCTAATAACGCAGTTGTTTCGGGCCCAGAGGCGTATGCACAAACATACTTTGACGATATATTCGTCCATAGTCGAGCCAAAACTGGCAAGACTGATGTGGCAAGTCATATTGAGCACCTGCGATCTGTGCTAGGTTGCATGAGGATGCTTAAGCTATATGCCAATATTGACAAATGCATCTTCGGTGCGGAAGAGATTTCTTTTTTTGGGATGCTTCATTGAGAAGCAAAGAATCTCGGCAGACCTTGTAGAGGTCAAAGCCACAGTGGATTAACCGGTTTTGAGGAACCAGAAACCCTTCCGCAAGTGGTTGGGCGTGGCAAATTACTTGCACAAGTATAGCCACAACTATGCGAAAGTGGCTAGACTATTTTTTGTCGGATATCCTCAATAGGATGTGCAATGGTGTTGGCACACCGAGCACCACGAGGCTTTTGAAGCCATTAAGGAGAGCCTCCTTTAGGCGCCAATTTTGGCTTTGCCTGATCTTGATCGCCGTTTAGCATAGCATGTGACGCTTCGGACTTTACCATTGGCACTGCTCTCTTGCAAGTAGACGCTGAGCGATGAGAACGTGTCATCGCGTTTGAGTCTCGCCAGCTGAAAGCTGAAGAGAAGAACTATCCAGTTCATGACAAGGAGCTACTTGCGATGAAGTATGCCCTTGTTAAGTTCAGGGTACACCTGTTGGGCTCAAAGCCGTTTGTGATCTATACAGATCATGCGTCGCTACGCACAGCGACACGGTCGTCTCATCTCTCGCAGAGAATGGCTCGTTGGCTCTTCTTTTTCGCGGAGTATATCTTCGTGGTGAAGTATAAGCCGGGAAAATAGAATGATTTGGATGACGCGTTATCGCGTAGACCTGACTATGAGCTTGCTCATCTCGCTGTTGTGAGTTTGTCAGTCACGGACCGTATCCGTGTGGCGTATGCACGCGATGAGGCATGTGTTGTAATTATGCAAGCGCTAGGTAGCGCGGAGTTTGAAACGCTAAGGTAAAGCTATCACCACGTAATCGTGCGAGTTTACATCGTTATGCACTGACTGATGGTCTGTCGTACTATAGTGCAGGGTCGGATGACCAGCCTCGTGTTGTGGTGCCTTATAGGATGAGGAATTCAAGTATTAGATTCATATCAGCCTAATCTGGTAAAGCGGTTGACGAATAGCTTAAATTACCTCGACTCGACACTCACTGGGCCCAAACTGCCTATCATTCGAGAAGTTGCCACAACTTTTGTGCATTGTCTTGTATTTCTATTTCATTTCACCTTTTTTATCCGTCGTCTTCGCGGTTACACAAATACGGTGGCCTTTTCTGGAGGTCAGTCTTGTTGTATGCTAGGTAAGGTCTTGAAACACGCGAAATTCTGCTGGCGGTTGGATGTTATAAGTGATTGACTTTTTCAGTCGCCGCGGTATGCTTTGTCAATTGCCCTTGTTATAATATGTAGATTACTAATCTACCTGACCTATCATAATCCTCCGGACTACTTGAGCCGTCTCTTAGGCCTGGCCTTATCTCTAAACTGCGTCCGATTGCAGTTGTGTCACATAGGAGATGATCTTGGGTCGTGGCCATATAACCTTGTAAGGTGTCTTATGTAAACGCTGTTGTGGCGCAAGAATATTGTGATCCATAAATTCCTTTGGCTCAGACGACGAGTTATTGGAGGAGATACCACTCTTCCGTACAAGGATCCCTTCGCTTTCCTTATGCACCTGTCGGCAGGCTAAGTTTCATCTTTTGGGTAACTCGAGTCGACGTCGATCTTGATAGGGTTTATATTAGTAAGAGGGGATCGTGCGGAGACCTTCACACGATCGCAGTTGTTTTTGAAAAGTAATTTAGTAGCCTTTAAGTTACCTTGTTTAATGTGTATTTTTTATTCAACAAAAACTTCTGACTACAAAGCGTCTAAAAGATCTTGTTTTTACGTGACGCTGCGTCCAATCGCAGTTGCAAGCTGCTTGTAATGTTGAGCTTAGACCCTCTCCAGAGAACGTTGGTGCCTTGAAGAGACGCTATCAATGTCATGATATTTAGGCTCGACAACACAAGGCATCGATAAGATCATACAATTTTCGTCAGCTGCTGCACCCAATTTGGCATCATCGGCCTGATCGCTCTCAACGAAAGCAGCAATTGAAGTCAAAGTTTAAAAAACGGATGGGGATCTAAATTTTATGTGTATGGTGACGATACCAGATTAAGCCAAAAATTTACTAGATCGTCGTGATCAACAGAATGTGGCCGATCGAGGTAATATACCCAATTGTGCCGATCCATTAAGCGCATGGAGCCATTGTATATCGATCAGGCATGAAGATAGTAGATGTCAGAAGCGATTGACATGTCAAAAATGTGGTTGCAACCTCGAGTATTTACACGTTTTTGCAGCTTGCGGGGAGATGCTTGAGGACGATATGTTCCCGATGATATAATACGACATTATAATACAAGGGTGGGTATGTTCCTAACAGGCATGCTCAATTTACCCAGTTGAAGGTGAAGAAGATGCTAAATAGGATAAATTCCTGGAATTTGGTACGATCCGAGCGTCCTGAGGTTTGCATTTATGCACTTGTTAACAAAATCAACGGATAATGACACAAATAAACAGTTGCCCTGATCGTTAATGCATGTCATGATCCAAAATTTTATGGTTCAATATTAAGAAAGAGGAAATTTAGTATATATGCGCGATTACCCGGAGAGATGGAGCTCCATCTATTGCCGGGAGAGTTATGAGGATACTGTAAGTATCATTTCCAGCGGGTCGTTTAAGCATAAAAAGGTAATAACTTTATAACGAGAGAGCCACCAAGTCATCTGATTCTACCGAATTGCGGTGCAGTGGTTTTACCACCCACTTCAAGACCGGGATATCTCGGATTCGATGCCGGCGCTGGAAGAATCTTCTGAGTATAATGTGGGGTGGTCTTGTTCTGTGCACCAGCGTGTACTGGATAGCTCTGCCACGAGCAACTCAATCAAATTGGATGGGCAAGTCCGGTGTATAACACTATACTATCTGATCCTAAGGTGTAGTTTCATCCTGACTACAACTTTACACGTAAGATGAGATGTATTTAAATGAAAGCCAGATGCAGTTATGTTTGGCGATCGGCAAGAATACATATATGACGGTTGGACAAATCAAGATCAACATCACTTTGGAAGGGTTGCTATTATACATCGAATAATGATCAAGTCGGCCAAGCTGCAATCTTGGGAATGAATATTACGGTCATAGCTGAAATTCGTCTCGATCCGGTAACGGAATGCTTTGTCTACCAGAAATAGTGAAAGTCCATCCAACCGGAAGAGGGCCGCTGTAACGATCGACTATGCATGCGATCACCATTGCGGACCAGTATATAAATATTCGAAATTATAAGGTTAAGGGTGGAGCACTTATAGCTAAGCTTCGACCGTAATTTACAGGGCCTGGAATACCAAGTATTGACTGCTAATAATGGCAGCGGTCGAGATGTTACTTTTAACCCATCGATGCCATTAGGTTGGTAGATGGCTGTGGACATGACCCTTGATCTACAAGTTACGTTTTAATACAATACTGCCGCTATAACGAACGAACTGAAAATTGTGGCTCTTGGAAGCGATCTGAAAAATAGAAATCGACAGGAATAGTGAATAGTACCATGAATTGGTCGAACGTCTATCCTATACCGACGAAGCTGCCCAAGGAACGATAAACAAATATAGTCTCACGCTGACGGAGCGGAGTTAATAGTTTGTCATGCTCACGTCTGCGTCAGAACAGGTCGACGGTCCTGACATTGCGGGGCCTCCCGTCTTTGCATCCCCTAACGCCTTCATCCTGAACTTCCTCAGCTGAGATACATCTATCTTTATTGTTGTTGTTTTGTTATCTCGAGGAACTTAGTGTCTTGGCTTTTACCGTTGAATGTTGGTCTACTGGGCATGATGGATGTCATGACCCAGGGTGTCCTCAACGAGGACATAGAGAGGTATTTTGGTATCTTTAACAATAAGTTCAACCTTAGTTATGTTGACCGAACCCCTTCCAAGGTCTGGTCGGTCATTCAATCCTTTGACTCTACCTTTTGTCGTCACTGGCGGTCGGCCATCCTTGACTCTTCGGCCTGTTGCTCAATTTTGGCTTGAACCACTGCATCTTTTTTGTAATGGTACAACTCATTGTATTAAGTAGTGATAAGTTTATTTCATGATTACATAAGTACGTATATGCAGAATCCGAGTAGCGGATGTTGTATATATATTAGGTAGCTATAGGTTATATTACATAAGGACATAAGCAGGTATATGCAGTATCCGAATAGCGGATACTGCACGTTATTTACTTATTGGGGTGCCAGACCCAAATATTTAACTAATTATAAATCGACCAATTTGGGTGATTCTCACGAGAAGAAAACTCATTCGTACTAAGTACGAATTAAAAACAAAACAAAAATAAAGTGAGCTATTTTTACCTTATGTAAGAACAGCGCTTCCTCAGGTATTCTTATAGTGTAAGACGGTAGAGGGATGTGCCCTGTTACACGTGAGAGCACTTGGTAGTCCTTCTTATGACCGAGTACGTGATGAGCATGGAAGAATCTCCGATCGCTCCAGCGGCTTCGCTGGATCATGCCGGCTTCCCTCATCTTACTACTGTCGGATGGCACGCATTACACCGCCTTGCGGTGGTGTCTAATGAAATGTTCGTAACGTCTCTGTGCGCACAGCGACGCTCGAACAACACTGTGCCGCCATCCAAGACTACATGGTTCGCGAGCTCGCCGAAGTAAATCGGCAAGTACAGACTCCCTCGCAAACCTCCCAACATGAGGCGATCAAAATGGAGACGTTCACGTCTATTATCACGAATCTGTAGAATCATATGCTGAAGATGTGAATCAAAATAGGACAGTCTTGACAGAGATCGCAACTCCTAGAGTGGAAGCGACGATCGATTGTATTCAAGCGAATGATCCATATGTATCTCTTACAGATGATCAAAAACAGCTACGCCAGTTGATTTGGAGACCCAGTCACCTTTGTCCTTGATCACTGGGTTCGGGAATTTTATATCGCGATAGCATTAAGATTAATTGACGCTCCGACGGCCAAGTTTAAGTTCCTGCTATCACGGCTTGTCGGCAAAGCCAAAGAATGGGCCCTTGGAAAATTCGTCATCCCTCTGATAGTAGGTGTGGTTGGTGGTAAATTCATACACCAGGACTCGAACCTCATCGGGAAGACATAGTGAGTGGCCCATCCGCCAGCTCCATTCGAATACCGGCTGGGTCCATGAACTGTATGCCCAAAACTGCATCTTGACCCACCATTGGGCTACCCACATTTTATGGTGTATACCAAATTCCCGTTCAGAGTGACCTCGATGCGGGTGCGTCTTTCCGTGATATACACGGATTCCCCGATACCAACACATTCTTGGCGCTCACTTTCATCAATCTGGCAGCCTACCTTACGAGAAAAGGCGACATCCAAAATAGATATCTCGGCGCCAGTATCGAACAACAAGTTAGCTCGATCGTTGTTAATCTTCCCAGAGGCCTTGGCCTGCCCGAACCATTTCGTAGGAGCATGTTATTTCCAATGCCCCCTCGACTCGCCCGGCAGTATGTCCAACTCCATTACTGCACTTAATGCTAATTAATAATGAAACAGTTAATAATAAAATAATGGAGTGATAAAAAAATACGTTGATAATAGAAAAAAGAATTTCTTATACTTAAAATCCAAAAAATGTAAAACATAAAATATTATCATTATCTTCGAATATTTTATAAAAAATATATGGAAAAAAATATCACGAACGAAATCGTTAGATGCACGGAAAAGAGCAACATGGACTTTAAGGTAACTTTCATACTTCGATGTGTTTCCTATCGAATTATACTGAATGTCCCTTCCTACCTTTGGTCGCTTTTCCACACATGCAAAACTGCAACAATTAGAACGCTCGGCTCGTAGCAGATTCAAACCTGGCGAGCTTCCTAATTTAACACCTGCTCGACCTTCTCCGGCAACATTCCAGCGTTCTAGATCGGGTTGTACCACTGACGGATCAAGTTATAAAACTCTTCCATCGGACGCTTTCCAACCTCGTAGGTTTCTTCACAGTCTCGACACACGAACAGGCAACGGTCTGATCAATGAACTTTCGTTCCACAGCGATTGCAGGTCATCCTCTCCCAACAACCCAAGTCTCTATGCTTCCTGGAACCACAATGGGCACATCTTGCACTTGGGGTTGCCGACGTCATGCGGGGTCCAGGATCCTTAAACGAGGTTGGGTCTGGTAGACCTCTCTGATGGGTTGGTCCCTCGGAGTCCTTTCCCCTAGGTCCTTCTCTGTCTTCGCAGCCATGAGGTAGACCTTCCGTAGGTCATTGTCACCATTAGAACTGTCCAAACTGGAGTCTTCGGAGCTTGATCCTTCCTGGGTCGCTTGAAATGCATGGACAGAGCGGCGATTCGACTCTCTTGGTCGATCAGGGGGAATCGGTGCTTTTTGGCAAGACTTGCTCGACCCGGACAACATCTTGCCTCGTCGGGCCTTCGTCCGTTGATGCGCCCTCAGCACATCCTCCAGCTCTTCCACATCAGCCAAGCGCAACACGGTCAACTGGTTCGCCAGGTTGGGGTCGTTCAATGTCTCGATGTAGTGTTCGACATGTTCCTTTTAAATCTTGGGCGGTTCATCCTTGATTTTGATCTTTGCTCCAAGTCCAATGACATTCTGACGGTGTGGTAGTTCAGCGGGGATTCGTCCGACCTTTTCTTCGCTTGGTAATATTGGCGGGCCACTGGTACCCGAAATCACAGAACTGCATCTGAAATTCCTGTAAGAAGTCCTTCCAATTTCCACGAATAGAGCGACCTAGTTGAAGATACCAGTTCTGGGCAGGTCCAGTCAATAATCCTCCAAAAATGAGACACTTTTCCCCATCTGGCGCTTGGTCTCTCGTGATCGCGGTCTTCACAGTGGTCACCCAGCTGCGTGCTGGGTCCTCATCTTGGTCTTTACCATCAGACTCCTTGAGATCCGAGGTCGCTGAGAGCTTAATACGAGGGACCATGTTCGGCACCTGTCCCAGGGTGGAATTGGTCATTCTCGCCAGAGGACCATCGAGATCCATGTCATATGGGTCGTATTCACACGAACCGACCGATTCCATCTACACGTCAGTCATCCTTTGATCTCTTGCAACTTGCATATCTGTGCTTGGGCCCAGCTGGGCCGTTGACCTCTGCGCCCTCTTTCGTCCTCTGTCGCACTTCCATCGATCTGTGTTTGCGGTACTTGGCGTTATTGTCGGAATTTTGCCATCGCCGCGTCGAAGTATGCTTGTAAATTACCTACCGGGTTGGTAGGCACTCCTCCCGGGACCTTCGTCACGTGACGAGGTATAATTCGGTACTAGTCTTGGCTCATTTCTGATTGGTTGAAAATTCGACCGATCAAAGTCGACTTTTCATGGCTGTACACGCGTTGCCGTTTCGTGAGGCCGCTGCTCGTCGTCCGCACTCTCCTTCTTGGGCTTGCAGCAGCTACATGCCAGTCGTTCCTAGTGGCATTCGTCCCACGTGACTAGCGACAGGCGACTCTCGCGATGATTTTTGCCTTGCAGGGACTTGAGGAACCTGATGCAAGGTCACGTTCGAAAATGGAGAACTCTGAGCCGAATATGTAAGCCAAGGATGGGCTATCATACCGGAGCTTTACCTTTCACCCACAAGTATAAAACTGAAGATATACATATTCCTGACTATGACGGAAACACCCCAGAGGAGGTGGATCGACTGAGACAAATTATATGGAGAAGACGGCGTCTACTCATGGGAAAGGCAGCGCCTTACCGCCGGCTGCTCGAGGAGATATCTGTGACATTAATGTGGGCAATTCCAGGCCGATTGAGCTACGTGTACGGATGGTTGCCGCCCAATCAAAAGAAAAGTTGGCAGACCTGATTAAGGGTCTATTATTTGCAAAGATCATCCAGCCTTCTACCTTGCCATGGGCCAGCCCAATCATCATTATCGTGAAGAAAAATGGGGTGGATATCAGGCTGTGTATAGGTTTTCGGTTGGTGAATGACTTGACCCAGCTTATGGTCTACCCCATGCCTCTAATCAACGAATTGTTGGAGGATCTGAACGGAGCGTTGTGGTACTGCTCCCTGGATATGGCAAGTGAGTCGTCGGCATGACTGAAAGGGCAAGAAGGATCTCAGAGTTTGTCACCCCATGGGGTTGTTCGAATAGCTACGGATGCCATTTGGACTCAAAAACGTGCCTCAGATATATCAGAGACTCTTCGATAATGCTTTTCATGGGTTTTTACGTATCTACCAAGGAGCTGGTACAGAGGAGACCGCAGACTTGTTTACGATGGGGAAGCCTGATGTAAAGTCGGGTCCCTCGGTACTGGGTCGGCGGTCCTACATAGACGACATTATGATATCGGCCGATTCGTGGGATGTGTTGTGCGCAAAGGTTGAGCGGTTGTTAGATGTGTGTGACTATTGGAAACTATCGATCAACGCGGCCAAGAGCTCATGGGGGTGCCGGAAGGTATACTATCTTCGGCACCGCCAATCGACCCGCTATCAGAAGCGGTCTCCCTACTTTAGTGGTCCGGGAGCAGGTGAAGGTAAGGCGGTTAACACCTTTGAGATATCAAGGAAGTAAAAGGCCAGGGTTGAGTATCTCCCCTGAAGAATTTGGGTATAAGTCTACTATCGACCAAGTCGACCGAGCGGCCACCTACCTACCGAGTGAAGTATACCCACTAGATGCCCGCCAAGGTCGACCTCTCTCAAGACCGACATCACATCTCAACCAAGTCCTCCGAAGAGTGCAACCCTCCAGCCGACGGGCACACAAGGTGAGAGAAGGTCTATACGCGGCATCGGGGTACCGCCTCTGACAGTCCGCAGTCCGTCACAGTGAGTGACTTGGGGCCTCTTTACGCAGTTTTGAGAACCCACTCCACCACAATAGTGCGCGTGCCCGGATCTTTGGAAACGCGGGATATCTGTGCAAGTCCCAAGAAGATGTGGATGTTCAAGCAAAGATTGAGGAAAAGACCAAAGAGTCACTGGAAGACCGGTAGCCAGTGGCTACAGAAGAAAACAATGAGGATCGAAGGACCAACCGGACCTTGGGAGGGGGCTCGGTCAATATGGTCAAGGTTGAACTTATTGAAGAGAAACCGAAATACCCTCCCTATGTCCTCGTCGAGTACACCTTGGGTCATTATATCTATCATGTCCCAGAGGACAATCAGTCGAAGGTGAAAGCCGGTAGACTATTGTCCCCAAAAATAAGAACTTACAAAAACTACAAAAAAATACGATCGCCATGTCCAAGCCGACTAAGCTCCGGGTGAGGCACCAGGTAACACCAAGTCGGTAGGTCCCTCGACCTCAGAACTTCTGACCTGGTCGAATGCTGACGTGACCGCGGCCTACCATCGACTCAAGCTTGACGCGTTCTTTGAGAGCGACCCCGGCACCAAAGCTCTTGAGATCCGACTGCTGGGTCAGCTTAGTGGACCTGTGTCGACCCTTCCCAAGATGAGGACGGTGACAGCCACGATCACCGCACTCGTGACCCTTCTTCGTGAGGTGGGTATGGTTGCAGGAAGGTTCGAGCCCGAAGACTTTTTCCCTGGGGTTTAACAATATTAAGACCACGTTAGAAATCCTACACAAACGTCTGGGTATCCTGGTGGGAAAAACACTAGTACAACTCGGCTTACCTCCCGATACCGTCGCAAAAGCACCGTCTGACGACAGCCAGATGACCTTGCAAGGTATCGAGGTCCACCCTCGTGAGCTGTGGTCGACCAAGAACCCATGGTCTATGCGGGTTCTATCACAGACCAAATGGTCCCTGCAAGGCAAAAATCATCGCGAGAGTCGCCTGTCGCTAGTCACGTGGGACGAATGCCACTAGGAACGACTGGCATGTAGCTGCTGCAAGCCCAAGAAGGAGAGTGCGGACGACGAGCAGCGGCCTCACGAAACGGCAACGCGTGTACAGCCATGAAAAGTCGACTTTGATCGGTCGAATTTTCAACCAATCAGAAATGAGCCAAGACTAGTACCGAATTATACCTCGTCACGTGACGAAGGTAGGAGTGCCTACCAACCCGGTAGGTAATTTACAAGCATACTTCGACGCGGCGATGGCAAAATTCCGACAATAACGCCAAGTACCGCAAACACAGATCGATGGAAGTGCGACAGAGGACGAAAGAGGGCGCAGAGGTCAACGGCCCAGCTGGGCCCAAGCACAGATATGCAAGTTGCAAGAGATCAAAGGATGACTGACGTGTAGATGGAATCGGTCGGTTCGTGTGAATACGACCCATATGACATGGATCTCGATGGTCCTCTGGCGAGAATGACCAATTCCACCCTGGGACAGGTGCCGAACATGGTCCCTCGTATTAAGCTCTCAGCGACCTCGGATCTCAAGGAGTCTGATGGTAAAGACCAAGATGAGGACCCAGCACGCAGCTGGGTGACCACTGTGAAGACCGCGATCACGAGAGACCAAGCGCCAGATGGGGAAAAGTGTCTCATTTTTGGAGGATTATTGACTGGACCTGCCCAGAACTGGTATCTTCAACTAGGTCGCTCTATTCGTGGAAATTGGAAGGACTTCTTACAGGAATTTCAGATGCAGTTCTGTGATTTCGGGTACCAGTGGCCCGCCAATATTACCAAGCGAAGAAAAGGTCGGACGAATCCCCGCTGAACTACCACACCGTCAGAATGTCATTGGACTTGGAGCAAAGATCAAAATCAAGGATGAACCGCCCAAGATTTAAAAGGAACATGTCGAACACTACATCGAGACATTGAACGACCCCAACCTGGCGAACCAGTTGACCGTGTTGCGCTTGGCTGATGTGGAAGAGCTGGAGGATGTGCTGAGGGCGCATCAACGGACGAAGGCCCGACGAGGCAAGATGTTGTCCGGGTCGAGCAAGTCTTGCCAAAAAGCACCGATTCCCCCTGATCGACCAAGAGAGTCGAATCGCCGCTCTGTCCATGCATTTCAAGCGACCCAGGAAGGATCAAGCTCCGAAGACTCCAGTTTGGACAGTTCTAATGGTGACAATGACCTACGGAAGGTCTACCTCATGGCTGCGAAGACAGAGAAGGACCTAGGGGAAAGGACTCCGAGGGACCAACCCATCAGAGAGGTCTACCAGACCCAACCTCGTTTAAGGATCCTGGACCCCGCATGACGTCGGCAACCCCAAGTGCAAGATGTGCCCATTGTGGTTCCAGGAAGCATAGAGACTTGGGTTGTTGGGAGAGGATGACCTGCAGTCGCTGTGGAACGAAAGTTCATTGATCAGACCGTTGCCTGTTCGTGTGTCGAGACTGTGAAGAAACCTACGAGGTTGGAAAGTGTCCGATGGAAGAGTTTTATAACTTGATCCGTCAGTGGTACAACCCGATCTAGAACGCTGGAATGTTGCCGGAGAAGGTCGAGCAGGTGCTAAATTAGGAAGCTCGCCAGGTTTGAATCTGCTACGAGCCGAGCGTTCTAATTGTTGCAGTTTTGCATATGTAAAAAATAGCTTAAGGGAGAAGGGGCCTCGCTTTCATCGTTTGATTGATCGCTCAGGTCTTGAGATTGACAGGGGGTAGTCCATGCGAGGTCTCAGCCGTGGGTATAGATGAGGACGGAGATTCTAATATCGCTGGACTTGTGAACCTTGGCGGCCACCGTTGTTGCTGAAGCCGCTGATGCTTACCCGACGCAGGGGCAGCAGGTACCTTGGGGCCAATCACGTAGGGCCCACGGGGTTATTTTGCGGATTCGAGAAGTAATCGGCGCAGCCCAGTATCGTCACCAAGCGAGAATACCGGCTTCGGCGGTAATCAATCTGCCATCGCAGGTGATCCACTAGCATCCTCTCGTTTTGAAGACCCTCACGCAGCTGGACGACGATAGTGTTAGTGTCGAACAGCTTTCACTCGAGGCGCTCACACCTGGCAGTCCAGTAGGTGTCAGAGGAAGAGACTGAAGCTGGTCGCCCCTTGCACAACTCGAGTCGACGGCCATACGCATTTAGGTTGATATGTAGGTCGCGCAGAACTAAATGCACGTCTACGGGTCCACCCAACGTAGCCGGAGGGTCGCTCGACGGGGCGACGGGCGGAACGCAAGCAACCTGTGGACTCACAAGGTCCACAGCGGCAGTGAATCTGGAGATAGACAGAGGATCATCCACGATCGCTGGACTCTCATCACCTACGGCTTTAGAAAAGCCGTAGTGGAAGGCCTTGGTCCTGGCATCTCGAGAAAATTGCCGATCGGCGGCGAATTGGGGGCCTGGACCTCTGGGTCAGTTGCGAGTGCGGGAGTTACAGGACCGGTTCCTCAAGCGGTGGGTCTGCCCCAGAGGGAGGAACAGCTGAGGTCACATTAATTCAGACAACAGATATCAAACGTCAAACAAACTGGAAGTACTTACGGGATGAAAACCCCTCCAAAGTCGGCAGTTAGGCACAGTGTGTGGCTTGTGGTCTCATAAAGCAGTTTCGAGAACCCACTTCACCACAAGACCGAAGATTTGTTTGCTAAGGGGGACCGGATGTGAATTCAGTCACCTCGGTACTGAGTCGGTACTACATAGACGACATTCTGATACCGGCCGGCTCGTGGGATACGTTGTGAGAGAGGTGGAGCGGTTGTTAGATGTGTGTGACTATTGAAATTGTCGATCAGCGCGGTCAAGAGCTCGTGTGGCGCTAAAAGGTTGACTATCTCGTTCACCGGGTCTCAAACTAAGGGACCTAAAGGGACCTCCAGACCTTGGTCGACCTACCGTTGCCAACGACAATCAAAGCCATGCAATTGGTTTTTGGAAGTCTGAATCACTCGGTAGATTCATTGAATATTATGCGGTGTACGCACCAATTCTCCATGAGTCAATAGAGGTGGATTTCCACGCATGGCGATGTAAGTTGAGGACGGGTGTTAGTGTCGTGGATAAGATAGAAGACGACGAGAAATGATTCAGAGTACAAAAAGATTTTTATGCTCAAAAATAAGATCGTCACTGCACCTATCTTGCAACACTTTGACCCATCCAAGGAAGCAGTAGTTATTGTTTATGAAAGTGGATGGGTCATATCCGCGTCATTGGCACAAGACTATGATGGCATTCTTATGTCGGTGACTTTTACGAGTCGGACCCTCAAGGCCAACGAATTGCACTATAGTACTATGGAGAAAGAAGTGCTAGCTTTATTACGGATAATAGGTACTTGTTTTACGATGTTATTCACTCGACCCCTCAAGGTCCTGACAAGGTATTCTACATTGGCGTGGCTAGTCAGGCCTACTAGTTTTTTTTTTACATGGACGTTGAACTGGTCCAACCTATTGTTCCAATGGACTATGGAGATTGTTAAGCGCAGGAAGGGCGAAAACCAAGTACTGGGGGCGCTGGCAGCCATTCTTACCCCTCGCGAAACTGTGGACTCGATTTTGTCGTCGACTGCCCCCAAGAAACAGGCGCGACAAGTGGTCGACCTACCCACGCTCGCCTCGCCGTGGAGCCCGACAAAAATATTATACGTCATGACCTTTGATGGGTTGGCCCGTGTAAAACAAGGATAGGGCGACTTGAAAAGACTAAAGATTCACCTGTGATCCTGACCTTTTCCTGGCGCCCGAGCTGTCGACTGACGGAGGGGGTATTTTTATGCCGTATGCTAGTTTTTCTCACCTTGTGTGCCGTCGACTGGATAGTTTGCACTCTCCTCGGTGGACTTGCTCCGATCTTGATTGTGATGGGGTCTGGGTCGGAGGGTAGAAACTCTTCACGCGATCGCAGTTAAATCTGCCTCGATCCACTTTGAATCTTTCTTTCTCCTTTCTTTTTCGTCCTCTTGAGCCGTTTAGTAGACTTTTGACTATTTGAGCCGTCTCGTAGAGGTCCCTTGCTTGAACGCTGCGTCCGATCGCATTTGACTTGAAATGAGTATATTTGAGCCCCTAGCTAAAATCCTTCAGGGGTTATTTGCTGGACCCTTTCTTCAACAAGTGGTTAACAATCCAACCCAAAAGAGATAAGAACACGTGTACAATCAGATTTTACCTGTCTATCAGGCACAATCAATACTTATACCAATTACTAACCTAGGGTACAAATCACTACCTATGGTTAACATAGCAAATTCACTGGTACCCTATGTCCAATAAACCCAAGAAGTACCATCTTGCCTACTTGTAAGACAGTACCCACAGCCACGTGTCGCTTCAATCTTGATTGCGATTCGTGCCACGCGATCCGATCTGCTGACGACTTGGCCTGCGATCGCGGTCCGGGGCACCATTCAATCTGATCTGCTGACGACTTGATTGGCTTGGGCATGATTACGATCCGTTTTATCTCTAGTCCACAACGTGTGATCTCATTAGCGACCAATCACGTGGGATTCGGGCTTATCACAATTACTGAATCACCCGATTGTCCCGAAAAGAGACCATTCCTACAATTTTCGCTTCTCCACACTTGCGGGTCAAGTTGTAGAACTCCTCCATAGGACACTTTCCTCCTTCATGCATTTCCCCACAAGCGGCATAAACATAGAAACACTTTTCTGACGGATATCCCTGACGACCACACTGCTACAAGTCACTCTCTTCCTACATCCACGATCGCTGTGCTTGGTCTATTCACAGTGGGTACACGGTTCGGCGATACAGCCTGGTCATGACCATTACTTTCTTGGGAACCACTTTCCTGATCAGCGATCCTTCGGACCCTTCGTGCGATCCGCTGGATCAGCGAGGCAAACGTTTTGCTGGTCTGTGGAGAAGTGATCAGGTGATCCAGTAATCGTGGTGAGCCCAAATCCCACGTGGTCATCAATGAGATCACACGTTATGGACTACACAAAACGGATCGTAATCATGCTAGTGATTTGCCTTGCAACTTTTGCTGTTTGGCTTGGCTATATCCTTTCAGCAATAAGTGGTGGCTACGTTACATCTGCTACAACTTTGCAACAACCATCAAAAGCTTTTAGATTTGCAGCATGCGACCATTATCAAGTAGGTTCTTGTACTACACTTTGCGCTGCATCCTTAGCGACAGCGCACAGGACTAAGACCAGGTCGATGAAAAAGACATTGTGACTTCGACATTTCATTATAGTTTAAAAGCTTGTCGTTCACTCTACCTAGTGATTCAACCAAAATTATGTTGTACCACTTCAAGAAGAGTGCAAAAACCTAGCTCCCAAGACATAGTCTTCAGCTAAGCTTAACAGTGCAGCTGGTGAAGCATTCCATGACACCTATTGATCACACGAGACGCGAGTAATGGCCACGAACGCGACGTTCGGCCCACGAACGAGCAGCAATCACATTCGCTACCACAACGCCTGCACCAACGAATGCGTAGAAGAGGCCGTGCGAGAGAGACGACATCGCACTAGTCTGTTGCATGTTTGATAGTGACGTGGTGATTAAACCCGCCACATTAGACGGCTCAGCGGACACAAAGGCGTGATTCGGATCTTCAAACAGCGCAGATTTAGCTGTCTTGATGGAGTAGTATACGGTATGTTTAGCTGGAATTGGCGCCGGTTGGTACATCACTACCTTGTTCACCGCTGCAGGGTACACAATGGCACTGGCCTCACGCCAGAACCACCATCCCTTAATTTTGATATCGGACGGCGGCGCGTTCACGTAGCCCACCTTGCCCCACACTGACGTCGTCACTGCTAGTTTGTCAGTCACCTGCACAAGCAACTCTCCGCTACCCCACACATTCACGCTCGACTTGGCTGCCATAATTGATCCAGCAAGCAGCTGTCCAGAACCAGACAAATGTAGAGACTCCTTCTCGACAGATCCTGCGGTAGCAAAGCTCGCAACACCAGATCCGTAGACAGAGGCTTCAAGTTGCTGAGCTACTAGATTGCTCGTATCCACTACAATATTACCCGAGCCAGAAAGGGTAGACTTGACCACATCTGCCGACAGAGCATCTGTAACTAGCGCAACAGAACCGCTGCCCGTAACTTCCACGTCCAGTTCAGTGTCGAGAATTAACGAGGGCATTTCTAACTGTACCAGACCGCTGCCCGTTACTTCAATCTCCAGCGAGCTCAGTGACACATTTGTTTTAGACTTTAGAAACAAATTGCCTTTGCCCACGCACGCAAACTTAATGTCCGCCTCGATGTCGTCAACCGTCATCACATCGTCGTTCAACACCACATCCCCCGAGAAGGCTGTAGTCACACGACGTAGCAAGTTCTTGTCAAACACGTAAATTTGCGTCAGTACGTATCCCTTTGCATTCGCGTCCTCATTCATCAGATGCACCTTGAGTCCGTCATTGTGGCGAGGATGCAAGGGTGCAGCCTCAATCATGTTCAATAATCCCCACGAGTTGCTTGTAATGATGATCTTGGCCACGACAGTCTCATTAACCAGCAACTGGTCTTCATCGTCGTCCGCAGAATGACGATGATGCTTCGCAAGCATCATCGTCTGAGGTTTAATTATCGCGACTGGCAAATTGCTATTGTTTCTTTCATTGTCGGATCCGTTGAATGATCCTGCAGGCGTTTTACCCGGTACAAATCCAGGTTCAGCACCGGGAACGACACCGGGAATCACACCAGGAGTTTGACCCGGGACAACACCAGGTACTCCAGGAGTTTCGGTAGCGGGATCATCTGTCGCAGGAGTCTCAGCCGACGGCAGTAAGGACGGATCTAATTCCACAAAGACGGAGCCAGGAACAGCGAGGTATAGCTGATGTAGCTGCGCAATGCTGGAGACAGTCCACACACGCTGAAAAGACTCATGTTTACCTGTACGATTTTCAGGTAAAGTTACGTTTGAAACGTTAAATTTCCACGCACAAGCAGCGCTAAAGGACATGGCCATTGTTGTAATATATGCTGACAACTTCATGATTTTAGTGTTTTATTCTCTTAGTAAATTTCAGAATGGGGGGAAGATCAGTGTCACCGCAAATGCGACATGTCCTTTCAGATTGTGTTTGCAGCATCTTATTTGCCTGTAAGAATGAGTACATGCAACTGATAAGATAGGCATGAAATTCATATAGAGCCGGATGTAGAATGTGATAGTTTGTTTTGACGAAATATCACAATGAATTTTGCAAGTAAAGTTTGCCGAGAATCAGACGAGCAAACGAACGGTAGATAGTGTTTACATACATAAATGTATGCTAAGAAGATATTTTTACGATAACCAAGTAAATGTCGAACGCAAGAGTAAATTATGTCTGGTAGACCCATTTACATGCTGCCAATGTGACAATCAATATAAGTCTTAGCCGACTGAAAAAAATATCATTTGTAACGTCCGTTGCGGTTTCCCGGAATTTTGCCGTGCTCGTATGAGCTTGTTGTTAATACTTGGACGTAAGATCAAATTAAACCAGATTTTCGTGAAATGGAGCTGGATAGATGGATGGTTGACGATCATGAACGATTTGAGCTAAATTTGTTCTTTTTCTTGTGCTAGCAAACGAAAGAAATGGAATTGATAAGATTGCTTTTAACGCTACGAAGCCTTCATACTTGAGATGTGTTTTTAAACAGCTTGTGGAGAAACCATTGACGACTGTCACGGCCTGCCACGAGCTGCTTATGAGGCTAGCACGACGACTTGAACCGCGGAGACAAATATTCGAAGTAAACAATTTTGACAGTTTGTCGAGTCATTGTTTCGACGTATGTAGCTTGTTCCACCGTATGTTGGCTGTCAAATAGAGGGTGGAATTGCTTGTAATTTAGTCGTTGTTAAACTATACAAAGCAGACGATTACTTTTATTTTGATAAATATCTCTTTGCCTTTGGAAGTAAATATAATCGATACAGCTATATGTATTTAGACAAGTTAAGAAATATCTTTTTCGCATGATCGGGGCAGAGCCGGAGCATATAGGAGATGAGCTACAGAAGAAAATCTTGAAGAGGTAAAAACGACTAGCCGCTACTATGTAATGGTCCTGTCCAGCGTTACTGGCCTTATCCTAACTTTCTTAGTCGAAAGCAGGTCATTTTGATGTCATTTTTAATATTATCCACAAGTGCTACGTTACATTGCTGTTGGCAAATGCTGTCACCTGCAAAGCGAAAACAACAGGGCATTTAATTATACAATTGATAAATAATACTCAAACAGTTACAGAAAGAACCTTTTTTGTACTAATTTTACAAGGAAAATGATACGTCAGAGGGAGTTTTATGACAGGGGAAGGGGAGAGCATAGCATAAAAAAGGACGAATAAGGGGAGAACGACTGCTGGGAGTGTAGCAAGTCACACAAGGCAATAATCATCCAGTCACACACTTGACTAGTAATAGTCATATTCAGGGCTTTCTATCTTCCTATTAGTCACTGTTACATATAATTCACACGTCATCATGGCAGATACAGCAAGTGATAGTCAGCCAGAGCCAGCACCACCAACGGACTCGGCCGTTTCGGACAATTTTGGTGATCTGCTTGCACAATTGCTGCAGTCGTTACCTACTGAAGCATCACGACTTTTTCTCATGGCCCTTAGTGGTCTTTCTCCAAGTGAGAGCGCTGAACTTTGTCGCTATGTAGATCGACTACGTGATGAAAAGCAGTTTCGTGTGATTAAAGCCATGGCAGAGTCAACCGTTGAGGGAAAGAAGAAATTTATATTGAATTTGCGCAAGAAGTTTTTAGTTCAACAAGCTAAATTAGCTGAAGTGCAAGCACAGGAAGAGCAAATTATGGAGTCTCATCTTATGCGTAAGCAAGCACTTCATGGTATGTTACTGACATTGTGGTAGCAATATTATTGATGCTTTTTAAATGCAATAGCTGACAAATACCTGCACTTGATTCTTTTTGATGTGCTGTAGCTGCCAGCCGTGTGAAGATGCTCAGTGGTGGTGCCAACAAATTTCACTCTTTCAATGCGGTGGTGGGACCTGATGGGTATGTTGTAGCTTTTTTGTAATGACATCTATCTATCATGCTCATTTTGACTCACGACATTTTTAAACTTATTGCCACAGTCACAGCACAGACGCCCATAGCCACAAGGTGACGCCACAGAAATTGGCTGGAATGCCAAACGCAGAAGGCTTTGTAGTCGGCCGCTCATTATCCTCATCATCTGTGGTGATATCCAAAGAAGACATTTCGCAGGTCGGACGGCTTTTGAGTAATTCTCACATTGGTGACTCGGAGATGAACTTGCGCGAGCTGGAAATAAGTAAAAAGGGTTTTGTCTTAAACGACAACACCACATCGACCTTTAGCCAAAACGATGACATGTTAGCGGCTAAACGCGATCGTCCGCAGAGCAGTCACAGGTTGACAGAAAGTGAAGAAAAGCCCACACAGCGCACACGATCTGATGCATCGACGCCTATTGCATTTTGTAATGAGAACGTCGAAAACTCAATTGATAACAGTGGACCGGTAGAAGATTTGGACGCTCCCACTACCAAGCGTTGGACCAAAGGCCAGGATGCAGCTCTTCGGGAGAGCGTGCGCATTCATGGTGAAAAGAACTGGAAAGCTATTGCCGAGCTAGTGCCTGGCCGTAATCACGCCCAGTGCCTGCAGCGTTGGCGCAAGGTGCTGAAACCAGGTCTTGTGAAGGGTCATTGGTCGTTTGAAGAGGATCAGGTACTAGAGTATCTGGTGACACAAGGTTGCAATAACTGGGGTCAGATCGCTGAGCGCATCCCAGGACGTACCCCAAAACAGTGTCGCGAACGATGGAAAAACCACTTGGATCCGGCAATTAACAAGGGCCCCTACACTGAAGAAGAAGATTCTGTGATACTTACTGCGCAGGCAAGACTTGGAAACAAATGGTCACAAATTGCACAGCTTTTGAAAGGTCGTACCGAGGACTCGGTGAAGATCCGCTGGAAGTCGTTGAAGCAGAACCCGAGTAAGGCCGCGGCTTCTCACGCTCAGCACAAGAAGAATCAACAGCAGGCACAGGCTGCTGCGGCTCAGCAAGCGGCGATGGGCTATAGTAATTCAGCCCTAATGCGTCAGCGCCAGCTGCAACTTTTGCAGCAGCAACAGCATTTACAGGCGCACAATACTGAAGCGGTGCATCAGCTTGATCAGCAGCAGCAGATGCAGCAAATGCGTCTTCACGAAAAGCTCATACAGCAACAAATGCAGCAGGGTTTGCATGTCAGTCACGTCGCCATGTTAACGGAGGATCTGAAAGCGGAGCCATATCAGCAGAATCGTCCAATGCTCATGGGCCACTCACCAGGTGGCGATTCAAACTTGTACAACGCATCAGCTTACAACCAGCAACTATATGCCCCACCGCAGCAATATGAGGGTCAGGAATACGCCGCCAGCAGTGGCTACGACCCGCGGTACTACGAACGCCAGACGACTATTGGAGCAGGCAGCCGAGGCACATCTCCTGCTCACCAGACCGATCACCGCCAGCAAAACAGTGGTGAGGCTTGGCTTCAGCCTTCTGTGCCTTGCACAAACAGCGAGATGGATCAAGATGGGGTTTCCCCGGTAGGTGGCCAACAGCAACAGCAGCAAGCTCAGCAACCTAGCACCAACGGTGTGGTTATGTGGGATCCTTACTCGCGGCAGGACGCATCACAGCTAAGTCCGTTAAGTCTGCAGGTGAGTGAATTTTTATTTTAAAAAAACCGTCACCGCGCCGCGTTGAAGTCTGTTTGCCAAGGATGAAGCATATTTGCCGAGGGCTGTACTTTGTTGGCGCGGCCTGGTTTCATCTTATGAGGATAAATTGAGCTTGAATTGGAAAATGCTGACGTTGCGCCTTCGGCCATGACGCGTGCTTTTGCAGGCATTATTGCAAGATCCTGCACGAAGTGGATCGTTGGATTCAAGCTTTTATCAATCGGTGGAGCACCAGCAGTTGCCCCCGCCTGTGACATACGAAATGGGTTCGTCGAATTATGGCAGTATACCGACCATGGCGTTTTCGCAGACGCAATCGCTGTAATGTAGTAAATGAGGACATTTGGACACATTTCAGTGCAAAGTAGGTCTAAGAGAGTGTGATGGGTCATGAACTAGTTGGGTTAGTAGCTACAACAGTAGAGGAGGGTTTGATACAATGTACAATGCCAAAACGACGTAATCCCGAATGTGTCTGGTCGAATTATGAATACCAGGTTATTTATTTGTACAGTACCAAAAAGACACGTATTCTGCTGATAATAGGGCAGCTACCCTTTTGAGAATGATGTATAAATGTAACGTACTTTAACAGGTATCAATTGTTCTTGGTCATCTAAAATGTTTCAGTTTAAATTTTGAGAAAACCAAGCCCTTCTTTTTCCTAATACTCTTCTTCATCTTCTTCTCTTTCTTCTTCATGGCCGACGCACAGACACTTGATCTATTCAATGGTTTACCACTTGATTATAATTTCCTTGGAGGAGGAGATGTATCACCAGAAAGTCCAAGGAATGCTACTACCAACAGTGCGTCTTTTGCTGCTAGTGGACCGCTCATGGGGACAGATGATCAAATGCTATTTGATAGTGACGTGCCTGGTTCATCGCATACTTTTGTGATGACACCAAAGGCTGAGAATGAGGATTTACTAACACCTCTTTCGTTTTCTTTTAACCCTAATGGGATCACAGCCATGGGTTCAAACTACCGCGTGGCGTCACAGCATAAACACAAACGCGTACGTTCGAATCCGGACGTTTTACAAGGCTTTGGCATGGCCAACATGGCGTCAAGTGCAAGGACATCTTCTATTATGAGTTTGAATGGTATGAGTTTTCATCAACAGCATAATGTGATGCCTACTGGACCATTTGAAGTGGAGCTACCGGTTAATCCTATACCTTTTGGAGGCATAGCGACACCACGCGGAGAATCATTTGAAGAAATGGATGATTTTCTCCAGAATTTGTCTTGGTCTGAACCAAGTGTTGATCATCAACAGCAAAGACAGCAGCAACAGATGTTAAGAACGCATGTTGTGGGTATTGAAGAAAATGGTGCTCTTGTTAATGAAGACGCGTCGCCTGTTTCCTACCGTTCACATCGTATTCAAGAAGGTGTAAATGAGCTCAAAATGAAGCGGAAACGTCCTGTAAATCATCACTCGAGGCACCATTCTAACCCTGTGGACTTGTTGCATAATTTGGATCAGTTTCGTATTCTGGCAGAGCAGAACAAGCAACAGCAACAAGCGCAGCAGCAATATGTGCAGCAGCAGAATATGCACTCGACTCAAGGGTATTTGAATCCGTTTGCCAGCTTTCAAGATCATGCGGCGTATCCGGCACGTCTACAAACTAACATGCAGCAATATCAGTTTCAAGTACCTCCCCAGGTTGATTGCGGTACCGTGCACTCGCTGCATGGACGTCGATCGTCTTTAGGCAGCAATATGCCACCGCGTGCAGCAGCTCGCAGGCGTGGTGGTCCAAACCACTCGTCAGGTTTATCGATGGATATGTCCCAGATGAATCTAGGGTTTCTTTCGCTTCCGGAGGAGCCATGCATGGCTGAGCTCAACCCGCACCATTCACCGCAGCAACGTAGCATGAACAGTTCTGCCTCTTCATTAGGCAGCAAGAAGATGAGTATCGACGACGCGAACCGAAAGTTGTACAAGTGTGGTCGCTGTGGGCAGCCTAAGGTAGGTCATATTTGCACAATGCCCGACCAGCGAAACAATTGGACCCAAGTGGACCTCGGGGTTACGAAGGGGCTTAAGGTTGTGCGTATTAATTGCCACGTTATACCAGTGAAGAGCAAATGGGTGACGCAGTGTGATGACCATGAACCACCACAGCTTGATATCAAGGGTGACATTAAAACCGTGGAAGAAAGCAAAATAGAGCCACTGGGGCTCTGAGCGCTTCGACTGTATACGCGTCAAGACAATGCATTTTATACTTGTATATACCATGGAAACCCTTAATAACGATAATATGGACAAATGTGAGCAAATTTTAGTCGTAATAAGAAAGCTTATATGTGATGATTTTACATAGCATTGCTACTGTGTCAGGTGTAAAATTAGACCCTTAATTAATAGCTTGATACAGTAAAATGATATCATCGGTGTACAGATTAATCCCGGACGTGTAAGCGCATGTCACGCTTGGGCAAACCCAGCTAAGACCGCAGACTTATTCAAATAGTAGTAGATCAAGTGGCCAATTGATGTGGTGGAAATTATGCTACAAACGTCACGATTAGTTGCACGTAGTCATTCATTTCAGAGTAGCAAATCTGGATTAAGCATTGTTTTGCTCCAATTTGATTGTAAAGTTATCATATTAGGGGTAGCTATCGATGAAAACCGGAGCTTTTGTTTGTCCATGATAGCCTGTTACAATGACACTATTGACTCATGCATAAAATATCAATGTTTCGTATACTTAACAGATAAAAACGCCAGCTCCTCATAGTTTATATAGCTATCTATACATATCAGCTATGACAAGTATTACCTGTGTACAACAAAGAATAAACTCCAACACAGGTTTTTCTACATATTAATTCGCGGCTATGATGCAGCGAAGGCGACGAAGATGTACGCGTTTTCATACAATAGTGACGTTATTTTCTTACGTTTACTCTATCAATGCACATGAATGGATAACAAGTCGCAATTGTCTTGGTAGGTACTCGCTTAATGTGCCTCTGTGTCTAGTCTCGCTTGAAAATGACGAATGTTTGGCACTGGACCAAATGATTGGGACGAATACAACAACAACAACCGCTTGGCGTGTTACGTTAGAAGCCACAAGGACGTATAATATTGAAACCCTGGAGCTTTCGTCTTGCATTCAGACGCTTGAACTACAGGGTAATAAGACACGTATACAATTCAATACTTCGAGTCTCTGGATAGGGGAACAATTGACTACGTTAGTATTAAGTGGTCTTGACTTGTCCAACATAGCGTTACTTCAGCTCCCAACGTCACTTAAGACATTGCATATTACGGACTGTGTTCTGAATAAACTGCCCGTAAAGTGGCTGTTGTCGCAGCTCCAGCTAGAAACACTAGTATTGGTAAACAACAATGTGATGGATACAACACGGACACTCACAGAGCTCAGTGACGAGCAGTTTAAGCTACTGAGTAGTCGAGTTTCGGGTTATCTAGCTCTGGAGTCAAGAGTAGAGGTAGATCAGATCACAGCGTGTGTAAAGGAAAAAGGAGGCAGCGTACAGAAGATTGGTACATGGTCCGTGTGTGTCATTCCTGATGACGCAGCTGTTATCGCTCGACGACTGCTGCTTTTTGCGAGTATTGAGTCGGACGATACTTCCTTAGCAAGCAGTGGCTCTGGATTGAACGATGATCAAGACACTTCAACACTTGTGATGGCCAGTTTTGCCTTGCCTTTTATCTATTGTTTGTACAAGATTGGGCTCTTTATTTTCTTTGCGCGGACACGCAATCGCCATTGTAGCGAGAATGGTGGGGCTATTGGTCGAGTAACGCGAGACGATACGAAGAATGTCACTACCGCCACGACATGTGATAGCGATGGCAACCGGCCCACCGTGAACGACTCGAGTGCTTCTTCGCAGCATTCTTCTTCCTCTCGCGTTCATCGGAAACAAGATGAGCATCAGTCAAACAGCGACAACGCTGGATTCTGGGTGAATGAGGAGCTGCAGCCATGGCGGTTAGACTTTCAGCAATTAAAAATGCTAAGGTGCCTCAATTTGCTGCCGACTGTAAAACGTCAAACATTGCGTAAACAAAGTGTCACGAGTGCCATGAATCCTCGCGAAATATGGCTAGCATCGCTGGCTAAAGAAGACGTGTCTATGGCAACAGTATCTATAGGAGGCGACACGACTCAAACATGGTGGTGGCAAAATTTATGGCGCTCAAGGAAGACCAGGGACCGCGTTTATCTTCAAGCAGCATTACAAGGAACAAGCTGAATCGTGAGTTAAAGCGTCAAGCTTCATTTTCACATCCACGGGTCGTAACATTCGTTGGTGTCGCCTGGTCCCGTGAAACGCATCTGATTGCTGTCACCGAGTACATGGCTCAAGGCGATCTTCGGCAGTGGCTTCATCGCACTGCTGGCGCACAGTCCGGCAAATGGTCGGTTCTCAAAGTCCAAATGCTGCTGGACGTCAATAGGGCTCTGTTGTATCTACATTCAATGAATCCGTGCCGCATGCACGGCAACTGCAACTCGCGGAACGTGCTATTCGACCAGTCACTGCGTGCAAAGCTAAGCGATTTTGGCGTGGATGGTCCTGAAAGTCTTACGGAGCAAGAGCTTATGTCATACAGTGCCGTCGGGTCGGGACGATGGATTTCTCCCGAAGCGCTTTTGGGATGCGAGACCAGTGCGTCTTACCCGGATGCCAGTGACGTGTACTCATTTGGAATCTTGGTTGCTGAGATGGACTCACATGAGCTGCCATTTTCAGACTTGATGCAGGCAAATCGGTCAGCTGTGCCAGAGACTGATATTTTGCAGCTCATTGCAAGAGGTGCGCTGTCACCTACGCTGTCATCGTCATGTCCGACAAGCGTTGTGAAGTTGGTGAGTGCGTGCACTAGTTACAAACCAAAGGACAGACCTAGCAGCACACAAGTACAGCAACAGTTATTGCATATTTTAGAAGACTTTCAAGAGTTTGAGAGTAAGACAACAGCGAGGATATCAGTTGGAGCACCGTGTTGAAACTCACCATCCAACTTGGTATGATACTAGAGTACATTAATTCCAAACGCCTATCTGTGAATGTAATGGTTTATTAATCTCAATCAGTCCCTTGTTGCTAGTGATAGCGTCGTCAAAAAATGATGATTAGAATCGCAAGCAAGCAAACAGGACGTCAGGATACTAAAAAGGACTTGATGGCTGATGACAGTCCTGTTGTCAGACAGGCAAAAGCTTCGTGTCCAACGGGTGGTATCGTGCTAGCTTTAATGACGTGTGTATTGAGACCATGGACGTAAATTTCCCATGACTGCTTGTTTGCATGAACTCATCGTGTTCTTGTGGTTCGAATGATCTTTCTATCCTTTGATGACAGCCACGGAGCGATATTTGTTACGGCTAGTCGTACATTTAAAGACACACAACGTCGATGCTATTGATGCTTGATTCGACTAATCACCTTAGTCATTCGATATCACATATCTTCTTCACCTTACGTTTAGAAAAACTAGCTGTCGCACCTGGGAATTTGAAACGGTAACGTTATGGCTGCTCTGCTCTAGGCGGTCACGTTGTTGGTTGCATTAGAACTTGTGTATACTAGGAAAGTGCTATTCTTTTTCACAGAGAGACGTGAATATACACCATCATAGCGTCCGTTATAGTCGTCATTACGCCCTCCGTAGATTATCTTTATCCATACAGCAAGCAACATATTGTGCTACAAACAACTACGTTTAAGTCATAGGAAGAATGAAGAAAAACCGCTTAGATACTTCTTCAGTCTCACCTTCGTCGATATCAGATCTTAACAAGTCCGTCATGGCGAAACGGGTCGATTCTTTGAGTCCTGCGCAAAACCTCATTAACCTTCCTACGTAACGTCTCGAAAAACAAATGACGCCACTTGTTGGAATTTCACTACCGAGTTTACTGTGTAAAGGTCACATGCTCGTGAGCAATAACAACAACGAGGCGGCCCTCGCAAAGGCCAATCGTCCACCTGATGCAAAAATACATTCTCACCGGTATCATCGAGCGCAGATGACACCGGTTGATGATCATGATGTTGATGAAAAAATAAAGGCAAAACAATATGGACTCGTAGTAGGTTCCAAGCATCCATTAGTGCATGAATTAGCGGCAATGCTACGGCCAAAACGATCCGCCATCTCGTCGATTGTAGACGATATTGTTTCAGCATATGAATACGATGACCTGCCAATACTTGAGAGCAATCGGACGTCGTGTTGCACACCTCGGGATCCAGCCATGATCACTGCGTCGACGGTCGACGAGCCAGTGGATCGACTAAGTGATAGTGTACCAGAAGGAGAGCTACATGTTTGGGTGTACAAAGCTCGTCAGCTATCAGCTTCATGGCCAATGACGAATGCAATGTACAAAGAACACGGTCTTCACGCTCGATGTGCACTATTAGGAGCGGTGCAGGAATCACCGTGCAATATTTTAGGGGACAAGAAGAATCCGGTATGGCGTCAAGCTGAAAACAGGACACGTGATGGCTTAGGAGGATACTTTGCATGGGCATTAGGTCAGCCAGAAGAAACAGCAGATGATCGACTGAGTAGAGGAGTAGAGGCCAGTGAATGCAACCTAGAGATTGATGTCATGTGTGGTGAACAGATCGTCGGTTCGGCGACAGTGGCACTGGAAGACTTGCTCCTATCGTCCAAGGATCGTGCATTGGACGAAGATGCATTGAATGGTAGTGGCTTGAAGGTTATTCGTCTTCGTCCGCACTGGCTACCACTCGCAGGTCACAAAGCAGGTTTACTACAGATTTCACTCGAGTTCGTCCCTGTCCCAAAGGAAATGCTGCGTAGTTCTTTTGCAAGTATCAGTCTTGCAAACTCAAGTCTGAAGGTGCTAGATCAACATGGTGTGGACCATCAGTCCAATGCTGGAACTCCTACAGCGCAGCAAACGGACCAAATTCCTCGCAATGTTGTTGAAACCCGTCCAGTTATTCCTTGGCTTGACCAACGTCACGATGCTTGTCAACTGGATTCGAAAGATGAAGACGGCTCAAGTAGTAAAGTGATTGTATCACGAAGTGGTGGCGTCACGATGTACATTCCGACCCAAGTCGCAAAAACTCCATCAAAAGCTAGTACTGTTGGGAGCCCGCCATTAGCGCCAAAGGTACCCACTCCGTCGCTTGGTTTATCTCCTAGGCACTGAACAAGTGATGGACAAGCAACTCTGGGACTTGTACCACTTTGGTATTTCTGACGAAGCTGGCAAAAGCAGAGACCCAAAGGATTGTAGTGGCTCGACGAGCATGGCATCAGACTATCCAGTTACGTTTTCTGACGCGACATCGCACTCTGATGACTCGATTGATTGTCGTCAGGAAAGCACGTGTGCTAGTGATGTTCTGGCCTATAATGAGCTCATTCAGGACATGGAGAGCGCTATGAAGTCAATGGTGGATATGACACCTCTTGCAAGAATTGGTTCGAATGAAGAACAGGAAGAATTCGACGACCTGCCCACGGAGACAGCAACAGACAAGGTCCAGACTTCAAAGATTCATCTTAAGATGCGTGCAATCGACAAGCCAAATCTGAGTTTTAGCAAGCCTCTTGACCGCATCCACTCGCTACGGTATGACGCTAAGGTTTGTGCAAGCAACAGCAGCAAAGCAAGCAATGGAAGTGGCTCTTTCAATGAACACAGCTTGAAAAGAACAACCGTTAACTGTTCAGTCAGAAGCAACACCAGTCCAGTGACATTTTGCTCACGTAGTAAGACTCCCTTTTCAGTGAAAGAAGAAGGTGTTGTCCTCTTTGATCCTCAAAATGTACATGTGAGGACTCCATTTCAGCGCTCGTGTTCGCGTGACGAAGCAACAATCAAAGCAAAACGAGAACGACGTGCTGCTGCAGCTGAACCAAGACGTCGGTCGCTTCCTATCAACATTTTTAACCTGCAACATCGGCAAGAAATGCTCATACAGCAGCAGTTGCGAAAGCGCTCAGTTAGGCAACAATATGAGGGCCCGCTTGGAGTACAACCTTCCTTATTGGAAAGCGTCGATCCTCCGCTGTTGAGTCGTGCTCGAAGCGACTCGCTCCACTCAATGACGGACTTGTTTCTCTCAAAAACTGGGGACACGCACGGCGTTCAAGTTACAAGTCCTGCCATTACCACGACTGGCTCAACTATTCCAGCTTCAAGTCGTGCTAATCGAGGAGCAGCCAAAAGAACGACAACGCGTCGCCATTCAGGCAGTAATGTGGTCTATATCAATGGTGATGGACTTTGCATTGGCAAGTTTATCAACGTTGGCAATGTACCAGGTGTGGTGCGTTTTATTGGCACAACGCGCTTTGCAGTTGGCACGTGGGTAGGCATTGAGCTATACGAACCAAAAGGCAAGAACAGCGGCACTATTAACGGAGAAAAATACTTCAGCTGTGCACCAAATCATGGCATTTTCATTCGTGCCAGTCGTTTGGGCCTTACACTGCAATGAGGACTTGGTGTTTTCTTAAACTTTCAAGTGACATTATGATGGTCCTATCGCGATAAGCAGCGTTGTGCACCAGTCACATACACACACATACCCAGCCACGAGCAGCAAGTGTCTATCTTTTCTTGAGTTCCAATTAGTTATGAACTCTACACCTTGTTGATTGACACACCATCGCAGATCGCAATGCATGTGTCGTGGACACTTCAAGGCGTAGAAGCATTTGAGAACACAACAAAGAAAATTTGCAACCATGTTGTTCCCATGATTAAGTGTCCTTGTCTTAGAGGATTATGATGAAAGAGATCAAAGTTTTTCGCTTGCATAGTCGATAGTTGATGGTTCGTGCTCTGCCTTAGAGGCATTTCTTCATGTTTGGAGCATATACCTACAGTGCAGTTCATTCTTGCTACTCACAGCCAGCAAAACCAACAGTTCTTTGAGAAAACTTGAAGTGTTGTTTACTAGAACCGAGTAGTGCCGTTAACATATTGCCAGTACTAACACGAGTCATGGTCGAGTTGCAACGAGAGCTTCATGTATTTGTTACCAAAGCTTGACTGCTACCTTGAAATGATGAAATCGTAAGTATCGTGTTTATAGTTATAGATGCATCATTTGCACGTAGTTCCTCTGCCTACTTGTGGAATAACCTTGCCTCAAAATTGACACACTGTTGTACGACTGAGTTTAAGCTGCAATGATGCGAGATGCACGATCATCAATCGCCTTTTGAGCATTCAATCTCGCTTGCTTCATGGCAACTGCAAATGCCGAAGCTGCATATGCAGCCGTAGGGCTACGCACAGACGTCGTGGCCCTCATCTCATCATCATTTTCCGTCGGCATCTTAATCACTCCAATCGACAACGCTTCAACTTCCGACTCCAAATCTTCCAAACCCATTTTGCCGGTTCCTACCGGGCTACGAGCCCTTTCCTTCTCTTCACTCAATGAGCTACTGCTGCTGCTCGTCACCGTCCACGCTGGACTTTTTGGTGGCTGCTGCTTTGATTTTGATGTCGTATATCGACTGCTGATTGGGGTGTGTAAACTGGATTCCGTCGGGGTTTGGACTTGATTCGAACCAGCTCGTGCATCACCAAGATCGTTTTCATTCTTGTGGCGATTTGACAATGCACGCTCCACCACAGGAAGCACCTGAACCTTGTTTTCATTGGCATTGGTTCCAGCTAGTAGCAAATCCGACACGTCAATAATCCACGCCGTTGGATCAGTGCTGGTCAAGTTGACGTAAATTGCGGGTGCACCACCGTATAAACGTTGAAAGACTTCCCACACTTCAGGCGAAAGCAACTGGAAATCCGCATCTTCACCAGCACTTGCAGCGTCACCTGAGATTACATCATCTAGAACGAGACCGGGACGACGCATTAATTTGCCGCGTGAAAGTTCAAGTAGTGACAAATTGTCAATTGGTCCAGGAGCACGACCCATGCTAGCAATATCGTCGTTGCTAGGAGAAGGAACGGGCATTTCCATCTCAAACCCGTAGTCGAGGTCACGATTCGAGTCAAAACTCGATGCGGATGACGTAAATGCCAACCAACTACGCAACCAACGGCTAGAAATCACGTACATTTTCTTCTCCGAGCTTCCTCGACGACGTGATAATTTTCCAGCAGCCATTACTCGATGTACTTCTGTAAGTCGGTCACGATATCGAGGTGTTGCAGCGGGGGCGGGCATTATCGGTGATTGACAAGTAGAATCGACAGGAGTCGACTGGCAGTGTCGTTTGGTAAGTGTTGCTGCAACCGCCGTATCTGGCTGAACAACCTCAACACGATCGTCACCGGCACGAGCCATTGCTTGCAACAATCCGCAACACGCGACGCACGCTCGACGAGGGGTTTTAAATTTGTTTGTGAGAGAAACTTGATCTTGTGAGCAAGCACCACACACGAGTTCTCCACACACTCGACAATGATGTCGACGTCGAGAGAGTTTTGTAAACATGGCAAAACATACTCGACAACACGCACTTTCATCATCCTGTCGCCATGTCACGTCATACTTGGCACTTTGTCTTGCTGCTCGACGATAATCACGGCGTCCATCACCAATACTTGTATCAATCTTTTCCGATGCACGTGTGAACGTTTGTGACATTCGTGAAAGCGGTCCTCGACTACGACTCATGACATCTTTTGCTTTTCGACTTGCTGTCACATCCGGTACTGTTGCATCAGTATCGAATCGATCGTCATTGTCATTAGCAGACCGTTTCGATCGTGGAGAGACTTCATCTTCCGACATTTCTCCATCCGTACATATGGATGCATCCAATGTCGAGTCATCAAAGTCACTCACTTTAGGAGTGTAGTATATAATCATAGGTCGTTTACGATCACGAGATAACATTCGACAGTGAGAATGACGTGGTGGTGGTTGAGATGCCCCAAGTCCTTCATTTGTCGTCTTGGAACTGTTTTTTTTACCTTGAAAACGGCGAAAGAGCGACGAGGACATATCTAAACCGCTTGTACGTTCGACTCGTGTACGACGACATGATGGTGAACTGCTCATTATCAACAGTAAAGTAGAAAGGAACGAAGGATTGCACGAAGGAAGGAGGAGGAGGAGGAAGCAGAAGAAGGAGAACAACACCCTTTCAACTTCACCCAAAAAAACTGATTGAAACGGTTTCAGAACGACTCGTTTCGTTTGGTTTGTCTGGTCTCAAATGACAGAGAAAACAAAAAGCGAGGGGATGAGTGGACTTGACAAATTCAATTGTCTTTGATAATACAAAAGAAGGAGAGGTGGCAGGAGTTGCCAACTGTGCACAGGTTAATGCTTTTTAGATAATGGACCGTAGAGGGTTTGTCGAGTAAAAGTGCTTGATGATGGGACGACAAATCACAAAGAAAACCTGATCCTTCACTTTGTCCCAAAAATTCGCGACCCACTGCTATTAAACGGTAAACGCCCCATCGCAGTGCGATACCACGAGGTTGCAACTGGTGGAAGTACTAACTGACCTCATATATTAGTTGCTACAGGTATACACGAGATCCAATTGAGTTTATTTATGAACAATTATCGAATGTGTCTTAACAAGTAAAATTAATTCTTACAGGATTTTGGACAAGATTAAAGTATGGAACTGACGATTTTGATAAGAAGGTTCGATAAACTTGGACGGATTGTTTTCTCTTCATCACTTTCATGTTGTTTGCCACCTTGGTTAGTCCAACCCATGAGTCTATGACCCCCTCCCTACCAGACTGTTTAATTCAATATGAAATCAGATGTATTGATAGGGGTAAGAACTAAGTTGTAGGTAGTAATTGTATCGAGTTGGTAGAATTGAGATCAAGGTGTTTTCAAATTTCAGAAACGTCTTGGAAGGTTTTGAGAGGAGTCAACACTGGTAGCATTTGTGTCTTGCAGTGAGCATGAGGGAATCGGACAACCGACTTACGACATGATATCAACGACGATTCGTGTGTGTTTTTTGTGATGAAGGTTCATTGCAACATCCATGGTCCTACTTTATTCTGTTGCGATGACGAGAAGCTGTAAAGATGCTACCATGTGTCAATCAGTCTGTTGACTCTCACCAGCTGGTATCGTGCTCGCATCTTTACTGCAAAGAGGTCAAGCATGCTTACACACGCTTTCAAAGCAGGGACGTCGTCTCGAAGCATTTGTACGAGGGCAATAGGTTCTGATAAAAAGAAGCTTGGGACATCACCCTTTTGCTGGAACGTGTTTAAGTCGCTAAAGTATCTACTATCAAGACAACAGTTAGTCACGAATGTTGTCGAGTGATGAGATTAACATACTGCTACAGAGTCTCCTGAGCCTGGACGGATTACCTGACCGGCCATAGAGTGTAATCGAGCTTTGCGTGGACAGGCCCATTGTTTTGAGTTCACCCAAACACTTCCAAACCTCTTGGAAAGGCGTGAAACAAAGTCGACTTGGAAAATACATTTGAGCCTTTTTGAGGACGCAATCACCTTTGAACTGCAAAGCTTTGTAGACTAGATAGAGGGTAGAGAGTAGAGAGAGAGAGAGAGAAGAAGAAGAGGCGAGAGCAAAGGAAAAAAAAACTTCTTTGGCATCGAATTGTAATGATGGTTGCAGTCAAAGTGACAGTCATTTGAAGTGAAGCAGGTCGTTTGTTCATTGCAAAGACACTTTTCCTACTCTCTCTATCGTCGTGATAAAAAACAAAGATAATGAATGATGTAGATGATGGTCTGCAATGAACATGAACGTTGTTTCATGGAGTTCATGAGGTGGAGGATCTAGGAATTAATATCAATAGGTCAAAATTTGTTAGAATGAGTTTCCATGCATAACATCAGTGTGCTTCAGGATGATGATCCAAATCAATGGTCACTCTGTCTGGTTCCTTCCGTATAGGACTATTCAGTCGTCGCCTCTTGGACATCTATCGCCTTGCTTATGATCTACATCTCGAACGTAAACTCACTCACGACCGGAAAGTGGTCTGACAAGTTGTACTGTGGTTGGCCATGCCACTTCCATGGCGACGTTGTTGTCAGCGGCTGCACCCAACTCGATGCCGTCTTGGGCTGGCGATGCGTGCGCGAGTAAAGAATGTAGTCCAGCAACTCTAGACTTCCATCCGTACTCAAACCTTCAGCAGCTAAAGCGTTCAGGCGCGGATCAAAACTATATTTGCACATGTGTTTGAACTCCGCCACCGATTGTTTCTTATCAGAATTTGACGCGTTACCAAATGTTCGAGGACGAATGATCGACGAATCCTTGGCTTCAAAAATTTCCAACATCTCGTCATACTCTTGATTCGTCTTGTTTAACCAGTAGTCGACGTTCAAGTCTCCTACGAACAACACAACATCATTCACTTCATCAATATCCATTGCACTCATGAACTTTGCTATCATATCCATCTGCATTTTCCGCACACTTCGTGCAAAAGGATCGTTCCATGCCTGCAAGTGCGTTGCAAATACGTGCACAAGCAGTCCATCCTTCAAAATTTTGCAATACAGCACACCCTTGTCGGCCAACTTATCCGCACCAGCACAAGCACCTTCAAATAGCTTTACCCGAACGCTGAGAATCGGGTACTTACTTGCCAGTAGAACACCTCCGTTGAGCAACTTGCGCATGTTTGACTTGTTCATGCGCTTGTGGCCTACTGTCGGTGAGAAGAAAAAATAGCCCGCCGCCGACATCTTATCCCTCAAAATGTTACGGGCTCGATAATCAAAGCACTCCGTCAACACCCAAATGTCACAAGGTGGCAACACGTCGCCTATCATACGCGCACGAGTATTCTTTCTAGGGGAACAGCTCGTAAACGCGCTCACCTTACGAGGCATCATCCAAACATTGTACGTGCCCACGCTCAACGTCACCTGACGCTTTTCCAAATGGGCCAAGTAGCGGGTTGACTCCTTCGCCATGCACCTTAAGTCGCCGTCTTCACGTAAAGGCACAAGCGTTGTTGACGATGCCTCTGTTGTCAGGTACAGATCGCTGTCCTTGTAGTATTCGCGGGGACGAATGCCACATGCACGGCCGTTAAACTTAGAAATCAGGGACATGGGCTGCCCCCAGCGCAGATACTCATCGCTAGGAGCCACTGGTAGGCGGTAGTTACTGCCAGTCGTTTGATGTCGAACTGGCTCGATTGTCGCCACGTAATATTTGCCCAAGTGATTGTTAAACGACATGTTCGGCAAGTCTCTCATCAACGCTTTCTGTCGTCGTCTTAATTCCTGACGGTCGCGCTGACGGTCACGTTGTTGCTGAAGAGTATCTGTAATGTCTGAGACCATATTCATGTATGACTCCGAAATAGATCGGTAGAACGCACTCGATCCCGACCCTTGCATCCCTGGCACCGATGGCGTCGAACTACGGCGATGACCACGACGCGATGGCGTATTGGCGTCAGTAATGCTGACGACAGTCGCCCCAATCGAATCGTCTCCATTAAAATGCGCATGCCGCTGTGAGTTTGGAACATCGATTGTAGCTTGAAACGCCGTAGGAGTCGAGCTTGTCGTATCAAAGCTGCGACGTGGGACACTGCACTGCGTTCCGCTTGCTGAATGCTTCTGCATACAACTCCGCGGACGTTTGGACGAAACATTCGAGAGATTCTGTAGCTTTCTTCCCCGCGGGTAGCTGCTCAAAACATGCACTTGTCGCTGTGTATGTCCTCGATTCTGACTTTCATCAGTTAGTTCCACGATAAAATCAGCCTGACTGACAGACGAACGCACCGTCAGGTCATTCACTTCGTATTCATGTATTTGATCTTCGTCCTTTGCTGTCGGGTCAGCCTCTGGTCTTGCATCCCCATGATTATTGTTATTCAAGTTACTAGAGGCGACACGCGCCGTCATAAGCGATTGCGGTCTAGTTCGCTTGATCGCATTATAATGCACTGCAGCTTCCTCCATTGCAAAAAGACTTGCACGTACTTGTCGATAAAACGCTAAATTCACTGGTGGTTTACTAATCGTCACGGCTCCTCGATGTGTTAAATATCGAATCGCTCGTCCCGTTTCAGCATGAACAACAACCAAGGGTGTTCCAAATTTTACAGGAAGTCCAAGACTTGCAAACACAAGTTGTTGTGTTTTAACATCAAATTCAAACAATCGAAACGCCACGGATCCATGTGGTACTCTGTTTTTGTGACCTTGCACCGAGTTCTCCATGTCTCCTGCTGCTTTACTTGTCCTTGTATACCCACTCGTAGCATTTCCAGTTGATTTTCGTTTACTACAATGTCCCTGTTCTCCTAATAAAGGCACAGACTCTCCACTCTCGTGTGCTACTTGGTCTTCATGCCTCTTGACCTCGTCTTCATTGTATACTTTATCACCAAATAATGCTGCATATCGTTTACGAAATAATCCTTTCCGCCATATAAAAAACCCAGCAATGCCCATGAGTCCACCACTTGCTAATGTCGAAGCTGCAACAAGCGCCATTTGCTGATACGTGAGATTAAATTTACGTGTTAATGCTAAGAGTTGTCCATCACATAGAAATGCAATGCGATCACCATAACAAATATATTCTTCATTCACATGAGATGCTAAGGAAAAATACACAGAGGTTCAGAATGATGGTCATCTTCTATATATTACCACCCACTAAAATTAATAAATTACCAACGTACAATCATTCTTGGTTTTATGACATGGATGCACAATACGTTGACTTTTACTTTGAAGCAGTGGTAATTCATCCAATTCGTCAACGTTTGACATGGTTTCAATTCGTATAAATAGAAATAAAACAATGTTCTTTATTAGGATGGAGTTTACGTGTGACGTTAGCAGAAAACCACGTTAATATTACTCTTGCGAAAATATTGACTTGAGACTTTAGACGGTGTTGCAAGTGCGGACTAGACGTTATTTTTAAAACTGACGAAAGTAATTTATTATATCCTAGTCCTAAATGTGTCGTATGCCTAAAATTACTACGTTTGGGCAACTAAAACCATGTAGATTTGGATTTGCAAACGGATTTGAGAGGATATGAATGGATTCGAAAGGGTTTACAATGCCATGGATCCGAAATTAAGTCTGACCCTTTTTTTGTGCAGAGTGAAAGCTGGGGCGAAACATTGATAGAAAAAACTCCCGTACTTCATTCGGTTGTATGCAATAGCTTGCATCGTTATACTTCAACCAAGACAAAAGCTAACCCAGATATGC
The DNA here is from genome assembly GCA_920618645.1 of Peronospora belbahrii. NCBI lineage: Eukaryota > Oomycota > Peronosporomycetes > Peronosporales > Peronosporaceae > Peronospora > Peronospora belbahrii. Next base: position 120,048 of record CAKKTJ010000180.1, on the reverse strand, counting down.
TAAATCATAGGTGATAGTCGTGCCTTAAGCTTCCTTCATCTTCTTGAACTCGTAAGTTTTTCTCTTCAACTTTGTATATACAGGTTTATAAGCCTATGGGATGTAATAAATGCTTTTCATGAGCTATGTGCAACATATTTCTGGAGGTAATATATTTCGAAAGTATAAAATACTGTCAAACGTGGTCACTATCGTGTAGCAATATATAACAAATCCCACATTCTACGCAATCATCTTCCCAAATAGTTCCGGAACATGTTTCCTTCACTGTATATACGTGCATTCTATGTGTTAATGTTCTCTTTGTTGATACATCCAAGTCTATTTACTTTATGATACTTAGACACAGTATTAACAGCGTCATTAATTACCAAACGTCATTCTTATTTTCTGATACATATTTGCATCCAATGGAAAAGAGACCGTAATATAAAGCACAGGGGTTACAATCCCTCGTGTGTAAGATTTGGCGATAGACGCGCTCTAATGAATCTTTGAAGGATTTCGTGAGTCAAGTAAGATAAGCAGATGCTAATTCATCCATTGCACTGTACAAAAACGTTGCATGCCGATGTAATACACGGTAGCAAAAAAACAACATTGTTGTGGTGCTTACATATCTTTTACGACTCTTTATTAAAACAATAAGAGCATGCTGTTTGTTTTAGACAAGTTGTCAAATCTATTGAGGCAAACAGGGACGCTTTGAATCGAACAACGTACAGGCTACAATGGCTGCTACTGTCTCTAGTTCAGGTTTTAAGCTCCGGTTCTGCTTGAGCTATGGCACCAGGATATACGCTATCGTCTAAATTGTCTACTTTGTGCCGACTGTCAACTCAATGCTGCGTATTGTGTTAGGAATGATACATTTCTTGTTATAGATTTTACTCATCTACTACTTACTGTGATTGTAGCACATGTGAGGTATGAAAGTGGTCAGAAAACCTATATACTTTCTCTGCTTCAGAGTCTTGCATGATCATCAATTAGTACACAAACCAAGGCTACACCTTAGCTCTGATAGGCAGTGACTTTCATGCATTACAGTCGTATTAACTGACGCTATGCCAGCTCGTACTATCGCCACTAACACGATAACTGACCTTTATTCGTCCAGGTCCACATCCGTACAGCCACAACATGGTATTAAAGCTGACAAAACTGTCGTTGGCTACATCATAATGCATCAGTCTAATAGTTGAGTCGATACAGTTCTGACTCCATCATAAATCATGGATACATGAATGACGACTGCTTATAGGTTCAACCGCTTGAACAGCATCTTGCTTTCTAGCACCTTTCACAAAAGAAAATTCCCTCATTCTTTGCACTGTAAAAACGGCAATTGTGTTGAGCATTTCACCGAGCTGAGACTCCATGAGTTAAGACACACACACAGCACAGACACTTCAGCCTAAAGACTGTGGTTGGTGCGCAATCAAGATTTGTCATAGTGGATAAGCGCGTTGCCGTTGCGTGTAGAAACAGAGCGACTTCACATCTTTAATGATAGTTACAAACAGACGTGCGCATAAACCGTCCTGTAGCAGCTGCACAACGATCAACTAGTGCCCTGCGCTTCAAGTTGCATGTTAGAGCGAGATAAACAGACGGAGCTGCAAATGAAGATAGGTTTATTTTAGTGTTTATATTACATATATAGAGTAACAAGATGGTGTTTGATTGTATTGATTGATGATACAAAACAGAGAAAGAAACGTTACATAAAAATAACGGCGGTGACTGGATATAATAAACAAGGCTTTCAAACTACATGCTTTCTCGAGTGTTGTTGACCCAATGTATCACGAGATGCTATGTATCAACTAGATGCTCTTTTTCTATAGAACATTTCAGCTTGTCTCGATCTGAATTGCAAGGTTATCATTATCTAGAGGTATTTCTATATAACGACAGTAAGCAACAATATATTAGTAATATTGAAGCAACAATATATTAGTAATATTGAAGCAACATTAGATGCTATTTCATATGTAGTTATCAGACAGGCTCATATACTTTTCAAAGTAACCATAACTCCATGACTCAACAGCTTTTTCTAACAATTCGTATCATAAATAATACAAATGGCAAGATATCTAATGGCTAAAACAGCATCAGCGACCCTGGCCTTATTTAAGCATCTGAGTCTTCGTCTACACACGACCATGAGGCACGTGGTCATGCTTTACTGAACCTTCAGTCACCACTGCTGATACCAATTGTTCTGGTGTCGTAATTTCCACAACAATGTCATTCACTCGTGGAATATTGTGCGTAATGGCGCTCTTGACCTTCTGTTTCCATTCGACAGCACGGTCCAGAGCAGAAGCATTGTCAACTACTAGTGTCAGATCAACATGGATATGGCGACCGACCTTACGACTCCGTAGTTGACGAACACCCAAAACTTTGCCATCACTGCTTGCAATCACACCGTCAACAGCACTCTCAAGCCTTTTGATGATAGTATCAGATAACTTGGCATCACACAACTCTTTCGTCGAGTTCCAGCCCATTTCTGCGCCCATTTTGAGAATAATTCCACCCAGAGCAATACCAGCTAATGGATCAAAGAACGGAAAACCCGCTAGACTCAATCCAATACCACTCATTGCCACCATACTCGTGACAGCATCACTACGGTGGTGCCACGCATTTGCAATAAGCACAGATGAGTGTAGACGTTGACCGATGCTGATAGTCGTGCGAAAGAGAGCTTCCTTAGCCACCACAGACAATGCAGCAATACCTAATGCAGCCGGGTGCATAACTATCTCATGTGCATGATTGTGGACTGACTTGACCATATTCTTTACACTTTCTGTCTCAATCTGTTCCGCTAATGGTGTCGTATTTCCCATAGACGTCGAGAAAGGCTCAATCAATACCATGAGCGAGTCTAAAGAGTGTGCGATAATCCCAAAGGATCCTCCTACCAATAGCAATGACACTGATAAGGCACCAATGGTTTCAAATTTACCGTATCCATAAGGCTGCAGTGCATCCGGTGGTCGTGCACAGTATTTCAGTGATCCAATCGTGACAAAATCACTCACCAAGTCACTGATCGAGTGTACAGCATCTGCCAAAAGTCCAGATGAATTAAACGCGACTCCTGCTGCTCCTTTTAATCCACCAAGTACGACATTAAGCCATACACCAACCCATGTAATCCGATCAGCCGCTTTCACGTCGTTTGATGACAAATCAAGTCTCATGACTCGATTTTCCATTGATTCTTCATCTTCCAATGACGATCCATGACTATGACCATGCCATCGAGATGTGATATTATAGTGCTTTAGCCTTGATACTAATGAACACTTGGACACATGAAGACGACAGAAGGAATGATATTCTTCATATTGACATGCAAACAAATATCTTGAGATATCTTGACGTCGTATTGCATGTCGACGACTGGACCAGGGCTTGATCAGTCATGAGTATACAAATATAGAAATAAAATATAGAAATACAGTAATTAACTCCTAACATGTCTCGATAATAATGACTGACTGTATAACATACCGGAGAAGCAAATGTGCACTCATTGTTAGAGATCGTTGATAGTTGTTTTTTTGAACTGGACTCTCTCTCTCTATCGTAATAGCTATCAAGACGATTCTTAGATTGTGCGAAGAATGCGCAGTTCAAACGGACGAACGTTCGTTCGTGAACTAGTATGGCTACACGTACCAATTTAATGTAAACCACATTGTCAAAGGTTGATCGGTGACACATAGATATCGACAAAAACAATGACGACGTGTTGTCACCATGTGCAAAACAATGCAATATATTTTTGTGCGTCGTCTCAGATTATGTAGTATTTCATACCTTCCTGTACAAGAACACCAGTCTGATTCTGACGTAGCATTTTTTATCGATGAGCAAGCTTGGTTGATAGAGTCGACATGGCCTTCACTTTACCATCAGGCACCATAAACATAACAATTGGTTTGTCATCAGAAATGTATGGCACATCCACACGAAAGTACCCACGACGCTCCAGCTGTACAACTTCACCCGCTTTCATATTACGGAGCTCATGGTCACCCACTGCGTGCATTTCAGCACGTGTTGTCTCCGTGAGATAATCGTAAAAGTTATCACCTTCTTCCAGCTTGGGCTTGTTAAGCAAATGATCAAACTCCACCAATGTCAATGGCACTAGATCCGGCACATCAGCCAACCACGTGACTTTGAGCTTTGTCTTCTTGAAATCACCTTTCGGATAATCCTCCGCCTCGACACTCGTGATCGTACCGTCCGCAGTCTTGTTCACCTTCTTCACAATCATGTTGCCGTGACGCATCAAAGTCACCTCCTCACCCACGACAAAGTTTGCTACGTCGTCACGCTCAAGCAGTAGCTTGCTGCAAAAGCGTACCATCTTGTTTCCCATGGACGGGTCTTTTGGATGACGGGCCACTGGGATTCCAATTACCTCACTCGACACATTCGTCAGTGTAAGTCGTACTGACGACTCCTTGGCAATAGCAAAGTAACGCGGAGCAATTGGATCTAATACGCGCTTGTTAAGCGTCCAAAACTTGTCCCACTCCATGTCAGTTATACGACGTGAAGCACCCTGGCTTAGAATGAACTCGCGCAACGCTTCCACCTGCACACCGCGACGCAGCACACCTTGCACCGTCGGAAAACGCGGGTCTGTCCAGCCCTCGACGTGGCCGTTGTCCACGAACCACTGCAGCTTCCGCTTCGATAGCACCGAATACACAAAGTTCATTCGAGCAAAACTCTGGATGATCACCTTGCGCAATTGAAGCGTGTCAAGAACCCATTGGTACTGGAAATCACGATCGTTGTACTCCGTCGTACGCAGCGCGTGGGTCACACCCTCCAAAGAGTCCACAATAGGGCACGCAAGATCATACGTCGGGTACGCCTGATACTTGGTTCCTGTGCGGTGGTGCGGCGTCGGGTTCAAACGATAAAACACAGGGTCACACATCGTCTTGTTCTTGGCCTGCATATCGATCTTGCCCCGCATGCAGTAGCCCTGAGCATCAGGCGCATTTTTCAGCATCTTTTCAAATAGCGCTAAATTCTCTTCCGGAGTCTGGTCGCGGCACTTTGAGTTAATGCCTTCCATACGCTCTTCTCGCATTTGCTCTTGCGCCGTGTTGTCCATATACGCGTTGCCCTCGCAGATCATTTGACGAGCAAAATCCGCGATCTTCGGAAAATAGTCCGATGTGTAGGTCACTACATCTGGCACGATATCAATGCGCTTCAAGTCTGCGATAATACTCTGCTCAAATTCGTCCTTCTCCTTGCTCGGGTTTGTGTCATCGAAACGCACAATGAGTTTGCCATGGTAGCGGCGTGCATAGTAATTGTTCAGCATACAAGCCTTAATGTGGCCGATGTGCAGATATCCAGAAGGCTCTGGTGGAAAACGCGTCACGACCTGTCCATCTACAGCATCCTTTAGAGGTGGACAGGTTCCCATATCCTTCGTCTTCTCCACAGGTCCAACGAAAGCAGGCGCTTTAATAGGTTTAAGGGCCTTCAGTGAGCCGTCAACCTTAGCAAACAGTGATTGATACGCTTCCAAGTGCGCCAACCAGCGAGTGACGTTCAAATATGGCGATAGATCTAGCTTCTTCTGCAGTGGAGAGATGCTTGCCCAGACACCAATATCCGCAAGAGACAAAGCGTGACCTACAATAAAAGTCTGTGTCTTAAGCACACGATCCAGAATCTGTAATCCTCCATCATCTTCCATAGTAGCACCAAGACGAGTAAGAGCGAAATCAAGCCATGCATCAATTTGCGAAGGTGGTACAGCGGCTTTCGTAGCTAATGCATCTTTTGCTGCTACGCCGTATAAACCCAATTCTGGCTTGATGCGAGCCAAATACCGTGCAATAGCAAAGTCGCCCGACACAATACGGCCATCTAATAACGTCAGTGTCGGCACAAGAGCAGAGCTCAATGTATTACGACCATAATTACGAAAACCAGGTGTATAATTGATAAGCTGTGCCACAACATAACTAGCACGAGGTAATTGACCAGCACTTGAAAATACAATCACACCATTGTCTTCCATGGAATCAGGAATAGGTAGCTCCATACCTCCATGTACAGCCTTCTTCAGTATCTTGTTACTCTCACTTTTATCTGCTTTCACAGTAGCAGTACCAATAGGAACAGCACAAACAACGCCAGCTCCTGCTCCTGTTCCTGCTGCTGTAGCTGTAGCTTGTGACTTGTCTACGACACCAGCTTTGACTGCATTCTTGTGTGCTTTCTTACGCTCTTTATTCAGCTCTTTCTTTGATTTTTCCGCTGTTTGGGATGGTTTTTCCGGCTGTAATGGCGTCTTTTTACTCTTACGCGGTGGATCAAATGCTTTCCCTGTCACGTCTTTAAACTGCGTCTTGAGTGTCAATAACTGCGCTACAAGCGTCTTAATCTCATCAGACGCTTTCCCTCCATCGTTTGCTGCCTTGAGATGGCGTATCTTGTCCCCAATCGCAGCAATTTCAGCGCTTAGTTCGGCTTCCATTGGCATCTTCGAGGGAGTTTAAAGCCTTCTTGAGCTTCTGATAACCACCCAAATGAATGAGAGAATGTGCCGAAAAGATGGTACACTGAAGACATTTAGATGAGATTTCAGTGAGATTTTTCACTTTGGTCGTGTAATTTTTGCGCTCACTTGGCAATATTTGTGAATATTTTCAGTGTCATATCTCAACATTTTTGGACACTCTATTGTGTTTATTGCATTGAATTATCACGTCAAAAGCTGGTGATGACACAGGGTGTGCTATAGCTCTATACTTCTATACCAAAGCATGTGACGATCGATGCTCAGTGAATATGAAGTGATGTAATGGCTTTAGCCTGTGCAGCAAGAGTCTCAGGTCGTTCACGTTTCATTGCAGCTTGACGTAATCGATGTGCGACTGCAAGTGACGTCGGACGTTTGCTTGGATCCGGTAAGACACAATCATGAGCAAGCTTTTTGATAGCATCCGGGCATGTCACGCGAAATGAAGGCTTCCAACCGTTGGTTACAATACGATGCACTAAGGTGCTTTCGTTCATTGATCGCACATTGCTGTCATTGTTTGTGCTTTCGTTCGTACTTGTAAAAGAAGAACGAGTTCCCGCCTTCTCTCGTTCATGAAATGGCAGCTCACAAGTGTCAATCTCGGACAAGACGATTCCAAAAGCATACACATCAGACGCAATAGACGTCTGTGCTCCACATTTAATCAATTCTGGAGCCATCCAGCGTCCAGTGCCATAAGCTCGAGTGCCATAGTCGGACATTTTAGCACTGCTCGTGCCTTTTCCTGCCAAATTCGCATCTTTGTCCTCGTCGGACGAAAGGTAGCGCGAAAGACCAAAGTCGGCCAATTTTGCGCGAACATTGTCACGCAGCAAAACATTAGCTGACTTGATGTCGCCATGTACCAGGGACGGGCTAAGCGAGTGGAGATACACAAGCCCTTCGATGATGTCAATAGCCAAACGCCATTGGTGTCGTGTCCACGTCCAAACGCTTTGAAATCCACTGTTTAGCCCCATAGAATTGTCACACTTGCGTCTCATGGCGCCAAGAAATGTTTTAAGGTCGCCTCGCGGCAAGTACTCCATGACCAGAAAAATATCTCTCTCATAGCTCAAAGCTACACCACGAAACTCGACAATTCGATGATGCTCTAGCCTTGACATGATGCGTATCTCCTCTATAAAATCCAAAATAGCGCAACGGCGGCGATAAACAGCACTAATATCACTCCCACTGAAAGAGGTTGGCGATTTGGCACTGGCCATGACTCGTTCCACCAAACCCTTTATCACGACCTCCTGCGAACGATATATGGCTCGCCATACTTCGCCACACGCGCCAGCCGTCAGCTTTTCTTTTTTAATGATCGCATCAAAATCGACACAGTGTGACAACAGTTCTTCGTCTTCCCAGATAGACGAAACACACGGGAGGTCCGATATCAAAACAGACGCTTGCTTTTCTACTGGCTTTTCTTCGAACTTCTGCAAGCTTTTTGCCGCAATCGTCCTTGCCACTTCTTCTTCTACCGTCAATCTATTGGTGACAATATCCTGATCACACGGAACTTGGTGTGATACCAGTTTTCGTGCTTCACAGACGCTACGGTCCAAGCTCTCTGTTTTCCTCACATCTTCTTGTTTGCTTTTGCTTCTTGGTCTTGAGGTCGAAAACAATCCACTTCCAAATGATCCCCAATAGCTGCTTACAGAACGTGTCGGCCGTCTTTTACTCTTTGTCGCGTCCTCAAACACAAAGTCTGGATCCATAATCATCTCCTGCAAAATGTTTTCTTCAATCATCCTCTCCATGCTTCCACCATTCTCTTCGCCTTGTTTCTCTTGCTTTATCTTTTGTCTACGAAATGCGTAGCTCTTCATATGATACTTGAAACAATGAATCCAGACACTACAGGCCTTTGCTGATACAGCTTTGAATTTCTCCTCTTTCAACTTGTATACAACATCATCATCTTGTTCTTCCAGTACGATATCTCTCGTCACGTCATCTATTTGACCTTTAATGTCCACTCTCTCCTTCTCGTCTTGCACATATCCTTGTATCAATAAACTGTTCTCGGCACGATTTGTGAGTGTCACTCTTGCGAGTTTCATATGGCGTAACAATGTGTCGTGCTCGTCATTGGAATAAACATAAAACTGCGCCTGTTGTGCCTGAAATACACAAAAACGACGACGATAATAATGAAAAATACCACGCCCTTCACGACGCCATAACCAGCCTTTTAGACTGATAGGAAACACCATTTTATGCTCACAAGATGTAGAAAAAGTTTGTTGTTCTTCTACATATTCATAAATACCGTGTTTAGCTTCACATACACGACGTTTAGCTCCAGAAGTGCCAATGGTGACGCAATCTTCCATTGGTTTGAGCTTTTCGATTTCAACTGAGATTCTTTTCCTTCGATGATGATTGGCTAGTTAATGAATATGACAGTAGAGAGGTTTAAGTAAAATAAAATGGCTTTTTTGGAATTTTTATAAAAAGAGATTATTTTAACATAAAACCAATCATGATGTGGGTACATATACCGGTATCATACCGGCCTTTCATACCACGCGGCAGTCTTCCATTACACGAACATACCGTAACTGTCGATTGTCGTCCCTCATGGTGTTATCAGCTGTGTTTATTACCGATTTAAAAGGTAAATCCATTGTATCACGTAATTATCGTGGAGATATTCCAATGTCTGCCTCGTCCAAGTTTACCCATTATGTACAAGATAAAGACGATTCAGAGCAACGTCCTGTTTTCACCGAGGACGGTTACACTTTTGTGTATCTAAAGGTACGTAGGGGTTACACAAAACCAACATTGACCCTAAAAAATGTATTTGGATAATAGTATACACTTGATGAGGATTATCCGGATACAAGTATACTAATCTGATACTGTCACTGTTTATCCGTATATATGTATACACTTTCTTCTTCTTCATAGCATAATAATCTCTATCTCATGACTGTAACCAAGACAAATTCAAATGTAGCACTCATGCTCATGTATTTGACACGTATTTGTCAAGTATTTCGTGATTATTTTGGTGAATTAGAAGAAGAAAGTATACGTGATAATTTTGTCATTATCTTTGAATTACTGGATGAAACAATGGATCATGGCTATCCTCAGACCACCGAAGCTCGTATATTACGAGAATATATTACACAGGAAGGACACCGATTGGAAGCCGCACCACGTCCACCAACAGCTCTAACCAATGCTGTTTCATGGCGTAGTGAAGGAATCAAGCATCGTAAGAATGAGATTTTTCTTGATGTGGTGGAAAAATTAAATTTACTTGTATCAAGTAATGGGACAGTACTGCATTCGGAGATTATTGGAGCTGTCAAGATGAAGAGTTTTCTATCAGGAATGCCAGAATTGAAATTAGGACTGAATGATAAAGCACTTTTTGAAGCAACAGGTCGATCATCTACGAAAGGAAAAGCAGTGGAAATGGAAGATATTAAATTTCATCAATGTGTACGACTTGCTCGCTTTGAATCGGATCGAACGATCTCGTTTATTCCACCCGATGGAGAATTTGATCTAATGACGTATCGGTTGGCTACGCACGTGAAGCCACTCATTTGGGTTGAAGCTGTTGTCGAACCACACTCGCGCTCACGTATTGAGTACATGGTCAAGGCCAAGTCACAGTTTAAGAGTCGTAGTATTGCAAACAATGTAAAGATTGTGATTCCTGTGCCTCCTGATGTTGACTCGCCCAGCTTCAAGTGTAGCATTGGCTCAGTAACGTATGTGCCTGATCGTGACGCTATCATTTGGTCCATCAAGCAGTTCAACGGTTCACGCGAGTATTTAATGCGCGCACACTTTGGTCTACCTAGTGTGGACAACCACGAGTCGACCGATGACTGGAAGGCGCCAATCCAGGTCAAGTTTGAGATTCCCTACTTTACAGTCTCGGGCATCCAGGTGCGCTACCTCAAGATCATTGAAAAGAGTGGCTACCAGGCATTGCCATGGGTCCGCTATATTACTCAAAACGGGGATTACCAGCTACGCATGTCTTAGATGTATCTTACCGTCAACGAAGAAGAAGGCGTTGTGCAGGTGTTTACAGCTGATTAGCCGGTAACTGATTGATTAGGATTAAGATGCTCAATGAAGGCATGTGCGCATGATGAAAGTCAGGACAGCAATTGTTTGGTAAGTAAATGGTGAGAAAGTGGCATGGTAAACGTTGTGAAGATGCTTTTTTTTGGGCTTAGACTTCCATTATTGCTGAATGTAAAGATGTGTATGAGGTGGTTGTCTTTCTTTAAATGTTGGCTCGGATCAGGTCACTTGCCCAGGTATCTTGAACAGGTGTGTAACAGTCTAAATCTGTCGCATTGCGTATGAAGACACGAAGATTTAGTGGGGACGCCTGTATCAATGCTTCAACACTAGACTTACATTGCAAAGCTGCAGAACGTCGCTTAAGATGACCACGCGACCAGACTTCAGTTAGAGTTTATTTACCGCTCCCTGCCTACGCCAGATGGCTGTGCCTGCATGCTCGAGAAGATGCATGCTGGGGTTCATCTCCGGAATGTTTGAGCTTGCGCAGCTCAGTAGCTTTGTGCAATACGTTATGTCACCAGGTGATCGCCAGGTCTTTTCAACTCTTCCTTCGTTATTTGTGAGGTGAGTGAGGCCAAATGCAATGAATAGCAAGTTTGATTTCATAGCTAAGGCATCCATCGAGCAGGTTCCACGGGAACTCTTGCTACTGCAACTAGCTGGTCACCGCTGCTAGTTGACACTGATGCCCTTAAGATATACGTGAATCTAAGGACAGCCACTCACAGCTTTGTCAGCACCATGTTACCACATCATACCACAGGTTTGCTACTTTGCTGCTGTTTGGCCTTTAAGGTCTCAAAAACAGCTTCAACTCGAAGCTTACAGCTCATTGAGCGCATACAACAAGTTGTAGTCAGAAGTCCATTGAGACCTAAGCACGGGTCAGAAAGCTATCTTAGTGAAAGCCTTCACTACTGTTGTCAGGACCATCTTAGCATATATGTCTGACCCATATACTGTTACCTGTTACCAAATGGCACTTCAACAAAATGATAGTAGCTTCAGGAAGGAGACATCGCAAGAGTGTTATCAACTGATAGTAACATGCTGCAACATGAAGTACAAGCAAGAACAATATTCCAGCTTCATAAAGTCATTACAAAAAGACGCCATCCTTTCATCAAAAGCGTTTCAGACAAATATTGCTCCCATACTCTTCATACTCCTTCTTGCTTACGACGCGTTCAGATAGCGCATCCGACCTCGCCAAAGAACAACAACCTTGCCATGCTGCGAGTACTGGACTGCAATTACGCAATACAAGCAAATCAGCAAACATATAAGAACCAAAATCAGAAAACAACCGACAAAGCAGACTACTTACTCTGTTGGCTCATGCAAACCAATGTCAAAATCAACTGGTACCAACGACCGTAAATCACGCTCAAGACGCTGCCGAAAGTTCCTAAATTTTGTGTTTCCTCCAACTAGTAGGATGTTTGCGTAAAAAGCATCCGAAAGCTCTTCAGGACACGCGTTAACAGCCTGTACGATAGTCTTTGCGATTCCCGCCTGATGGATACCAATGTCTGATGGATTGAACAGTACCTCCGGCACTGCCACCATCTCAACCCCCCATTTCCAACGCTTGCTCCTCTACGTCTGTCTTCACAGGCCGTACCTCGTCGTTTGCCTCTGCAAGCTGCTCTTCATCATCTTGGACAATGCCATCTTCACGGCATCTTCCCGTAAACGTATGAACAAAGTCAGGCAAAATCCAGTGCTTTCTTTCCTGTCGATCAGTGTGGTATCGATGCAGGTCATTTTTAAATTCCATAGAGCAATAGCAGAGTGTCTCTTTCAACTCATTAATCACTTGAGTATCATCCATCACATTCCACTGACGGAATGACACGATCTCCTTGAGGTAATTTGTTAGCAGCTTACCACCAACATTAATGCGTCTCACACCTGGTGCATGAACTTTTCCGTCAATCACTGGTACCACGTGAGTGAACGAAAAGCCAGAATCCACTACAAGATGACACGATGATGTCGAAAACCGAAGCGGATCTTCATCCACAAGGAAAGCAGACGTCGGTGAATTAATCCCCATAGTCTTATTCCTTTGTTCCGTACAAAAACTTGTTTTTGCTGGAAACGTCATGCTCTCGATCTGATTCTTCTGATACTCACGTTCACAGTGCTCCGAGTACGATAGCACACAACTTTCAGCTGCATTGACACGAGCATAAGCCTGCAAACCTATTTCTTCAAACACGACTTGGTCCATGGTCTCATTTACAATTGTAGGTGCTAATAATGGAGCTGTAACTACTAATGAACACTCGGTTAACTCCTTTACGTTTAATATCTACAGTAAAAGAACAACCAAATCAATAAGATTAGTATACAGAATGTTAGAGAGAGAGGAAGCATGATAGAGCAACTTAAAAACTTGCTTCATTGGACAGAAGATGTATCCAGAGCTCAGACTCGACGTTCCAATTGACACAGTACCCTCTTTATTAGTTTCACACGTCACAGAAATAAATGTACCCTTAGTATACCCCCCTATAAAAGTGTACCCCTCTTTTCAATCTTAATGTCACCTTTGCACAGGCCGTAGGTAGCGCAACTTAACACGCTGTCGTTCATATTCCTGCAACTTCTGACCCATGATCATCATTGACGGGTTTGTAGATGTATAAGCTACATGATTTGCAAGTATTGAGGCAGTGGATGGTCCATTAGAGGTAACAATTGATGCCTTGAGCGTCGCTCCACCAGCATCAAGCGCAATGACCTTCATTTTGACAACAAAGGTTACAAAGTGTACCCCCACGCGTACGTTGCATGAAAGTTGCATAAATAACCAGTTGCAAGTTGACAACTCGCGACTCCCAATGAGCAACGTAATATGGTACGGTTCGCAAGATAAAACACATTGCGGCAACAGCTATGACGTCTATGAAAACGTCCGTAGCACATGAGAAAGCGAATGATCTTGTATTTTCGCCCAACTGGGAGAAGGAGTTGTATGTTTTCTATCGATTGCATACTTTTTTATTGTATATGATGTTTCCTATCGCTCTTATGGTGTTAATTTGATATATGGGTCTGTTTGTATTTTTGTATCTAGTTTTACAACGTGGTTACGGCTGATGGAGCGTCAAAAGGATGAACAAGACTTGACCCAAACACTACAAAGTCTATTAAAACAAGATGGAGATGCAATGATTATCGTACAAGAAGCAAAACATCATGCAAATATGATGCATGCGAATAACAAGACAATGGCGGATCTCGTGGCACAATTGAATGAGTTTTTCTTCCGTGATATTGTACCAGCACTTCATAAACTGAGACAAGGAGTAGAGACGATGAGATACGATCGTTCAATGCCATTACAACAACGACAAGCAGATCCATTGGATCAGTACTTGGAACATGGAGATGAAGAAACAGTCATGCCTCAAGCTTTTGTGGACAATATGAGTGGATGGGCAGCACCTTTTGAATCGATTGGTTCTGGACAGAAGAAAAAAATGGGGCACGAGAAGAACATGAAACAGGCAGAGATGCTGTTGTATAGTTCATTACAAACTGGGGAAGAACAAGGTGATGGGATAGCCAAGAACGATAAGAATTTACATTATGGGAGCGCAAATGATATGTACCAAAAAATGCCGAGTGTAAACAGCCTGAAGGTGGACGCTATGCTAAATGTAGACTGTTCAACTATGGCAGCAGCGTACGCTTCACAGCAACAAACTGCACCGATGCCGAACATGATCGTGCCACAGGGAAGGCCTGCTGGATCGAAAACAAAAGCACACTCATCTGCTGTTGGCAGACCAAAGAATCAGTCATCCATTTTTTCAAACACCAAAGTGATGGTAGACAATGGCGAGGTGAAGAACACGCATGAGAATGTGCCATCGTCAACATTAGGCTACCTTTCCTCTCGATCGAGGTCCGTCTCTAAATCGACGTCACGAACGGAACCGCACAGTACTTCCAGTTTGACTAAAAGGAGAGGTTGTATCGGCAAAAAAGCTGCATCCGGTTTGGTTGCCGACCAAGTCTTGGATGTGCGTACGTATGGAACTGTAAAGGAATATCTCATTTGCTGGCAAGGTCTATCAGCACCGCGATGGATTGCACGTCAAAAATCTTCACCTCAAGCCAAAGAGTTAATTGACGCGTACGCTGCAGCGTTGCGTAGACGAAATGCTCCGCTTTCAAGGCATGGCCGAGGAGGTAGTACGAGTGGGCGAAAAAGGGCCTCAAGAAATGGAGTAAATGGGCAGGATGGCTCTGGAGCTGAAGAGGTGAAATTTTATGTTGTCGACCATATTGTGAATCATCGTATGCATTACAACAAACGGCAATACCTTGTTCGGTGGGAGAACTACTCAGCGAGCCAAGATACATGGGAGAATGCCGCCAAATTACGCGCAGATGTGCCTGATATCGTTGACGCCTACGAAGAGAAACTTCAGCAAGATCAGACTCAAACGGACGCTGTTCACTCAACCATGTCCAAGACAATTTGTGATACCACTGCTGCATCAAAGCTCCCAACAACAAGAAGGAGCAGTGAAAGTGCAGAGGGTGCTGCAGACGGGAGCACGACACAGGTTTTGCAAAGTGTAAACCAAGTTGCTGAGCAAGAAACCTTGGAAAAGCGACAGCACATTTTTACAGATGATGAAGGAAAGCAAGATGGTGTCACTGAAGATATTACGAGCAAAGATGACTCTCATGTTGACGTGAAAGATGAGAGCTGGAAGAATGTAGCAACGAAGAGGTTGCGGACAATTTAAACGCTTGATCCGACGCTATTCGTTCGATGTTATTTTCCCTCTAGTTTTTCTAGAAATCAAAGAGATTATTGGTGTTATTGATGTCGATGACAAGTAATAGCATGACCGTGCGTATGGAGTTTACATTCGTACTTGTGGTCCGACATTTATTTTTCGAGATGTGCTTGATGGTTCTGCGATATGAATTATCTACCCATACGTACAAGTGTAGCAGTTAGCAGTATAGGCGTCGAGACGAATCCTCTATTTGGAATCAACCGTCGTTGTCGAAGGGAGCTCACGTTGTACTGATGAACGATCACATGTGATGGTACAATCTGCTGACACCCCAAGAAACGGAACACAATGTGTCTGCTTTTGATTCTCTAAAGTGGCAATTTTTGCACGAACTCCCTGTTTATTGGGAGCAATACAAGAAGGACCTTATCTTAGAACTTCTAAGCCAACAAAACTAACTGAAGCAAACGTGACCTTCCTGTCATGTCTTGTCATAACCTGGCTACATGATGGGCTCGTCCTCAAGAGTCAATTGTTCATGTAGAACCTTTACGCAGTAGCAATTCCAAGCCAATAGCTCAATATACGCAACATGACGGAAGTCGGTAGAGTCAAAGTGGTCGGTAAGAAGCTACAATTTGATCGAAGTGGCACTGAACGATGCTCGAGTGGTAAAACAAGGGGCTGCTGCTGTATGTAGTCTTGTAAATTGTATTGTCTCTTACCCACATGAGCAGCAAGTGATCCCTGGACACCAGTATCTCATGTTACACAACTGTATACTTTGAATATGATAAGCAACGTTATACAATGAGAACTATTCAAGTATTGTGTGGTCACGTTTCGTACTGATTGGAAGCAAAAAGAGAAGCAATACACTGCAAAGTGCAGTCTTTAACTTACGACAATGTGCTGGTAATGTGAGCTGCATATCGCTGTAAGACGATCTGCTATTTCTGTACTATATATGTGACTCGTGTTATAAGGCGACCTTCTGATCACAACACTCTCGTAACTACGATACTGCTTGTATCGTGTTGGTACAAGTATGACGCACCTCATAGATAACCGACCACCGGGATCAACGACCTTCTTCAATGAACACACAACAGCATCTTTGTGTATCGGTAGTAGCTACTTTGCTGCAATAGTAATGCAATGGCATTGTACGATGTCTCTATACTTTAAATGGCTACTATACGTACTTGCAAACTGATTCAATCTACTCGAATCTATATAAACCGATACAGAGGAAAGAACTAGTTCATCACATGACTTACAAGATGCAAGCGATGTGTGTTAGTACGTACATCTATTCAAATGATATTGCGTTTCTTTTCCACCAATATTGTCAAACACTGTTGAGTCAAGTGATCGTTAAGGTGTAGCAACGACTGTACTTTTTTCGATAGAAGGCTGCATTACTTACCTGTGACAGTATCTGTTTTGTAGCTCACCCTGTTGCTGTCTGTCAACATCAACCTTATCTACAATAGTACGATAAAGCATACAATAGTTGGTAATGAATGTACCTTTATCAAACCTCTGATCTTTACTTTTTTTCACGAAAATTGCGGTTACGTTTATTCAATTGATAAATGTACCCGTAACAAGTAAAAATAGGTAAACGTGCTCTAAAAATTTGCGTTTTTGCATCCAAAGTACTTTATTATATGACAAAAAGACGAGCAAGTTGTAGAAGCTGACGCAAACATAACCAGAATGTATTGTAACATTCGTCTATAATTGGCTGATATTAATACCGGAATATTAACATTGTGTTGTCATTCGCTCGACATTGACTGGATACTTGCAATACAACAGCCTGTTGTAATGAATGAGGGTACTACTATGCATTACATACTATAATCGTTAGATTGATTGCCTCCATTTGCTATTGTTTGAATCAATATACATACATACACGTGCAAGTTCTTTAAACTATCATCTTACTGCGGCCCAATCCTTTCCCACAAAAAGACAAGTTTTTCATTTAACCGTCTCACAGGTCTATAGGGTCAGTCAGTCAGTCAGTCACCACGTCAGACGTAGAAATATCAAATACGTCTTCTTTTGCAATAGGACGACCGAGGTGTTTTCTTGCTGTCGATTTCAATGGTGGGTATGGCGCGCTTCCTAAGTGCTGCAATCGGTAACGACGATGATGTCGACAACGTACAGGGCAAATGGATTGGGTTAGGTATCGTCATTGCCTCCGCTGTGCTTTCTAATCTCGGTGTTAATGTACAGAAGCTCTCGCACGTACGGGTACGACCCTTATTTCCTCTTGATGTTGATACGGAGTGCGCACTCGAGATAGTTGATACATTGCTCAGTGCGCACTCGAGATAGCTGATACATTGCTCAGTGCGCACTCGAGATAGATGATACAGTATAGAGCGCGCCCTCGTAATAGTAGGTAGATACGGTTTGCTCACTTACCCTTATTTTTTTTCCTTATATTCATATATCAGGAGGAAGAAAAACCGGTATTTGAGCGACAAACCTACTACACCCGTCCACTCTGGCTCAGTGGTTTAATTTTAGTCCTATTAGGTGCAATTGGAGACTTTGAAGCACTGGGATTTGCTCCTCAAGCTCTTGTTGCAGCAGTTGGTGGTGGGTTTACTGTACTAGCCAATGTATTCTTTGCCCATTTATGGCTAGGACAGATCCTGACCAAGACAGATGTACTTGGTACACTGCTGATTATCATTGGCGTCGTACTTAGTACTGTAGCCAATGAACCGGATGAGCAAATGTCACTTGTGGAACTGGAAAAACAATTTTTTCAGCTTGAATTTCTCATTTACCTTGGAATGATGGTACGTACAAGATGATATTGCGTATTAAGATTGCTATATTGCTGACAAGAGGCCTTACACTCATGTTTATGATGTAGACAGCAGTACTTCTTTGTATTTTTGGCCAGATTGAAGCCATTCTAAGAGCTCGGAATGAGTCCAAATACCGGTTATTACCGTTTTTGTATGCCACTGCATCCGGTATTTTCGGTTCTTTTTCGGTCCTATTGGCCAAGGTAGGGAAAGGACGAGGTATTATTACTTTGCATCTCTTATACTTTTCTCTTACTTTTTGTATGCTTTTGATTCGTGCTAGTGTGCTTCAATACTGTTTATTTTGACACTAGGTGGTGAAAATCAATTTGTTTACGTGACAACGTACTTGTTCATGGGTGGCATGATGTCGACATTGGTACTACAGACGGATTTATTAAATCGTGCTATCATGGCTGGAGATACACTCAGTGTGTTTCCCATGTTTCAATGCTTTTGGATTGGGGTGGGTGTGTTTGTATTGGAATGAATTTTTTCGATAATGAAAATGGCGTTGTGTATACATTAGAATACTTGACTGACATTGTGTTATGATTGTCTTGTCTTTGGTGACTTGTAGTCGAGTGTTATTGGTGGTGTCGTGTTCTACCAAAAATACACGCGGTTCTCGTTATTTGATTGGATTTGCTTGCCAATTGCACTAGCGTGTACGTTTTGTTTTCAGTCTTGTCGTATTGATTTGTTTTTTACGTAAAGCAAATAATGAGGCATTGTGGTGCTTAAATATTGTAGTTATTATCGTTGGCATTTACTTGTTGTCAAAACATGGTGAAGGAGATAACGATGATCCGTGTGAGTTAGAACACGCTACTCCGAGCTATCGTGCACATTTGACGGGTCATTTTGGTGCGCTTATGCCATTGTCACCGCAAGGTCGTACATACAGCACCTTTGGCCGAAAAAGTTTTGATGATCGTGAAAATGTACACACCCCACTACGGTACACATCATCAAACGGCCGTGTTATTGGGCTCACCACTGGGTGTACAAACGGATTCATCAACGGACTTGGTGCTGATTATGACCACGATTACGAAAACAGCAAGTGTATTGGTCAGTGGCATGGAACTCATGACCGAAGGCATTACAATGCTGATCACGAGGATCGGCCTGTGTTCAGTGGATCTATTTAGTCAAAATTGGCGCTGTAATTGCTATATTCATGCACATACTAGGACAAAAGAAGAATAGAAGTAGGATGGATGAAGCGTCAATGCTGGAGATGGAAGGTTGGGTTGCGTTAGCAAGGACACGATGATTCCCGTCGTATACCGTGTAAATAATCGTTAAGCAAGTGGACGCAGGTGAAGAATGAGACCAATGTTTTTGAATTGTGTCCTAAGAACCAAATTGTTGTGAGCCGTTTAAAAAGCTGCATCATCATCAGCTACGACCATGATATCTCTCTTTGTAACAAATTTTGTAGCAAGTGGAGAAAGCCACAAGTTTGTTGCTATATACGTCGTACTTCATAACTTGAACGTCGTCCAAGTTGCTGCTTCCCACTACAACAAATATCTGCTCGGTGTTTTCGTACGTCTATGACGGTGATGTAGGTGGTGTTTTCAACATGATAAGACGCAAGATATACCTAAGGTGGCCAAATGAAAACTAGGCCAAGATAGTGCAGCAGGATCACTTTTAGAACGCAGATAAGGTCCGTATTTACGAGTTCATGGTGTTTTGAAAACCTTTTGAAGCGTGGGGTTCAGAACATGCCGACGCTTACTGAAGCATAGAATCTAAATCATCATTTGCATGAGCTAACGACGTTTTGAAAGGAGCCGAAAACGCATAAGTCAACTAACTTTACTAATACAAATGTCTTCTAAGACGTACAAATAAAGTTGTCATTCCAGACAGCATTAGTCAAAGCTCCTACATTTGGCGCAAGACCTACGTCTACGATTCGCACGTTAAGTTCGTATTCGACCGGTTCCGCATCGTTTCGGGTCTGTATAAATGCTCGAAAGCGATAAGCAGACTAACTGCAATGAATATGGACCAGTCAAAGCTGCAACGCTTGATGCCTCTTGAACAGCACCTCTAGAATTTTACAGTGATGTACGGATGGAGTTGTATGATCCAGTGTCTTCACACAAATTTTGTACTAGTGACAAGAATCTAGACTTGATGAGCGACGTTGAAATTGAGCACCGTGCGAATGTGAAATCTTATCTTCGAGTCAAGCTGAAGGTATCGTGGCGGTCTTTCCTCTCCTCCTGCCTTCGTATTTGAGATCAAAAAGCTCTTTGTCAAGAATCTTAGCGTATGACACTGCAAGATGCAAGATGAATGTTTTCCGCACGGCATCCACTTAAGGTTGGCTAATCATATCACGCCCAGGCTTTCAGCAGATTCATGAGTACCATTTTGACAATGTTTAATCCGACTTTACGGTAGTGAATTGGAAAATTGGTGAGGTGTTAAGCGACGATTCCAGATCGTCGTCAACAAATGACGCTGACTTTCAGTGCTGTACTGTGTCATTGGGCGTCATCATGGATCTCACGATCACCCTGTTGCAGATCAAGTAGCTTTGCTCTACATGAGTATGAGCCTTGTTATAGTCTTGGAGGACGCGACATATACTGAGACTATTCGCTCTTTGACCAAGAATGGCTTAGACGATTTAACAAGGCACCAAAGCGGGATTCTCCCATATCCATCACTGAACGGGTACATGCGCGTTGTAGCCTAAGGCGACATCAAAGCTACTATATTCTGCTACTTCT
Organism: Peronospora belbahrii; assembly: GCA_920618645.1. NCBI lineage: Eukaryota > Oomycota > Peronosporomycetes > Peronosporales > Peronosporaceae > Peronospora > Peronospora belbahrii. The sequence continues at coordinate 99,011 of CAKKTJ010000180.1, read as the reverse complement.
TCACAAACTTTTAGAGCTCCACCGAGCTCCACTATAGATAGTGTAAGTAGTATCGTTGCTACAGCCTCCTCACCAATGACAGTTGTCAGCGGTTGGAGCGTCTTCCACTCCAATCATATAGATTGAGGTGATGAAATGCACACTATGCGTCTCAGATGCATTTGGGTTTGTCAAGAGCCACTCACGGGAACAGGTAAGCAACCGTACCGGATCTATAAGGCTCTATATAAACATAAGATGACGTAATTGTTGGACGGACTACACGGTGCTACTACGTATGTAACAGGTACAACAACTTTTCAAGCGCAAGCGATATTTGTAATCGTTGATGGTATCAATCGGAACTTGAAATAATTGCTTGCTATCATGATAACAACGTCAGTAGGATCGCTGAATCATGACCAAAGCCGTATTGCTTCCGGCCGCAAATAATGCTTTAACCGTTAAGTGAGGTGATCATTGTTTCATAGCGTAAATTGCATCAGTGTAGATCGACTACAGCCCCGGTATGTAATTTTGGATCGTAGGAATGGTTTTCAGTTCCGTGGTAATGCTATTACGCTACTTTGAAAGAGTATGAATACAACATAATACTATCACGATTAGTAGTCAATACAATACTCACAAAACATCTTTCACTACTAAATTCTTGCTTAGTCGACTACATTGTCATACAATTAAACAACAACAAAGCTCTGGAATGTGGAAAAGGTTGACAGCTTCGATTTACAGTTATGTGTTGTCCAAATCGGTCGCTACTTGAGACGATTCATCTTCATTAGAAGTTGTACGTTTCTTGTACCAATTGTACTCATGATGCTTGGTTTGCCACAAGAACTCTATGTAGAAAGGAAAATTGGGGCTCTTGACTATACCTTTCCTGGATCGCATGTCTAAGTCCAAGACTTTTCTAACATAAACAATTGGCCTCTGGCGCAGAATCCAAACCTCTACTTTAACATTCAGCTCGTCACTAGTTTCTTTAGGGTCAACTTTTATCTCCTGCTTGCCGCTTGAATACAATTTAAAGGATTTGTCGTCTTCAAGCTCTACATAGCGCACATACACCGCCATGAATTTGTTTGTACGTGTCTCCGGTAAATCTAAATTCAAAATTTTATAGATGTTGTGTGAGGAAATATCATCAAACAGGAACGTCATCAGTATTCCATCATGCATTTTTTTTGATTCGACAACAGCAGCTATCAGATTATATACTCTAACTTCTTCCTCGGAAGAAATTAGTTTCTTCTTGACCTGATTAAGTTTTTCTTTTCCTTCCTTGAGCTGCGTAGGTTCAATTTTTTTTTTGAGTACGACTCAGTTCTTCCTTGAGATGTATAATTTTTTCAGTCACCGTTGCGAGCTTCGACTCCATCCAACCTACTTCATGTGCCGTTGAATAGGTCTGTCGTAGCGATCTCCCGTGGTCGTGGTCAGTTTCAGAAACAGCACGAGGAGTTACCGATGAGGTTTTGGTGTGGTAGCTGCTCAAAACCAGCGCAGCCACCAGAAACTCAGTCTTGATCTGCATCGTGAGGTCTTATGATCGAGCAAGTAAATTGTCAACTGGTGCAAAGAGTCGTGATTAAATTTCAATAAATGAAGTGACAAGGTCGTTTGTAGCAATGTGTTATCCTGAGATGTGTCAACGGTCTGGACGTATGTAGCCGTAAAAAGACGACAGTATCAGCAAAATGGAGCCACAACGGAAAGAATTCCTTGAAGAGGTGACAAACTTTGGCAATGTATAGCGACTTTCCGAGAAGTACTGCTCTTTCAATAAGAAAGATTTGTCATCAATTGCACGAAAAAAGTGACGACGCTGTAGTGCAATATCATGCAGCAGTTTGCATGTTATTTTACAACCTTAACGCAGCATCACATTGACTTGGCGGCCAGCACACAGTTGGAAACTAGAGGAACACAGAATCACTTTGGTAGGACACAGGATCACTTTGGTAGCTAGATATTTCAGTCTAAAAGGTCAGTAGGTCATGTAGTACAAAGGTTTACAAGCAAAGCAAACCCGTTCTGTCTGTCACGCGTTTTATACGTTTTCAGACTATTTTGATGGAGAGCTATTGTTTTGTATAGAATTTCCTAGAGCATGGAATTTTACGCGATTGTAACATTTCAAGCCTATACCCCATGTGTCAATTATACTACATCTACAAAAAATCGGATCGTGGAACCTTCTTTCGAGCTGCAGCATAGTAATGACGAAATTTTCGACCAACTGAGAGTAAATGAATCTGGAACTGTGCTAGTCATAACAAGGCTACACAATCCTATTTAAAAATGGACTCGTCATGGTTGCTAGTTGTAGAGACTTTTTTTTGCTGGAGAGAAAGGGCAGGGCTATATGTGACAAAGAGGTAGTATCTATGTGTCTGTCATTTTTATACTAAGGGCTAGGAGAAAAACCTGAATATCTCAGATTCAATACACGATGTGGGTGTAGACGGGTCATTTATGGCTGAATTTTAGTCAATTAGATTATATAAAATCAACGATTTTGCAATACAAAAGCAGCTGTGAAGATACTTTAGAAGCAGTCGATGAGTAAACGGTATGACTTTCGTAATCATACTTTTGACTCTTACTTCACATATAATAGTAGTATTTTCATTATAACCGTATATTAAACAAGTACCAGATTCATACCTTAAGCAAGCTTTATACAATATGACAGGCAATAATACTACAGAATTATCGTCTTCTTTATCATCCTTTTGACAAAATAACAGTTTCATACCAACGCTTTTGAGAAAATATCACATTACTTACGTACTTGTCCAGTTTGTTACTTCTCTTGCCAACTGAGCTGCTTCCTAGTCAATAAAAGGGATCGGCAACGATCATTTAGACAGTACTTACTTTCTTAATAATCAACCCATTGAACGGGTGCATAATGTTGGCAGCACAAACCCTCCAAGCCATTATTCACTTGATAGTACTTTCAGTCTTTAGTTGGTTAATAGTTTTATTACTGTAGTTTGAGACAGAGACAGCAGGCTAGCTAGCTGCTACACCAGAAATTGATTCAAAAATCGTGCTTCTCACGCTCACATGCATGTCGTTCTTGTTCTGATTCCCTATAAACCGTAGACGCTGTTGTTCTCAAACTTGACAGCTCAACGCAATTTGTGGAGCAAACTATTCGATCAAGTTTGTAGAGTGGTGCTGTTCGTGCCAGTAAACCTTGTATAGAGGCGTAGCGATGCATTAAAAAAACGATGGTCACGTCTACTTGACGCGGCGGGCATTTAGATCTTTTGTCTACCAATCGCCATGTAGGGTTAATGGAAGCAGGCTGGTCTACGATTGTCAAAGTACCTAAAGGTCTTCAGGAGTTTGATCAGACATACATCTCAGGTCGTTACTTCGAAAGACAAGAAGATGTAATTGTTTAGACGTGGATGGTACGCCACCTTGACTGGAATAAGGTCAAACTCATCCATAAAAGTAGACGTACACGTACAAGTGGAATGCCAAGTATGCCAATACAATTCTAAACTGTCAATATGCAAAGTCGAAAGGTCACGGTTCGGATACACTGTCAATGTCATTGAACTGTTGAATGTCTGGCGATCAATTCAAATTGATGAGCCTTTTATTTGTCCTTAGATAATCGGGTGATTGCCAAGTCGCACGGGTAATGTAATGCTCGCGTGCCACTCAAACAAGATGGACTATCTTTTTCCTGTCCCGCACAGCGTCACGGACGATATGCTGCGAAGCTGTTGCTGTATCGCATATGCCGAGTTCTGTTTTCAGTAGGCAGCTTGGCAATTTGTCGGACGTCAGCGGGTACATCAGGATATCTACACCATGACCTGTCGACGACAATCACTCCATATTGCGATACCGAAGTCCGTGAACAATCTATTGACGCCATCTAGATGAAGCTGTACGGCATATGCAGCCAAGCAAGTTGTCACTATCGACAAGACGTGCGACACTTCGAATTGGACGTCAAGGTGAATATGGAAAAGGCCATGACCAAAGTTTCTATGCTTTGAATACCTGCATATGTTGTGGTGGTCTCATTCCTCGCTCTAACTCACCAATTGTCGTATCGAGCTATCACCTGCTCAATCTCAATGCCCTCGCAAACAAAAGTCTTGCACATCTGCAACAGACTTACTTACAAGTGAATGAAGGGCGTTTCATTTTCCATAAAGCTTTCACAAACCGAAATATCTGTCTTGTCTATCTGCAGTGTTGGGCTCTAAACGGTAAGACAGGCGACAATAGTTTGCTAAAACATGAGACGAAAAGAGCCTCGTCCCACGGATGAACATGCAACGATAGTTAAGCTCATTTCTCGAACATCCAGCGGATTGATGCGGTCCTTTCAAAATCCACTACATCATAGAGGACATGGTACAAGGAATATTAAGATCCTTATCGTTGTTGGTACATTTGGTGACAGTGATCAAGGTTATCGAGACTTGTTAACGATGATACTGACGGTAAAGGTGGGTTTGGCATCGATTTAAACTATGGAGCTGACTCCGCTGTATTCACGATAATTTGATGAAGTCGTTGCGTTATGCGCGTATTGCAATGTAAAGTCGAATACCGGAGACGCATGAATGAAACGGCAATCGGTACGGAGCGTGCGAGTTTAAGTGTCCTTGAGTTTATCAAGATGACGATGCACGATCGAATGCGAGTGATGACATTGTTCTAGAATGCACGGTCAATGTTATGGAATGTGGCAGCAGACGCTGATCGTCGTCAGGAGGTAACAGCATCGGCCATGACTTTTGGCTTAGGCATACGTACATATCAATTCATGTGGCAAAAAACGGTAAGGACAAGTCCAGATCACCGAAGGTCGTGGCGAATCGGACCAAAGCCGAACTTTCAAAAATGAGGAGCGACACGTACACCATGGTGGAAACAACCCTCTTCTCATTTCCACATGTGCCAACACGAAGCATATCATGGGTAGGTTCCAGCCACCTGCCGACCGTTCATTCATTATCTGGAGAAATGCTAGTGCTCAATGCGTAGCTTGGAAGTGGTTATGTATAGTAAGTACTAGCAAGCTGGTCAAGCCCAAAAGCGATCTGTTGATGAAGTGGTCCAGAACAAATTCACTAGTCTAAGTGTGAGTCATGTGAGTCACAGATACTGAAGAATGTTCACCAGGTGAACTGTCTACGATGTGATATTGGGGGGGACCATCAAGACTGATGCAATATTGTACAAACCAATTGAACCTGCAACCGTAATACTATCACTGATGTTAGGCGTAGACCGAGTTTGGCTTGAGCTGCCATGGTCATCAAGCGTGGATTGGCATCGTCATTGGCAAGCACTTCTTTGATGCAGCAATAGCGACGCTTATCGTGATACGCTTGCATCTAAACAAATGCTACACGGCCACGAATGGATTCCTAAAGTTCGTTCATGACAGTCAAACCGTAGCGGTTTTGCCACGGCGATCATCACCCAACATGGCATTTGCTTTATATCATCATCTACTATGCGTATGACATCTACCATCCTTCTGCTGCTCCACCACACCAGTAGGCAGGCCCGCGCACGTGGTTTAGGTCAGTTTTTGTTATGTAACGTGTGTCAAGCTGAGAGCACTCTAGGAGGTCAAGTGGGTGTTAATATTTCGTGCATTGTTGTCAAAAGCTGCAGGAGCTTTTGGCGAACAATGGCAAAACTTACGCAATTGCGCCGCATCATAAAGCTTTGCACTCTGGAATCAAATGGTGGAGCCTGCCTGCAGGTACAAAGCTGCAGCTATTTTAAGATGATTGAAAGCCTTCTAGTAAACGATATATGCATCAGCAACGCAGTTGCACTGACATTTCTTTGCCGCTATGTCAAATGTTGTCGGGTACAAAGCTAACTCTCGATCATTCAATCTTTCTAGAACATTTCCTGCTGTCGAGTGCTGGGTATTGTAACGTTTGTAGTAAGTGAGACCAAAACGATATGCATGCCCCGTAAAATATTAACCATGAGGATACGTTTGACCATAACGTGACGGTGACGTTGTTATGTTGATAGCGGTTCTAGAATCAATGTGTTGTTCTCAAAGATATTGTCATGAATGACGATCAGTCATGTTAGGCTTCATGCAAGATTGTTAAGTTACAAGGCAAGGATTGTGTTGTGCTTGTGTCGTGGATTCAAAAGCAAGACCAATGACGTACTAGACCAGCTTCTTAATTTGTTAAACACTTACTACGAATGAAGCGAAGCTTTCGCTCGTTGTTGAGCGCGCTGCTTTTCGTTTATCATAAACTACTGAAGAACACATGATAGTAGCTATACACCTCGTTGCCACACGTACTATGCAACAATGATATTGAATATCACCATGACCGTAGAAGCCCGCAAAACGAGACAGACTTGTCCGTATTTGTTCCACGCCCACGCGATGCTTTCGTCCATTCAAGTGTCTTGTGCTGCGTTCTAACATACCCCCACTTTTCTTCAACGTCTCTCCCCTCTGCTGACTTACGGAGGAACTCAGCAATCTTTGTGTTGCACCCGGTCGTCAAGTGCGAATACGCGTCTCGGAGTTCTGAAGACGAGCAGAGATCAGCCAAGATTTGACAATGTCAATGTGTTTCATGACCACAGCGTTGTTCAATGCGCGACTAACGTTTGATTGTCTGAGGTTTATAGTCAACAGGAGTTTCACAATGTCAGCCATTCCTTGAGACGCGGCATCTTCGAGAGCTCGACCAACGTAATACCAGCTGCAGTTCTCACGTAAAATTGCTCGTAAAGCGTCCGTGTCGCCGGTACGTGCAATAGCTTGCACCCCATAGGTAAGCGCAAACGGGTCCCGTCCCCGATTATGGCGACAGAGCCACTTCACCACTTCGACATGACCATTTTCTGCTGCAGCATTCAAAGCATTACTTGAGCATCTCCTAACATAATGTTTGCAAAGCCACTTGACCATTTTCAAGTGTCCGTTCCTTGCAGCTCCGTCAATAGCAGCGATCGTGCAGCCCTCACTCCGAGTTACTGACAACCATTTCACAAGATCAAGTCGTCCTCTAGCAGCAGCGCCATCCATTGCCTTTGTAGTCCATCGTTTTGTAGCTCCATGTACGCGAATGATGTATTGGCAGTCGTTGTAAACAGCAGCATCAATGGTCTCCGGTATCACAAATTCATTAATGCGTTGCACTACATGTGAAAGCGCCTTGATGTGGTTTGGAAGGGCATGAGTGGCAAGGATTTTCAAGCGCAGAGAGCAATAGCTTCATGCAAATCCCTTGTTAGCATTAGTTAACGATTAATCTTTTGATACTGAATGAGAAAGCGTTGCTGATTCCGACTGGAATTAATGCTGCCACCATTACACTCGCTTCTGCTCGATTAGAACACCTCGCGCTTTTGCAATATAGTATATGGCTTAACGGAGAGTTAGAACGGACTTACACGTCTCTTCGCAGGGTAAAATACGATGAAGCTTACAATACAATCACGTACGTTGAGTAGTTCAGTGATAGGACCAATTCAGAACATTGCTACATAATGTAGCAAGTGCATGCCTTCACATTCATGAGTACTTGAGAATCCCTACATACATAACTTTCAATAGGATGAGAGAAATATACATACAATCATGCAATTGCTACAAAGTTTCATAAAAAACTTGCTTACCAAACAAATGTCAGTCAAACTTCATCCATTGCGGTTGTAAAGTTTATTGAATTCCACTCTTACTTGCTATACCGTAGAACGACTTCTTCTTGTGGCCACATGCGCCTACATTAAAGGGTTACTTCCTCGTTTCCAATACCTCTGTGTTGCTTATCGTTATGCTTTTGCGCGTAAAACGGCTTGCTGCGTCTGAAAAGCTTCATACGTTCTTTCAAATAACGGCTGGAAGAAAAGCATCCAGTCGTCGTACAGAATGCGCTTATTTTGTTGGTTTGGGTCTCGTTTACTACCAATGTCCTCACCACCGCGATAGTCGTGCCAATCACAACCTACAAATTGACAGAGGTTCCGATAACCCCAACGCCTCCTCAAGAACGGGAATATCTCCATCACCGTAGTCATCGGACGTGCCCAAAGCACATTTACAAGACCAGCACCGTGCATACCAATAATTATGTCGCTCTCAATGGTAGTGATCATCTGTTCGCGCAGCGTAAGACCTACATAGTCAACCGATCGAAACTCAACGTTTAGGTCCTTATACTCCGTCCGCATCCTCTCCATCACCTCATCCTCATTAACCCAAATGCGTTCTAATTTTCGTCCCCTATAAGGCCGACGAGTAATGACCGTTACAATCATTGGTCCGATCCTATTTAACCCAACTTCAAGTTCCACTTCCGGTGTTACATTCATTGTTAAAAGAGACTGAGCGCGAAACAGTTTCATCAGATCCGAGTCGTAGCACGGTTCGTCATCATTCAAATGTTGCATCATTGGACCAGACATTTCAGCAGATGCGACCAAGACATTACCTCGAAAATGAACACGTTTACCCATAAGTGTTGCACCATCAATCAATTTATGATATGGTGCTAATAGACCCTGATGTAATTCGTCAATAGGTGAAGGATAACCAGCATCCAAATGTATCACATAGGTCGAAGTTAGACTCCAATTCAATGCCTTGAGCATAATCCATGCATTTAAAGCATTGGAAATCTGGAAAAAAGGATTATGATCATGATGCTGCGCAACAAGCACGACCGGATCATTAAAAATTATCGTTTCGATATTATCCGGTGCTTGAGTTGGATATTTGATAAAGTCCCATGCCGATCGTTTCAAATCAGTTGGTAATCGTGGAGCACAAATTGTTGGTAATGGAACGTCACCGGATGAAAAAGCAGTCAATGAAGATCCCCAAATTTGATTATTCCGACGTGTAATCTCATTTGTCATTTCATTCATAAAATAGTCTGTTAATTCAGTACATGCACAATTAATTAATTGCATATTAAATTTGAATCGTGGATCATGTTTTCCACCATCCTGGGCCATTGATTCAATAGGCGCACGAATGGATACATTCACAAAATCCAGCATTAGGTTTTGAAACACTGCACTTTTGATCCCACCAGCAACATGATACATTGTGACTTGAGTTGCTTTTTTCGTGACTTACGGGAGCTTCTTTTTGTGAATCCCAGCCACCATCCATACAAAAACGTCGAGCAGCTTGTTGTGTTGCTGAAATGATTCCCATATCACGTTCAGCAGTACATTTTTCCTGAGTCCATGTTTTTTTGTAAGTATGCGGCACTTTCATACGTTGCCCTAGGGCAATCATATGTTGCTCTTGTTGCTTCAGTTGCGCCACGGTCAACTGTGTTACTGGATAGGTTTTCAGACTGATGGTGTCTGTGATCTGACCATCATTCTCAACACGAAGCATTATTCCCCACATGCTTGGTCGTAATTGACAGATCACACCGAATACTAACAACATAAACATCATAATATGTAGAAGGCGCCGACCAGTGCCAAGGAAGGCGATGGACCGCATAGATGCAGCTAAACAATTCTTCTTTTTCATGAGGATGAGGGCGGGGGGGGGAAGTACAATAATTATTGTGACTGTAGATAGAAATACTATGATAGGAAGAAGCGAAATGTAATTTGTCCAATCATATAGAAGCATAATGCAATTTGTTAATCGTATTTACGGTATTGTAATATAGTGAGATCATAAATGTCGCACTTGAAAGAAACAATCGGACGACAGATAAGTATACCATGAACCTGTCCAGACGGATATCTTGACAATGCGATTTAAAGCCACAGGATTGGTCAAAAAATCACAAGTAGTTAACAGTTATCAAACGTTATCAGTTAACCAGTGTCTATAACCGAAAGCAGTTTACTATCCTAATGTTGCATTAAGCATTACTTTTGTATTACCACCATTATCTACAAATTACAAAAGTGGCTCAACTTCCGCATGCATCAGGTTATCTCTCATTCTCTACGTTTCTCTCTTCTCTCGGCCAAGAGTCCATTAAGCGGCGCGAGCGCTGCAAGCGCCTCGGTCAAGTCCTTCCACGCTGCGCGGTCCTGAGCACATAGGCGAAGGAAGTACACGTTGAAAACGGCGTCCTGGGGAAAGTGTTTCAAGGTCGGCATTTAGGACCATCGGTAGCGTAAGTCGGCGTCTGCCGCTCCATTTGCCGGTCGCACTGGGGTTAATGAAAGTTTCCATGGAGCGGTAGGCTGGGATGCCTGCTGGTCTGCGGAGGATGTGGCCATAAAGGCTCCATCGGCTGCGAAGCAAGTGAAATCGGAGTGGCTCTGTCTGGGTGCGGTCGTAGAGCTTGGCATTGGAGATCGTGTCTGGATACCGTACGCCAATCACTTTGCGGAGCTGTTGACGATGGAAACTTTCGAGGCTGTGTGGCACGGAATTGGTAAGGGCTTAAGCCTTGCAATTGTATAGCAGGATCGGCAAGACGTAGCAGTTGTAGAGGTAAAGGCGCGTAATTTCCGAGGTCTTCGATGGCCGAAGCCAAACTTTCCACATGCGGTGGAGCGCGGCGGACGCTAATACTTTTGACGGGAGACGTCTTTTGCGTCGCCGAGGCAAAAACCTAGTTTGCGCGTAATGCGCCAATCTTTATCCTTGGTACGTATAATCTGGTTGGACTGCGCTGTACGATGGTGCGTTCGGTCTTGGACGTGTTCATCTGAAGCGACCATTTGGCCAAAACAGCATGGGGCTTCAGTCTCGATCAGAGTAGCTATGTCAGCGCTTTGGCAGACGAAGTAGGCTCGTTGGCGTACACGATCATGTCAGCGAGGAGATCATGGGGTACGACGAGTTGGCTGGGTAGGTCTGGTATAGCTGCTTCAAGGTAAACAACAAAAAGAATAGGGACAGTAAATCACCTTGGGGAGTACCTGTATTGCTCTCAAAAGGTGAGAGCAGGCGATTGCCGCGTCGGAGGGAAAGCACTGTGTCCCGTAGTAGTAGTCGCATCAGTCGAACTTTGTCATCATCAAGAAGTGGATCGAGCACGGAGAGAAGTCTGTCGCGATGACGGTATCAAAAGCATGGGAGAGGTCGATTCCAAGAATATGGAATCGTTCTTTGTACCTCTGAGCATGTGCTGCTATCCACCTGTAGATCCACACTGCATCAGCAGTATTGCGACTGCGCCTGAACTCGCTTTGGGGCGGAGACAGAATTGTTCGACCTTGGGGGAGATGCGGAGAAGCACTACATAAAGAGATCGCGCTGTTGAGTAGAACGATAGGTCGAAGGCTAGCGCATTGGCCAGCCGGCATGTTTGGTTGTGGAAGTCCGAGAAGAGTTCAGTCGCTCAGGTGGATGTTGTCTCCTGTGGCGAGTCCGTAATTGATGATGTCGGCGAGGGGTTGAGCTGGTAGCTCTGATCCATACTTGAGTAACTCGGCAGGTATAAAGTCCGGGTCCGGTGCGCGTCTATTCCGTAAGCGACGGAACGCGCGTTCGAGCTCGTATGCGGTTATCGGGTTCTTCAATGCGTCGTCGACGACGGACATGCGCGTGGGGTCCGAGAACTGGTCGCAAAGTGTTGCTTAATTTTGGTACCTGCTTCTTGGCGGCTGCGATTATATTTACCTAGGGTGTCACATAGCGAGGTCAATGGTGAGGGCCGTTGGAAGACGGCGCGCGTGGCTTCAAACATGTGAGCCGAGCGGTTCGACTGTTCAATGATGGCAAGTTTCTCGTCGATGAAAGCTCCAGCGAGAGCTTTGCTGCGTGCTTGGACCCGGTGCAAAAGTTGATTGCGTTTAGTACGTAGAGCCATGATGTCTTGCGTGTGGTCGTTTTAGATGAGCTGTTGAAGGGTAACGTTGGTCGTACGAGAGGCGGGAAAGCTTGGGATACACCACTTTAGTATGGTGGGCGTGCGGCATGTAGCCGACAGAGTCTTCCGCAGCCTGTAGTGCAGAGTGAAAGGTGGTTGTTTAGTGTTGGTTTGCAGTTGTCCGTTGTTGCGGGAGGTTAGCAAGGGTTTTTCTCAAGAAGTTGTCGACACAAGGTGCGATACCTGCTGTCATGGGCAAGAAGATGTGTCGCCAAGCGCGTTTCAGCTTCGCTGCTACGTGCTTGCTCTTGACGTCGGCGAAGTTCGCGGAGAGCGCGGAGATCGAAGCGAGCGTGACGAGCTTGTCGTCTGACGGGGTGAAAGTGCCACCTTATACTGCGCGTTGCTGCATATTTCTTTGTCCGTTGGCTGCAGATGATGTAGATTTGGTTGAAGATGCAGAGGTCCTTAAGTCGGAGTGTCCATGTCGTGATGTTGCGCGCGCGTTTTCAAAATTCTGTATTAGTAATGAATAATTCGTAGCATCACAGAAACAGACGAGAATCTGGCCATTGCGATTCCTTCGACCACGGCCCTATTGCCCAAGAAATGATTCGGTTTCGCGGCGTTGACCGATTTTAGCGTTGATATCACCAAGGATAATGGTCGCGCCGCGTGGGGGAAGCCTAGAGAGCTATGTGGTCAGGTCCACGTAAAAGCTGTCGATGGCTGCTACAGGATACTCACCATGAAGCGCATATGCATCAACAATGTTCACTTGTTGGGCTTTAGGCAGACGTAGTTGGAAAAATCCAACTCGGTCGGACTGGGAGTTGTAAAGAAACCTGGGCAACGGCGAACGAGCACCGTGCCAACGGTTTGGGCAGGGGTTTCACGAAGTTGTGTATTTTACATAGACACCTGTCACAAGTTGTACCTTGGGTACAATAGTAGGCTCGATGTGACCATACCTAAGGTACCAAGGGTCGCAATGTCACGTGGTCATTATACTTATTTAAAGTATAGCGACTATACATGTTTGCATATTAATAGGCTTCAGAGCCAGTAAATAGTGACTAGCACTAAGTATACAGTAGGTGCTTCTATATTTAGTGCTAGAAGATAAACATAAATAAATTAGTTTCAAACCTACTTGTTGCTAGAGTGATCTATTCCTTTAGAAGGAATTGTATCTTTGTGTCTCTTGGAGACGTGGTTGCTTGCAATCAAAGGCATAAGCTTGTGAAGCTAGCCTTGAGAGGGTTAAGAACCCTAAAATGTATCAGTTCTTTGAACCTTTCTTTCTTTGCACCTAGTGCATAAGTAGCTTGGTCGGCTACACCTGGTAGCACTTGTAGTCAATTCCGTACCTGGGTTTGCGACTACTTCTCTGGTGAAGAAGGTAAAAGATCGTTGGATCGTCAGCACTGTGGGAATTGCTTTCACCACAAGAAAATAAAAAAATCAAACATAGATCTGGAAAAAATGCCTTTAATCCTTCCCTAAGTCTCTTTTGAGACCCTCGCGGATAGCTTCTGGAAGCGCGTTTGACTGGTAGATGACGGCGATCTTATCAAGTCGGAAGTATAACATCTGACTCAGATGGTCTACGAGTTCTTTTGGATAGAGTTGAATGCGCTGTTGCGAAATGATCCTGTGCTCAAGATTATGGTGCCCAAGCTGAATATAGCGTTAAAAGATTCAGAATTGACACAGGACAGGCACCGACGACGATCACGTTGAACAAGATCCGAATAATGATGAAGCAGTTACAAAAACTTGGATGTACTGCTGGATCGTTTATAGCTTACATACTTCTCTATTGTGATCAAGATCAGGTGATTATCGCAGCACGATAGCTGATCGAAGATCTAGTTATTATGACTAGTGTGAAAAAGTCGACGGATCATCGTAACATGCAGACACGAGACAGTCCGAATGAGTACCATACTGGATCCTCGTATTTTGCCTCAGCAGGATCTGAAGCCTACTTTGTAGAGTCGATCAAGATCGACAGAATGTCATTAGGACCTACGGGTGCAGCATCATTGCGCGATCGCAAGATTCCGATCAAGGCCGAGCCACGGTCAGGTATCGAACCCACGCTTGGAAAGTGTGGAGCCAATTGGATGGAGTCAGCTGCGACCAGACTTCGATGCTGAGATGTACAAGTTTGTTCACAAACAACATACCAGACAGAGGACGATCGTTTCGGATTATCGATCAAGAATCATCTCGGATCACTGATCATATATCCCAGATGTTGACATTGAATCAGTGCAATCATGTAGTATAAGTTTACAAAAGTACGATCAAGACGATTTTGGCCTGGATGGTCCTCGACGACCGTTAATAGCAACTGCAAAGTCTATGTCGATTGGAGGATTCACCACTAAGCGTAATCAAGCTTCGGCAATCGCAGATCTGAAAGCGTTTTTCGGGAGAGACAAGGACAAGGATCGAGCAAGAAGTTGGACCAGAAAAGTCAATTTTGCGATACGAAGCGATTAGGCACGAGATGTGGTTTCCAGTGATTTATATACGGGAACGGCGCGAAAAGATATGCCCAGTCAAGCTGATCGACGCAAAACACTTGAAAATGACTCTTGGACTTTTATGGTTCAGTATGGAGGATATGGTGTATCGGCTGGAAGGAGCTATTATCACGCATGGAAAAGATCAGATAAAACTTATTTAGTGTATATCTATAGAATGAATGCGGCAAAAAGAGAGCAAAAGTTCCAGTACGAGATGGATCACCCACTGCTCGTCGCGAGTGCAATAACTCATCGAAACTTTGGATGATCGCGATATGGCATAACAGCTGACGCTATTATGGTTAGAAGATGCTGATGTCATGGAGATATCAATATGTGCGTATCAACGGGCCGCAGGTGAAGCATCAATGGGATCGAGCAATTTTCGTCAGCGATCTGCGAACCCACCTAATCCAACACTTTCAAAACCTACCCGCGCAGCGAGATCGATTCATATTGAATGTAGTAGTAGTGGATTGTAACCAGGAGTAGACCAACGAAAAGTTTGCATCGCTTCTTTAGCGGATCGCACGAAGAGTTCCACGGATCTTGGACCAGGAAAACGTGGTTCTTCCAATGTAATGGTCATGATCAGGCTGGATCGACGAAGCCGTGTACCCAATGTAGATTGACCAAGTCTCTTGATCGCTACCGGGAAAAGATAAGAACACGTTTACGCTTAGATGTTACCTATGTAATAGCTAAGAGCCAATACATACACCATACACCAGCCAAAGGCAAAACAACACCTATGGATTACTTCGAATATTCAATACTACCCTTGTCTAATAAACCCGAAACCTTGCCTATTCGTATGACAGGACCCACCGCAACGCGTCGTTTCAATAATGACTGCGCTCCGGCGTATGTGGTCGACACCATGCAATAGCATCCGTAGACGACTTGGTCTGCGATCGCGATTCGACGTATGTACCCGCTGCGCGATCGGGGCTGCTCCACAAACATCAATATCGGAAAACCGCTTCGCTTGCTGCTGGAAATAGTGCGTTTCCTTCTTCTATCAAGGGTGAAGGCTTCTCCGGATCAACTGACATAGCTGCTCTTGATCATCTGTATGAGGTATACCTGGATCTTCCACTGGTATAACATCGATCGTTGATCGTCACTTCCACTGTAGGGGTTACGATCTCTATCTAGCAAGACCGCAATTTTCTGATCCACACCGTCAGCATATATTTCTCCAGATATATGATTGATGACGGATTCATTACTGATATAATCAACCCTGATCCCGGCAGAATAAGTTTAGTAGCGATCATGGACGAAGAATCGATCGTGAGAGTAAATAAGGTATAGATCGTCCTTTCCGATAGATCCAATGCTCGATTCGACTCACCATTTTCTTTGATCGAGTAAATCGTCGAATTTATCAGTCAGTGTTCGAACCGCTGTACTAACGTCTTTTATTTAGTGAGTTGAGATAGGTGTCACTGGCAATCGCGGTTCCTCTCGTTCCTCACCCAGTTTTTATTTCTGATCAATCTGCAACTTCATCATCCACACAACTTTTATCTGATATCGACATAACCTATGCCAATTCGCAAACTTGATGAGTGGAAGCATTGTAATCTATTACGTTGGTGTTTTAGCACAAAAACTGCGAAGCATGTCACCAATAACGCGATTGATTCGTTCTGTCTCACCATCATACTGCGGATGATCCGCCGTGGACATGTCCAGTCGAGTGCCGAGCACTTCAAAGACGGACGTCCAAAACTTACTTGTAAAACGGGGGTCTCTATCCGAGACGATTGCCACAGGAAATCCGTGTTGTCGAAACACACGATCCATAAACAGGTTTGCTGTTCTTTCTCCATCAATAGATTCCAGCACTGCCGATAAGTGAGCCATCTTGCTCAATCGGTCTACAAAGACCACAATCACAGTGTTGCCTGCCGCATCACGCGATAGGCCAAACACAAAGTCCATACTAATGGACTGCCACAGCCCGAGGGTACAGGCAAACTCGCCGAAGGCGCAGCCATACTAGGCGAGGTCTTCACCCTTTGACACGTTTCACACGTGCGTACGTAGGTACCAACCCATTCGTACACCTTGGGCCACCAATAATTGGTGCTCACCAAGCTGTTGGTATTCTCACAACCTAAATGACCACCGAGTGGTGCATCATGAGCCTCATAAGATATCTGATACTTGAGGTCCTCATCATGAGGCGCCACAACACGAGGCTGGTCATCCGACCCTGTACTATAGTACGACAGACCATCGTTCAGTGCATAACGATGTAATCTCGCATGATCACGTGGTGACAGCTTCACCTTAGCATTTTTAAACTTCGCGCTACCTAGCGCCTGCATAATGGCAACACATGCCTTTTCGCGTGCATACGCCACACGGATACGATCCGTGTGACGAACTCACAACAGTGAGATGAGCAAGCTCATAGTCAGGTCTAAGCGATAACGCGTCAGCCAAAACATTCTGTTTTCCCGGCTTATACTTCACCTCGAAGTTATAATCCGCGAAAAAGGAGAGCCAACGAGCCATTCTCTGCAAGAAATGAGGCGACTGTCACTGTGCGCAACGCCGCATGATCTGTATGGATCACAAACGGATTTGAGCCCAACAGGTGTACCCTGAACTTAACAAGAGCATACTTCATCGTAAGTAGCTCCTATCATGACCTGGATAGTTCTTCTCTTCAGCTTTCAGCTGGCGAGATTCAAACGCGATGACGCGTTCGCGACCCTCAAAGTCGACTTGCAAGAGAGCACTGCCAATGGCAAAGTCCAAAGCGTCACATACGACGCTAAACGGACGATCAGGATCAGGCAAAGCCATAATTGGCGCCTGAAGTAGACTCTCCTCAATGTCTTCAAAAGCTTCGTGGTGCTCGGTGTTCCAACACCATTCCACATCCTTCTTTAGGAGATAAGACAATGGCCTAGCCACTTTCGCATAGTTATGGCTGTACTTGTGCAAGTAATTTGCCAAATTCAACCACGTGCGGAGGTCCTTCTGATTCCCGGATTCCTCGCTTCCCAACGAAGCATCCCAAAAATAGAATATCTTCCGCACCGAAGATGCATTTGTCAATATTGGCATATAACTTATGCAGCCTCATGCAACCGAACACAACTCCCAGGTGATCGATGTGATTTTCTACATCAGTCTTGCCATTTTCAGCTCGACTATGAACGAATATATCGTCAAAGTATGTCTGTGCATACGCCCTAAGGGGCCGAAACAACTGCGTCACCAGACGATTAAACGTTTCAGGTGCGCTAGGTAGCCCTTGGGGCACCACTAACCACTCCCAGAGCATACCGCTTGGAGTGTTGACTGCTGTCAGCGGGATATCACTAGCTCGCATGAGTAATTGGTAATATCCATCGACTAAGTCGAGGGCACTGTACATCGTACATCCCACCATATTGTTCTGAAGAACATCCTTGCGAGGAATCGGTGTTTGAGCCGGGATAGTGGCTGCATTCAGCTTATTGTAAGCATACACTGTTCCCTTCTTCCCATTAGGCTTTCTCACACAAAACGTGGGCGTAGAGTGAGGAGGCTTGTTCTCACGCACCATGCCAGCCGCGTGCTTTGCACGAAAGAAGTTGTCAATGAAGTCACATTGTTCTCGTGGCAGCGGCCACTGTCTCTTCACACATTATTTGGTTCCTGGAACCAAGTCAATTTCATGACATACACCTCTATTCGGAGGTAACCTCGTAGGAGGTTCTCTGGAGACAACATCTCCATATGTCTTCAACGAAGGAAAATAAGGACCCGAAGGGTCCTTCAGGATCTGTGATCTACTACGCGCATTCAGCGCCTTCTTGGTATCCTCAAGAACTGCTTTACCCAAAAGCGATGAGGAGTTCAACTCCTCCTCAAGTCGTATAACGACCCCTTCGGCTATGCCGCCTGCCTGTAAGGCACTGCCAAACTCGGCAAAGGTACAACTCGTTCAGCTCTAATAGAGCACTTACTGCGGGTATAGCTGAAAGAGCCACTGGCTCTTCGACATCCCCAGTCAAACCATTGACAAGTGTAAATAGCTGTTCGCTATCACCTTCACTCACAATATCATCATCGCTACTCATGATGCTCTCAGCATCCGACGCATCAGAGTCCACAGGTGTACATACCTCAAGGTCAAAGACCACTTCATTTACTGACTGCACCCCACCCTCTTGGGTTAGTACCTCTTCACTAGGTGCTTGTACCTCGTTGTCCACAAAACAACCGTAATTTTTGACTCCACCCGACCCTCTTGGGCCAGTACCTCGTCACTAAGTGCTTGCACCTCGTTATCCTCAAAGACTACATCCATTGATGACTTCACCCGACCCTCTTGGGCCAGTACCTCGTCGTTAGGTGCATGCACCTCGTTGTCCTCAAAGACTACATCCATTGATGACTTTACCCGACCCCGGTGGCACGGCGCATATAATTGCTCGATGCCCCCGAATCGATCAAAATGATCCATGGTTTATTATAACCTTCAACCGTCCCTTCGACGACTACCACGTGGCTCCCTGCCGCAATGCGACCCTTCGTACTTTAGATACGGTCACACCAAGCCTACTTTTGTATCAAGTACACCACCCACAGTGGTTGCAGTGTGTCAAATACACACCTCGTGTAACTCACGTTCACGTCGAGTTATGCCCGTTGCAAAACAAGATATAGCCTCATGAATAATTTCGAGTTGTAAAAATTGATTGTTGTGTATTCAATCACTCGAATGTTAGTGTGAGCCCAAGATCTATAGCAACAGTGTTTCCAACTCTATATCCTGTGTTTCCGTATTATTATAAATGAAAAAGTGACGAACAAACTGTGGTCGCAGACGCACAAGACGATATAAAGTACGTTGTTCTATGAAGGGACAAGAGAAGACGACTAATTGATTAGCTACTTTAAACGCATAGCGTAACATTATGATGAGAAACGGAACGCTTACACCAAGAAAGTAATCCTAACGCGGCCACGCCAAAGATTCACCAATCAATAGGCACTAGTGTAAATGTCATTGCAAACGCATACTCCTCTGAGCTCTCAGCAACACCTCATCTCTGTGGCAACTATGGCAATTATAACTCTTTATAGCGACTATAAAAGGGGAATAGGTAAGATAAAGTTTACGTGTAGCGAAACTCACAAGTACTTAAACTATAAAGTTCGATGATTTGGGTGCTGCAAACATTATGAATAACTTAACATAAAATGTAGGCTTAGCTTTGTCATTTTTGTCAAATTATAAAATGTGCGTGATTAAATCGAGAGGTACACTTCAAACAACCTTCGCGACACCTGCATCGCTCAAAACTTCTTCTTTCCGATGGAGACTGCAGACAACAAACCGCAACAGGTACATACATCTCCATGCTCATGTACGCTGCTACTTAACCAATACCCTCTCATTTTGCTAATATTGTCCTGCATGCTGGATCAGATGGATCGTTTCGAAGAGATGGCCACGTTTGTGAACAACCGTGTCTTTGAACTTGTAACAACGAAGATGCACGATAACAATATGGTTGTGGAACGGAAAGATGTAATAAATGCAAGCAAAGTGAAGCTCTGTATTGACGCAATCACAAAGAATGTAGATCAATCTGCTCTACGTGGAATGCTTATTGTGGCTATCTCACTTATACACAACGTAGAAGATATAGTCGCATCCGCCATCGCGAAGGAGACAGCTGCTGATACTGTCGAAAAGTTTGAGCAGGAATTGCACCTTATTCCAAAATTGACGCCAGACGAAATCGAACAGCTCGCAAAGGCTTTCACGCAGACAGAATAGGTTGGCAGGGCCAGCCATGAATTTAAGGATTACGTGGAAAGGTGCTGGAAAATGCATTGTGAAAATTCAAAGCAATTTAAGGCGCCTTATGCGACGGTTGTCCAAAGCTCTGGGTTTGGCAAGAGTCGGATGGTATTCAAGATTGCGCTCATGGCACTGGAGCCCTCCTCAACACATAAGGTTATCTACGTGTGCGCACGCACACAAGACTCGTCTGAGTATTCAGTAGGTTTCATTCATTTTGATTCAAGTGAAGAACCAGGCTCCCCACGATAGTGAATTTCCGAAGTCAGCGACGACGAAACTGCGCCTTTCATTTGTCTTTAGCGAAACAATTGAGAAGACAAACGAACCTGCCAAGGTTACCGACAACACGCTAAGCAAGATAAGTGTCCGTGACGTGATTTGCATCTATATGAACGTGCAAGACGAGGACAACAAGCATCACCGATTTATCTACGTGGAAAAGCCTGAAGATAAAAACAAGAAGAGTGATAGTAGTGAAGGTAAGTTGGCGGACACGATCAGCAAAATTATTAGAGCGCTAGCAAGGAAGCAGCTGAGAATCTCAGTTTTACGCTCTGTTATTGCTCGGTGCGTTGTGATACATTCAAGTTTTTTGATGCGGAAGTGGCCAAGAGATTGAAAGGTCTTGTGGAGACTCTGTGGAACCCTTTAGTACTTGTGGATGACGATTTGAGGCGTCGCCAAGAGGTGGAGCAATCTTTTAATAGCAAGCGTAAAGCACTTATGTCACAAGCGATGCGAGACGAAGAGCTAAGGAAGATTGCTTGTCAAGGGCTTGCGGATCTGCCAGGACGACAAAAAGCTAGCGAGAAAGGACAGCCGTCCTTTATGAGCAACATACACCAAGGCGACCAAAAAGTGATTTGCACTAACGCCTACATCGAGTGTAACGCTGGAGAAGGTAAACAGAGGTCGTATTCTTTTGATTTTTTAGTGCGTCTGCGTTTTGCTTATGCGTTTGCTGCTGTCATGTTGTGGAGATGCAAATATTGGTAGGATTGGTCAGGTTTCGTCAGTAGGCTTAGATGTAGAGTAGTGCAAACTAGACGAATTCTATGTTACATTTTAAACAAAAGTATAAGGTACTTTATGCAACTAACGGTTTAACAGGTACTTGAATTAGTACAAAGGTGTTGTTTTTTTGTTTTTTCGTAACTCGATGCAAAGCTAATTCGGCAGTAAGCATACTTTGGCAATTATGAAGATTAATTAGGAAATGACTGATGCTTTTCATGTGAAAATTGGTAAATAGGGTTGAAATACCATATGAGAGTAAACACACACAGCTTTATCTCCCTTAGCTGCACTCCACTCTGCGTTCACATCATATCCCATGCAAATCGATCGATTAGTGAAACCTGCTAAGAAGCTGAGGGCGCCGGTGGTATATCGGATACATTCACGGCAGCAGGTGCACTTAGAGTCTCCTCCAAAGTCTCGTCATTACTATCCGTAATGCTGCGTGGGCTGCTACCGAGCGTTAGCGTCTTTGTGAGTGAGATTGTCGCATTGACAGTGCGAACCGCAGCCCGAAATTACGACGCGCGTTGAACTTGCGCAGCTCTTGTAGCGCCGTAGTAAGCTGCACGTCATTAACGGCATCCGCTGCAATCCATTGATGGTATAGAAACTGCCGTGCTGACCATCGCTCCGCTAGTGCAAAAATCAGCATCTTACTAGTAAGACTTTGGCTTCTGCAGATACATCATCCCAATATGGCGAGTCAAATTCATAGCGTCCCGCTTTAATGAGTCGAAAGAGTACGATCTGGTTGTCATGATGGAATGACGGATATCCACAGAGCAAAATGTTTGTGATGACACCGCAACTCCAAATGTCCACTTGCTTACCGTATATCTGACATTAAAATCTTGGGTGCTACAGGCCGTGGATAACCCTGCATCTCGAGTCTGAATCGCTCTTTTCGTTGCAACCCCAAAGTCTACAAACTTACTATCTGTATCATCTCAGCACTGCTCAGCAATACGTTTTCTGGTTTCAAATTTCGATGAACGACATTTGCATCATGACAGAATGCAATTGTTGCGAGCAATACTTTGACCAAATCACGTGCTTCTCTCTCTGTGTAAAAGTTCTTCTTGACAATTCGTTCAAAGAGTTCTCCACCAGCCATAAACTCAATCACTCTAAAGAAATATGTTTCACTTGAACACATCATATAGCTTGACCATATGTGGATGTTGCATCTCTCTCAAGAGTTTTACTTCGGCGACGAGAGCTTGTAAATCATCTGCTGTTTGTTAGCTGTGCACGTTTAAGGCATTCAATAGCAAAACGTTCACCTGTTGTCTTATGTGTCGCTTCTCAAACTACTGAGACCTGAGTTCTTTTCCCAGGCTGTAAACATCGGCAAACTGGTGATGCCTTTCATGAGCAGCAATCTGTTCAAATTGAACAGCAGGAGGTGGTGGAGGCACGAGAAAACGTACACTACGTTCGACATTACTCGAACTTACAAGAATATCACGGATATTTTTCCAATGTCCATGAAACTGTCGCGTCTGTAGAAACATGCTCATTAACACCTAAAAGAAGGGAATTTGGACCATTTCACCCTGATTTTCAAGAGCACCGGGTTTAGCCTCCTACGGGACAAAACCCATCCACAACAACATATCCATCAACTAATGATCTTTTACTTACGATACGACCGAGAGGACCAGCAGGTACGACGACATTAATGCGCTTCCATTGTAAACGATTGGGTGCCACTTGGTTAAAGGACTTTTGAGTTTGTAATGGAGGTATTATTTATGGAGATACATAAACAAGTGATGGCATACTTGCTTTCTATGCAAAGATTAGTATGTAAGGTATTTAAGGTAAATGAGATGGATTTTATTGTAAACACACGTTTTATATAAAAAGAGGGATAATCACTAGATTTTAGCATTCATCCTCCCAATTAGTTTCTGAGCTTCCATAAGTTGTTTAGTCACAATAGATCGCTTGCGAGAATGGATATTATCCACCATATGATTCTTCTAGTTTTTTATCCCTCGAAATATTGGATTCACTTAATTTAGTCCATATTCCCTGTCTATAAAAATCATAATTGTATCTTGATGATTTGAGAATAATAAAAGCTTGGATGATAAAATATTACTCACAAGAGGTTTTCCGTTGGTTCGATATAATTGATACTTTTGGTCTAGTAGTAAGGTCAAGTCCTCACAGCAGCGGAGTATCCGTACGACAATGATTGAACAGTATTCAGAATTCGAGCCATATGCGGAGATGCTTGTGCCTAAGAAGGCGCCAATGAGTTGATGGAGGCTGGCACCCAGTTGGTTTGTACAAGAATTATAACAATGGATCTGACTAGATTTTGAAAAGCTCATAATGTTTGGTATTGTTGTATTTGAATGATTGTGTGTGGATGTACTACAGGCTATGATGGCATAAGGCAAGGAACATGCCATGGCAATTGATATCCTCACAATGTCCACCGATAACATGTACGTGCAATGTGATATGTGAAGATTGGTCAAAGTGCGACAATGACTTATTTTTGTATCTGCAATCGCAACAAGAACAAGGGTGTTGCTATTGAGATGGTGCATTTTCTCGGCGATAATTTCTGCTTTTATGTCTTGTACGCTGCTTATTTAAACAAACTTGGTTATTTTACGCAAAGCAGCTATGATTGATCTGTGGTGTGTTTAGCACAAACATGCTCATCTCTTCAGCTGTGCCCTCAAGCCACAACTGATTTTTAACGTAACATCCGTGCTAGAAGTTGTATCTTCGCCAGTCGTTGATGCAGCCTTATGTAGCTTCCAGTCAAAGCTATGTGTACTGACGTTCGCGTCAGCAGGTTGCAATCTAATGCCCCCTATTATAAGCAAATTTCGTAAAGGCAGGAGTCACTCGTGAGCGGGCCCAACCCGAATGTTCCGTTACTCATTATGTCCTGAGTAGTACGTTTGAAGAGGCAGTAATTGAGTCCAAAGTGGATGCAGGAGTGCAACATGCTGCCAAACTGATGCTCCTGCCTATTAGACTCAATATAACAAGGTATGCGTCCCACGCAAATACTATCTTGTTGATAAGAGGAGATATCTTAGACTGAGAAAATACTTTGCAAAGCATACCTAGTATGCATGCAAGTCCCACTCCAGTGTATACTGACTTCTACCTATACGTATATATGCAAGTTGAAGCCTACTTCAACACTGCCAATGCTGCTATCCTCGGTAGCCAGACTTGTAATTAAGACTTGTTTATCCAGGTCAATATGCATCGTTGGAGGAAGTGCCAGTGGGCTACACTTGCTTAATCAAACAAATATGTCAACGTGTCCCAGACGCGAGGCTATATCAAAGGTGTAACGGGGTTACACGAAGGCGTGTGTTTTACATACACACCTGCCACACCAATGTGGTGTAGCTGTACCTTAGGTACAAAAGTAGGTGATATGACCGTACCTGAAGTACGAAGGGTCGGCAGAGAGCCACGTGGTCACTATACTGATTTAATTATAGTGACTATGCATGGTTGCATAATAATAACAGGCTATAGAGCCAGTAATAGTGACTAGCACTAAGTATAGAGTAGGTGCTTCTATATTTAGTGTTAGAAAATAAACATGAATATAAATCAGTTTCAAACCTGCTCTGTAAGCCTTACAGTTTGAGCATTCGATTCCTTCTAAGGAATCAGTATATTTGATGCTAGTCTCTCTGAGACTCGATTTCAATATTGATAGGCACAAGCTTACGAGCTAGCCTAGGAGGGTTTAACACCCTTAGACGTAAAAGCTCTTTGAGCTTATCCTCTGCACACAGTGCATAAGCAGCTTTGCTACAGTAGTCTGACTACTTCTTCTGCACATAGTGCATCTACACATAGTGCATAAGTAGCGAAGCTACAGTAACTCGGCTACAAAAGGTGAAGTGTCAAAGTAGCCCTTACGCGTTCAAATGAAGCGACTATACATAGTTGGCATTTTCTGACTGGTTATGTGCTAGTAGTGGCGCTTGCTCCTGCATGCAAATATCCCTTTGATGACCACAGCGATGTTGATACAAAAAATCTTGAGCGTATAGAAGCCTAGCCTGTGCTAAAAAGCGTATTGATGAACAAAGACTTTGAGTTTGTCATGGAGGTGACCGAGAAGACCCGCGCTGATGCTGAGAGAGGTTACAAGGATAGACTATCTTCTTGAATCAAGTTAAGTGCCCGCCACAGCAAATGGCCAATTTTTCTGCTAACAACAAGTTTGGGACATACAACACGAATAATATCTAGGTGAATCTGCGCGTAATTAAAGGCTAGTGGCCATTATCTTATCGACATTGATCCGCTTGTTACCTATCGTAACGTGAAGAGCCTTTAGGTTGTCCAGTTAGAAACGCGTCTGGTGAGGCGATCTACTTATTCCAAAATTCGATTGGGTTGAAGGTGCCACGGCCACGTTTTCTACCTGTGTAGTCCTCGCCGGATGTTTTCATGGTCCAGTCAAATATGTCGGCGGAGCCACGCCTACAATTCGGATTGTAAAGCTTGGACTAGATTTGCAAAGCGCTCGCTTGGAAAATAGCAATTCCAACATTCCGGTGCTAGACCACCTAACGGTCGCTGGCGACGTCAAGTTCGGCTCCAACATTACATCTAAGGTAAGGAACAAGTTTTAGCTGCAATTTCATCTCACATGACTGACTCAGTGCGCCTTGTATTATGAATAGGGAACAGTAATGCTTGTTGCCAATGATAAAGCTCATATTGATCTCCCTGACGGGACTGTGTTAGAGAACAGGCAACTTGCGTATCTTGGATCACTAGGCGTAGTTAAAGTAACGAGTTAGACATCGTTACTTGTTCAATTAAAGTTATGGAGATTCCAAAATAAATGCATATATGCAGTTAGGTTGTACATTTACGACGACATACACTCGTAGAGCAAAAGCTCCCAAAAGTCCGGGTCGAATGCTTAAAAAACGACAATGACATGATTGTAGATCGATGTCGGTGTCACATGAGCCATTGGCCGATGCATTCTCGGTGATAAAGTGCAAACACGGTAAAGCGCGCACTTCTTCTCCTGTTTCAAACTCATCATAGCATACTGCAAAAAATGTATTTCACACTTCGTTGTCCTTCTCTGATGTGTTTTTTCGGCATCAAATTAATCACGAATCTGGTAGATGAACGTTGAAAGTGCAATAATCTGCGTGTACAATACTCTATCCCAGAGCTTTTTCTGCATCACTCACCATCAACAGTACACAAAGCATGCTCAACAATGGAAAAGATTTTGATAACAGACATCGCCTTGCTGCGAGAGAAGTACGTTGATGGGACGGAGCAATGATAAGAAGCGCAGCTTGTTTCAATCCTCATCTGCGTCATTGCTAATCTGAGGTGTCACATACGAAGATGAAGTAGATCATCTTCGTGGTGACGCCTGAAATTAAAGAGATTTGAAATGTGTAAATGGTGACAAACTAGCGAGAAGAGCTATATCTTTTTTCCACAATTATAGCATCTGCACGCGATGCTGGTGCAGACTTAAGCAATTGGGTCAGTGCTGCGTTATCACACTACAAAGCCGTGACCACCACACAATCTTAGTCGGTGTACAAATATCACTAAAAACAACCAATAAAATCAGTCCATTGTACCGTGACGGTTGCAAATATACTCTTATGTCTTGGACACATACTGGGTGCAAGATTTGAAGGCCTACGTGAAGGTAAATTAGATCGACCTTTCAATACAGTGCGCTCGATCGTGCAGTAAGATGGCCAGGGAACACAAGGTAAGCGAAGCGGGGAAACTATTGTATTGTCCCGGTCAGAGTGTTGAAGGAGACGACCGAGAAGTGACAGCCAGATAAGTGACAATCGAAAGTCTCCTAGCTGACACTCTGCATCACTACCACACCAGTCTGGAAGGAGGTCACAGAGGGGTTGGACGTACCTATCACCGAATCCGACGGTACTGCCATTTGAAAGGTTCATTCCGAAGCGTACCGAGGTATGTGGGGACATATGTTGATTGCGAGGCTGGAAAATGAGGACCTACCCTACAGGGCAAGACCTCGGGAAATGCCGAAGCGACATACCCTATTCAGATTATAGCAATGGAAAATATTCCCTTTCTTACCTGGCCGCACTAATAAAATACTAAGCTACTGATTTGGGTCGACCTGTCCACGATCTATGTGATGGCCAAGCTAGTTTTTTGCAGGCATCCCATGTAAAATGCTGAAGGGTACGAAAAATGCGTTTTCGCCGTTTTAGTGCTAGCGAGGCAATCCGACACAATAGAGAGCCAGGAAATATGTTGGATTCTCTTTCGGGCTTTTCCTCGCATGGTGAGCCAGCGTCAACGGGCTATTATGGCCTACCGGCATCAGGCAAACAATACCGCAAAGTGGATGGTTCAGACCCTGACTAGGTCCATCAAGACGTATGTCTCTGATGTTGGACAGCAGGATTGGGACGAGTATGCGGAACGACTAACGTTTGCGATGAACACCGCGCAAGTAAAAAGGTTTAGACCTTGCAGATGTAAGCTACTTAAGCTAGTCTTCCTCTGCACCAATTGCATAAGAGCTTTGCTACAGTAGCTCTGCTAAACCTGGTAGCACTTGTAGTCAATTTTGGACCAAAGCATGCGACTACTTTTTTGCGTGAGAATGGACATCGATGAGATGTCAGCGGTTGGCCTGTCACAGGCACAACAGGAAGGGTTGCAGAAGCTGCTCCCTATCTTTGGCCCTAAGGGCGTGGAGTATCTCATCGCCCGAAGCGAGGAAGAAGTTAACAAGCGTATTCATATGCTTGATGATTATAATCAAGCTCTAGTCGAGCATGTAAAGGCACAGAAGTTTTCTTCTGAGCCTTCGCCAATGGCGACGTTGGTGCAAGAAGTGGTCCGAAGACCAAAACGCATACAAATGGAAGTCGATAAACTCGACGGCAAAGAAGGTGACAACCTTATGCTTTGGTTCCAACAGGTTGAGTCGGCTATGTTTATAGCCGACATCACCTATAAACCGTACCGTGTTGGATTTGCCACGGGCAAGTTGTGTGGCTTAGCCAAACAGTGGGCATTCACATGTGGTGCATTATTGCTAAATGCTTTTGGGCCGATCTGAAAGCTCAGACGACTCGGCTGTATGCACCGCCGATCTGAAAGTTCAGATGACTCGGCAGTATGCCACAAAGGCCGATCTGAAAGTTTAGATGACTCGGCAGTATGCACCGACAGACCAAGCACACCGGAATCGGTCACGGAGTGTCGCTAAGGCAAGCGTGAGCTTGCGGCATATGTATAAGAGCTGAGAACTCTTATTGCTGCCATGGTCATAGACCATATGCCTGAGGCAGTGGCCGTCACGGACATCATGGAGGGCCTTCGAGTTGGCGCTGCTAGAACGGAAGTCTTCCGGGTAAACCCGTCCTCATTCGAGGCAGCTATTGGAGTGGCATGGAATGCCGAGACCAACTTTAAGGCCGCTAGGCCTGCCAGTTATAACTACTCGTCTGATGGGTCCGTACCCATTGACTGTAAGTGGAGAATGAAGAATCTGAGCTTCAAGTTGCGGAGCAGCAAATTGTGCGCAGATGTTATATCTGCAAGAGCACGGACCATTTGATGGCAAAATTCCCTGCAAGAAATGCATATTTGGCCTCGAAGGGCCGACACCCCATGGGCGTACCCTCTGGTTTGCCGCGGGGAAACAGCGGATGTCAGTGGGCGTGCGGCGCCATACTGAGGATAGAACTGAGTTCTGTTGAGCCTCCGGAAGGTAGAAGTAAACAGGGCCTAGCTCCAAAGAGATCCGAACTCTCAAAAACGGAACGAGAATGCAAGCAGGCTTGGTAGTCGCTGAAAGGACGGTCAAGGGCTTTGATACGCCATGGATCATTTTGATCGATTCGGGGGTATCGGGCAATTATGTGCGCCGTTCCACCGTGGAAGGTAGTCAGCAGTATGCTGAAGCGATTGTAGCGCGTGAGAGTGACACAGTCACAGTTCGCTTAGCGGGTGGTAGGCGTTTTACGGCACCTAAAGTCCCGATGGAGTTAGTTATAAAGTTCTTGGACTTTAACAGCATGGAACACTGTTTGGTCTTAGACCAGGATGCGAGGTATGACCTCATCTTCGGCATGGCAGGGCAAGAACGTCATGAGCCATGAATTGATTGATTGGAGGTCGAAGACCTTAGGCGCAACGCGCAATGCTCCTGGTGGGGCTCTGGAGAGTCATGAACCCACCTCTGCTAGGAAGCAAAATCGTTTTTGGCGCGGATATTGGACCGAGTCGGTCAATATGTTGGATGTCAAAATATCCGACTTTGTATACACCTTAAGTGTCGAGGACAATAGTCTTGGGCGAGGACCAATGACTGTCGATAGTGTGGTTGAGAACCCACTAGATGGCACATATGACATGTGTCATGAGAATGATGTTACATCATTAATACCGTGAGTGGTGTTGGTGGCTGCATGCCAAGATGTCAGGACATGAGTCAAGTGACATGAGTGACGAGGAACTGACCCTGGAGGGCCGGGTGAAGTCACAAATGGATGTTGTCTTTGAGGACAACGAGGTGCATGCACCTAACGACAAGATACTGGCCCAAGAGGGTCGTGTGAAGTCATCAATGGATGTAGTCTTTGAGGATAACGAGGTGCAAGCACTTAGTGACGAGGTACTGGCCCAAGAGGGTCGGGTGGAGTCAAAAATGACGGTTGTTTTGTGGACAACGAGGTACAAGCACCTAGTGAAGAGGTACTAACCCAAGAGGGTGGGGTGCAGTCAGCAAATGAAGTGGTCTTTGACCTTGAGGTATGTACACCTGTGGACTCTGATGCGTCGGATGCTGAGAGCATCATGAGTAGCGATGATGATATTGTGACTGAAGGTGATAGCGAACAGCTATTTACACTTGTCAATGGTTTGACTGGGGATGTCGAAGAGCCGGTGGCTCTTTCAGCTATACCCGCAGTAAGTGCTCTGTTAGAGCTAAACGAGTTGTACCTTGCTAAGTTTGGCAGTGCCTTACAGGCAGGCGGCATAGCCGACGGAGTCGTTATACGACCTGAGGAGGAGTTGAACTCCTCATCGCTTTTGGGTAAAGCAGTTCTTGAGGATACCAAGAAGGCGCTGAATGCGCGTAGTAGATCACAGATCCTGAAGGACCCTTCGGATCCTTATTTTCCTTCGTTGAAGACATATGGAGATGTTGTCTCCAGAGAACCTCCTACGAGGTTACCTCCGAATAGAGGTGTATGTCATGAAATTGACTTGGTTCCAGGAACCAAATAATGTGTGAAGAGACAGTGGCCGCTGCCACGAGAACAATGTGACTTCATTGAAAACTTCTTTCGTGCAAAGCACGCGGCTGGCATGGTGCGTGAGAACAAGCCTCCTCACTCTACGCCCACGTTTTGTGTGAGAAAGCCTAATGGGAAGAGGCGAACAGTGCATGCTTACAATAAGCTGAATGCAGCCACTATCCCGGCTCAAACACCGATTCCTCGCAAGGCTCTTCTTCAGAACAATATGGTGGGATGTACGATGTACAGTGCCCTCGACTTAGTCGATGGATATTACCAATTACTCATGCGAGCTAGTGATATCCCGCTGACAGCAGTCAACACTCCAAGCGGTATGCTCTGGGAGTGGTTAGTGGTGCCCCAAGGGCTACCTAGCGCACTGAAACGTTTAATCGTCTGGTGACGCAGTTGTTTCGGCCCCTTAGGGCGTATGCACAGACATACTTTGACGATATATTCGTTCATAGTCGAGCTGAAAATGGCAAGACTGATGTAGAAAATCACATCGATCACCTGGGAGTTGTGTTCGGTTGCATGAGGCTGCATAAGTTATATGCCAATATTGACAAATGCATCTTCGGTGCGGAAGATATTCTATTTTTTGGGATGCTTCGTTGGGAAGCGAGGAATCCGGGGGGGGGGGGGGAATCAGAAGGACCTCCGCACGTGGTTGAATTTGGCAAATTACTTGCACAAGTACAGCCATAACTATGCGAAAGTGGCTAGGCCATTGTCTTATCTCCTAAAAAAGGATGTGGAATGGTGTTGGAACACCGAGCACTACGAGGATTTTAAAGTCATTAAGGAGAGCCTCACGCTAGTAGAGTGAAAAGCTTTTCACCGCCTCGCAGCAGTGTCTGTACAAGTTGTTGCTACGACGCTGCTGAACGCAGCGTCACCGAGCCAACAGCGTCATGCCGCCCAAGAGTTTATGGTACGCGAGATCATCGACGCGAATTGTCGAGTACAAACTCCCTCGCGTTCTCCAAGAAATAAAGCGGGCAAAATGGAGACGTCCCTCTACTCGGGTGCGGGTCCAAATCGTCTCCCACTCAATTGTTGATTTAGAGAAATCGATATCGCTATCGCCTCGAGACTTATCGAGGCAATATGTGTCATCGAAGGTTAACTTCCTCCTCTGACACCTGACTGGTAAGGCGAAAGAGTGGACGTGGGGAAGCTGGTAGTCGACCAGTACGTCTTCTCCACTCTGGACGCGCTTTATAGTGACCATGAGTGGCTTTTTATCCACCACAAGAGGAGCCGCACCTACGTACCGAATATTTGGATCTTAAACAAGACAAGCTTTCCATGCGCGACTAAGTTTAACAAACACGTCATCTGGCTTCGTGCATCGTCACGAAGCCGGTAGATATGGCGTCTCAAGTTCACTTCTTCGTCTCAGGCATGCTCGAAGGCATGACGAGATACTGCCTTACGCGTGCCAAACCTCCTTCCCTTGAAGAGGCTTCCGCTCTCGCGCTTCGCAAAGACTATGTCGTGGCTTCTTCATACGCCACGACCTTGATGACAGACGTCCGTTCATCGCTCTTGAGCCAATGGAAATCGACGCAGTAGAAGCATCGAGGACCCGACACTCAATGCCTCCGCGTAGTAGTGGTGTTCGTTCGGAACGTCCCTTGGTGTGTTTCCGTTGTCACAAACCGGGTCATCTCGCGGCGGTGTGCCGTGCGCCATCACCCGTTCTCGCCGCTTTCAAATCCGAAAAACATGTCGATCCGGTTGCGCAGTCAAAATGGCGCTCTGGCTATCGTTCTTTTCCGAATACAACTTTGCCGTCTAATACAAGCCTGGTTCGACAAACATTATCGCCGACGCGCTGTCGCGTCGTCCCGGGTTACGACCCTCGCGGCGAAGGTCCAGCTTGCTTTTCTATCGAGGGCGAAGACGAGGAATGTGCAGTCTGTGTGGCTCCTGGAGTAAACACGACCGCTGTGAGCGCGGTCAATCCGCTCCGTACAAACATCGCGACGGCGTACCATCGCAATAAGTTCCTTCTGCCACTCTTAAAGTACTGTCAGGACCCATCGGATGAGGCGCTGAGCAAACTGACAGCGCCGACACGAGCCTAGGCTTCTTGTTACACGATTGTTGGTGACCTGCTAATGTACCATGTCGATCGATTTGATCCTCCTCGCATCGTCTTTCAACTCGATGATGATCTACGTGCTTGCATACTTCACGAGCGGTCAACTAGAACGGGAGAAGACGTACCTCGCACTGTCACGTGATTTTTACTGGCCCCATATGTATAAGTGGGTTTGTTCCTGCGAAACATGCCAACGCGTGAAACCAGCTCCTTCCTCTCAAGCTCCGCTGACTCACGAGCCATCGCCACCGATGCGTGGCGATCAGTTAGCATGGACGTTGTATTTTGCCTTCCAGAAGACGTTTAGGAGCGCACTGGTATCTTCGTTGTCTTTGACTGGTTCGGCAAGAGGGTGCATATGGCTCCGGTCGCCGCATCAATATTTCCGGCAGATACGGCGACACTCTTCTTGGACATGATCATCCGGCACCATGGGATGCCCACTACAATCGTTTCAGATCGCTATCCCCCGGTTCACAGCCGTCTTTTGGTCGCGGCTGTTCGAGTTACTGGGTACCAGATTGTTAATGTTGACTGCGGCGCATCCTGAAACCGACGGCCAGACTGAACGTGTGAACCGCGTATTGGAAGACGTGCTGCAAAGTTACGTCACATCATACGAGTGAAGTGCTTTCTTTCCCTTGACAGAGTATGCATTAAATAACGCCGTTCACATTTCAACGGGATTGACCCCCTTTTTCATCAATAGCGCGCGTCATCCACGCGTTCCTGTACTTCTCGGTTTGCAGGATGATTCTACTCTTGTTGGGGGAGAAACCCCAGGAGTTCTGGAGTTGACGAAGTCCGCAGCATTAAGCGCTGCGGATACACACGATGACGCCTCGCCTTCCCCGACGTCGCTTAATGTAGCAATGACTCGTGTTGCTTGCTAGCGTAAGCTGACTCCGTTGTCGGTACATGGTCTAGCGAAACTTTGATTACTCCTACGCGTCGTGAGTTTCCATTGCCCACGTCTTTCAACAAGCCTTCGATCGATCCCTTGAGTCGTAATGCTTCGCCGCGGAGTGCTCATCTCACTGACTCAGCAGCTATCGACGTATTTGTGGAACAGCGACAGTCAGTTGTACGATTTGTTTCGTGATGCGCTCGCGAGCGCGGTTGACAAACAGAAGGCGTCTGCGAATCAACTCGGACGCAAGAATTTAGAGAGGTTTTCCGTGGATGACTCCGTGTTGTTATCCAGGACAGGCATTCGAAGGCATCTGTGACAAAGCTCGGTGCTAACAAACTGTCAACGCGCTATATTGGACCGTTCAAGGTCGTCAAGATTACGAGAAAGGCCAACACACTTGATATACCAACTACAATGCGACTTCACCCGACGTTTCACGTTGGGCGACTCAAATGCTACTGGCCGGCCCTCCTCCCGGCTGATCAGGAGGTCTCACCGCGGGAGCATAACGTGGCCCGCGGTACTTCGGCTTCCATGGAGGATCTGGTTGACGGTCTCCTCGCAACACCGCGTTGTCCTTCCGGAAAGCCGCGTTTGACTGCAACCGTTCCAAGCGATCCGCCAATTCGGCAACAGTCGAAGACACCTGCTCCAATTGCGAGTCAACAAGCTTAGCCAGTTTTCTCGTCTGCTCAGCGTCATATCCAACAGACTCAACGCGCTGATGATACTCGCGAAGCTCCTTCACGAGAGACTCGGTTATGTCAGGCGCCGCCGCGCTCGCAGGCACCCCATGCACGCTTCCACCGCGATGGCCCCCCGCTGATTGATAGCGCCGGGAATCCGCGCTGGATTGTCGATAAGATTCTCGAGCATCACGACCTATAGACCTTGAATCACTGCGCCTCCAGTCATGGCCGTCCCACGTCGATCTCGGACGGTCGTCAGTATCGCGTCCGCTGGCTTGGTCTTCCTTCCACGAGCGATTCGTGGGAGCCTCGCTCCATTCTTCTCGCGGACGTTCCAGACGTGGTGAAAGCCCACGACGCCGAGGCAAACGTGGTGGCTCTCGCGGTCGAGGACTTGCAGACCGCGAGCGTGGACGTGAATTACGTGTCGATCGAGTACGTGCACAACCGAGCAAACGTAAATGCTGAAAATTCAAGAGAGCACGTTCATAGCGCCCTACCTACGGGCGCTTTCCTTCCGTCATTGGATATTGCGCAAGAATTGACTCCCACTCGTCGTGGGTTGGAGCTTGCTCACCGCGACAAAATCGACATCCCTAGCGCCTTCGTACGAAGCAATACGGTCGTCCAGCATTCCGAGACAATATAA
Source organism: Peronospora belbahrii (assembly GCA_920618645.1). NCBI lineage: Eukaryota > Oomycota > Peronosporomycetes > Peronosporales > Peronosporaceae > Peronospora > Peronospora belbahrii. Next base: position 64,193 of record CAKKTJ010000180.1, on the reverse strand, counting down.
ACACGATCTCACGCAAGGCGACAAGCCCATACTTCCGTCGCTGTTTCTCTCGACGTGGTAATAATTCGCCGAAATGTGGTTCCGAGTTCCAGCGTCGCACGAACGCAGTCTATGATTCATCAAGCGAGTTTTGAGTCACGGCTAGGTTAGCCGTGACGGGTTCATACGTGTTTCTCGCCACCTTCGCCACATGTCGGCCATGACATCGTCTTCAAGTGATTGATGAATTCCACCGCAGTCATACAAGGTCAAGACTCGCAAGGTATCTACATATCTTCTCGGTGGACTGAAGGTTGGCGAAGGCACCGCAGGGTTTTCGCGCGATGCCGAAGGTGGTTGGCAACTGGGTGAAGCAGTGCAAGTTACACGGTGCATGTCTGTTGTGATTTGGTCTCTTCCACTCAAGGTATTTGCTATTTTGAGTCAGGGTGGTGGTGTAACGGGGTCGTACCGTTACACGCCATATCAAGTACGACATAGCAATAAATACTTTCTACTATTATGCATAATGAGGTAGACAATTTTAATAATGCTACATAAAGCAAGAAAAGGAACAGATATGAATAGCGTATCTCTTAGTGTCATCATTTGATTGGTTGAAAGTAGGGATTAGTCTCATTTCACTCAATAAATGTTTGACACGTATTTGGGTGGTTCACAGAGAGTTTGAAATTTTGGATCCAACATTAATAATAAACAAAGTTCAAGATAGTTTTAAGTACGCAAGTAAATTGCATAATTCTTGCGCTTCCTCGTAAGACTTTTGTGAAGGCTACGTAACGGAGCTCTCGACCCGTTGCAGGCTGGGACCATGAAGTCTATGCCTAAAATTGCATCCTGACCCACCATCTGGCCCACCCACATTATAAAGATGCATACCAAGTTTCTGGTCAGAGCGACCTTGATGCGGGTACGTCCTTCCGTGGTATACACGGATTTCCCGATCCAACACATTCTTGTCGCTCACTATCGTCAATCTGACAGCCTACTTTACGAGCAAAGACGATATCCAAAATAGATATCTCGGCTCCAGTATCAAACAACAAGTTAGCTCGATCGTTGTTAATCTTCCAGAGACCTTGGCTTGTCCGAAACACTTCGTAGGAGCATAGTATTTCCAATGCCCCTTTGACTCGCCCGGCAGTAGGTCCAATTCCATTACTGCATTTTCTCGAACGAAATCGTTAGATACACCGAATGAAGCAACATGGACCCTAAGGTAACTTTCAAACTTCGATATGTTTCCCATCGAGTCATCCTGAATGCCCTTTCCTCACTTGGGTCGCTTTTACAGATATGCAAAAATACATCAATTAGAACGCTCGACTCGTACCAGATTCAAAACTGTCGAGCGTCCTAATTTAGCATCTGCTCGACCTTCTCCGGCAACATCCCAGCGTGCTTGATCGAGTTGTACCACCGACGGATCAAGTTATAAAACTCTTCCATCGGGCACTTTCCGACCTCGTGGGTTTCTCCACAGCCTCGACACACGAATAGGCAACGATCTGATGGATGACCCTTCTTCCCACAGCGATCTCAGGTCAGCCTCTTCCAACAACCCAAGTATCCATGCTTCCTGGACCCACAATGGACGCATGTTAACCTTGGGGTTGCCGACGCCGTACGGCGGGGCCCACCGATTGGTGGGGAGGGTGTAATGAGGTTACACAAAGGTGTGCATTGCACATACATACCTGCGACACCATCGTGGTGTGGCTGTACCTTGGGTACAATAGTAGGTTCGATGTGTTTGTACCTAAGGTACAAAGGGTCGCATCGTCACGTAGTCACTATACTTATTTAAAGTATAGTGACATACATGTTTGCATAATAATAGGCTACAGAGCTAGAGAATGGTGACTAGCACTAAGTATAGAGTAGGCGCTTCTATATTTAGTGCTAGAAGAGAAACGTTAAATAAACCACTTTTTATAACCTGGTTTGAAAAGTTTAAGTGCTAGAGCGTTCTCTTCCTTGCAAGACAGGAAGTAGTATTTTTGACTAGTCTTTTGGAGGCGTGTTTCTTTACAACCAAAAAGCACAAGATTGTGAAGCTAGCCTTAGGAGGGTTAAGAACTCTAAAATGTATAAGCTCTTTGAACTATTCTTCCTTTGCACCTAGTGCATAAGTAGCTTGGCTACAGTTGCTCGGATACACCTGGTAGCACTTACAGTCAATCCCGCACCTGGGTTTGCGACTACTTCTCTGTGTGAGAATGGACATCGATGAGATGTCAGCGGTTGGCCTGTCACAGGCACAACAGGAAGGGTTGTTTCACAAGTTGCTCCCTATCCTTGGCCCTAAGGGCGTGGAGTTCCTCATCGCCCAAGGCGAAGAAGAGGTTAACAAGCGTATTCGTATGCTTGAAGAGTATAATAAAGCTCCAGTCGAGCATGTAAAGGCAAATTGGCCTCTGAGTTGGCGCTGCTAGAACGGTAGTCTTCCGGGTAAACCCGTCCTCATTCGAGGAAGCTATTGGAGTGGCATGGAATGCCGAGACCAACTTTAAGGCCGCTAGGCCTGCCAGTTATAACTACTCGTCTGATGGGTCCGTACCCATTGACTGTAGCAGTGGAGAATGAAGAATCTGAGCTTCAAGTTGCGGAGCAGCAAATTGTGCGCAGATGTTATATCTGCAAGAGCACGGGCCATTAGATGGCAAAATTCCCTGCAAGAAATGCATATTTGGCCTCGAAGGGCCGACACCCCATGGGCGTACCCTCTGGTTTGCCGCGGGGAAACAGCGGATGTCAGTCGGCGTGAGGCGCCATACTGAGAAAAGAACTGAGTTCTGTTGAACCTCTGGGAGGCAGAAGTAAACAAGGCTTCCTAGGCTAGCTCGTAAGCTTGTGCTTATCGGTATAAACAACCGAGTCTCAGAGAGACTAGTATCAAATATACTGATTCCTTCGTTAGGATCGAACGCTCAAGCTGTAAGGCTTACAGAGCAGGTTTGAAACTGATTTATATTCATGTTTATCTTCTAACACTAAATATAGAAGCACCTATCCTATACTTAGTGCTAGTCACTATTTACTGGCTCTATAGCCTGTTATTATTATGCAAACATGTATAGTCACTATACTTTAAATTAGTCTAGTGACCACGTGGCTCTCTGCCACGATGCGACCCTTCGTACTTTCGGTACGGTCACATCACCTACTTTTGTACCCAAGGTACAGCCACACCACATTGGTGTGGCAGGTGTGTATGTAAAATACACACTTTCGTGTAACCTCGTTACAAAACAAGCAAACAAAAAAAACCGTTTGATACACAATGGAATGTCCGAGAAACGGCGCATTACATTCACCACGAGACGATCAAGTAATCCAATTTTTCTTTTCCAGTGTCATTATTCAGTTTGATTTTGCTCGTAAACACTTGTTTTGCTCTCAAAACTTTTGTGACGACAAGCTTCGCTGATACTATGTCGCCTCAACGGACTTAAAATCCGTATTTATAGCGATCATACTGGCCATCGTTTTGTTTACATTCGATCAACACAATACGAAGGAATGATAATGCAAACGGACCATGAATGGCCGTGATCATTTGCATCCAAAGCTATGTGCATTACCAGTCATGTCACTACCCGAGTCTCAAGAACTTGATCGGCAACTAAAACATGTAGTCTGGTGTGAACAGGTTTTTGTCTACCTAGTTGGAACCAACACATTCCACAATATAGTGGCTCCTGTTTTGCCCATGGAGCCATGTAAGTGTATCGAGTTACACAAAGGTGTGTATTGTACATACACACCTGCCAAACCATTGTGGTGTGGCTGTACCTAGAGTACAGTGGTAGGTTAATATGACCGTACCTAAGGTACGAAGTTTTGCATCGTGGGAGAGAGCCACGTGGTCATTATACTTAGTATAGGTATGACGAATACAAATGTTTGCATATTAGGAGGCTACAGGGCCAGATAAATAGTGACTAACACTAATTATAGAGTAAAAGCTTCCATAGTTAGTGTTAGAAGATGAACATAAACATAAATCAGTTTCAAACCTTCTCTAAATATCATACGTGCTAGAGCCTAAGTCCTTGCAAAGCAATTGGTATCTGTACACGTTCAGGTGTCACTAGATGGTCTGGAAGCTCACCGGAAGGATCTAGAATCGCATGTTAGTATCCCGTTCCCTCGAACACTGCGATCGATGGAGTCATTTTTGGAAAGTCTTGACTATTATAGCAGGGTTATTGAAGACCTCTCAATATACGCATGCGTGCTATATAAGCTGCGAAAGCCGACTTTTATGAGATCATACGCTCTAATGCTGAAAAGACATCGATTTCTCAAGATAAGCACGATCTAGATCGCGGTCATCCAAAGTGGTTTAATCGCGATTCAGCTTCTAAGATTGGCTACGTTTGCGTTCCAGAGGATAAAAGTCGCTGGGAGAAAGCATTGATGCGTTTACTATGCTGAAAGTCATCATCGCGGCTGCCCCAGTCTTTAGACAATTTGATCCGGACCGAGCCCCGGCAGTTGTTGTATATGCGATCAAGTGAGAAGTATCAGCAGCGTTGCTACAGGAAGATTGTGGCATATATTGGCCGGTTACATTAACGAGCCGTATACTGACGTTTGATGAGATTTACTATGAAATAGAAGGCGAAAAAGATGTCTTGGCTTTTCTCCGCATATCGGATATCGGCTATACTATGCTAGTCTCACGTCGGTTCAAGGTATTTACTCGGCACTCAACATTAGCGTGGCTAGCGTAATCTTCCGGCTTCAATGGAAGACTAGAAAGATGGGCCGCGCTGCTATCAACTTCGATGCTAGAGGCCAGAAGATGAAGAAGAGAGGAAGATGAGATATGATCGTTTCTTTCTATTACTCCAAGACTCGCAAAAATTACCATTCCAGGCTACTGCTGCTCGCCACGCCAATCAAGAGATACAACACGGACGCGATATGGCCGTGTTGATATGTCAAGTATTTAGTTTAATTGCCCTAGTCCGCAAGATGAAAGCTGATCAGGATGCTTAGATCGCACAATCTCAGCTCCAGACAGCCTAGTACAAGAAGCGCTATTCACACACCATGCACAGCTTCGCCGGATGAAGATTTGGCTTAATACAACGCAGACCTAGCAAGATCAACGGCTCCTTGAGACATTGTATGGGATGCTGCACTCTATCAGCAACTGCAAGCTCATCACAACAATCGACAGAACAGAATTGATAACAGAAGGCCCGACTGGACCGCTAATGGATAAGCCGCAGTCTTCCAACCTTACGAAGATCTTAAGTGGCTCAAGAAGCGATCCAAAAGAGAAAGTTTAAGGTATCGTAACGTATCACGTCGCTATCGGATGAAAGTGGTGTAGAGGGTGAAGTTTCAGATCGATCAAAGGACACGCTGGGTTCATAACAAAAAGAACTACGATCACCAGCGCTACCTATAACGATCCACTTTATCAAAGAAGTAATGATGCAGCTCGAGCAACTGATCGATTGAATTTGACGTTCTATACCTCAATAACGCTCACAATCGATCCTTCGCCAGAGATCTCCACTGAAACTATGCCAGACTGATGGAAAGAATGAACATATCCTTAATCAGTTCGTCTGGTATCACGAATCCGAAAATTATTTGCTAAAGATGCTAGTGGATGATCCTAGTTTTATAAGATGTTACATCCAGCGCTGACCAGGTCATTATGTCTACCTGTGGCCACACCTGGGAAGGCTTTCGGCTTGTTTGACACCGTTATAAAACTGACTTAAATGCTAAGATAGGCTGGGTTTACGCCTAGATTGTGATGCTGATGATCATTTTGAGTTGAGTCAGGGTCGTATCACAAATGCAATTAGTAAGTTGATTGGGAAATTACTACCGCTCGTGTGAATCTGCGACCCTGTGAAGACAATCACGACGATCAAGTCTTTATAGAGCACGTCAGCATTAGCGGAGTCAAACATTAAATTCTGCAAAATTGAATCTGCGACCCTGTGAAGACAATCACGACGATCAAGTCTTTATAGAGCACGTCAGCATTAGCGGAGTCAAACATTAAATTGGTCGATTCGATCAAGATGAACCGAATGTTGTTGGGACCAACTGGCTTAGATTTTCTTCGTGATCGTGCGAATTTGATCGCGACTGAGTCGCAGCCTGCGATCTCCCCCGCAATCACTGATAGCGAGGACCCAGTCAGATTATTATGTTTTTTAACGTGACAATGGAGAAGTTACGAAGAAGAAGCAGAACAAGGTGCAGATCAATCGTCAAGTCCTAAAAATACGGTCGAAGACAAGAATACGGGATATTCCAGACGTGGAAATGGAATTGGCGGAGTCGTGGCATAGTCGACTCAGCGTATAGACCTGGACAATCTAATTATCGATGAACCGAGACTGCATATAGTGTCAGAAACCGAAGAAGCACCGCGTGTCGGGCGATCCGTCGATAATGGAAGTTAGCACGCATACCGGCTACATTTAACCGGTAGAGATAATCAAACCGAGATTCATCCGAGCGTTTCCAAGCGGAAAATTGCTGTCTTCCCACAGAAGCACCACGTCCCCAATATTCCACCACGTTACTTTCCAGCTAATCATTTCACGAATTTCCGGTGGATCAGCTTAATTGGTGGTGCCGATTGCGTGTCGGTCCAGTAAGCAGATCGCCGAATACCAAACATTTTTCACCGTCGAGAGCTTGATCGAGAAAATATACTGACTTAACCTTGCCGATCTAAATGATCGTTTTATCGTTGTCGTGATCCTTTCTAGCAAATTCTTTCGAGTCCAAGATTGCTGACACGCGAATCCGTTGGAAGATAATTCCACCAGTAGGGCTTGAATATGTGGAGCATTTCATTGAGATATTGGGCAATCGGAAGCTTTCGGATCAGTTGTTACTGTTGCGTTTAGAATACGCTGTTGCTTTAGAAAAACGCTGCGCGCGTATCACGCGGACGAGCTTGTAAAGGAGAAGAGACCATAAGGTCGAATAAAATTGGCGGTAAGCTACTATTCATCCAGCGCCAGCCCTGTCGAAACCAGATAGCGCAGTTATAGCTGCTCGCATGAGAGTTTCAAGCAGCGAATCCGAGCGGACTTCAGTAAGTGTGAGCTCGATGGATATTATTGCCAAGTTTGTTTGACCGCGAAACTGGATCATCCAACGAATCGAATAGATCATCCGAACCGCCAAATAACGAGTGATCTTATTGGTCGACAAGACAAAATTGTCCCGCTTGAGCCCTGCACCCGCTGCGGATCGATAAAAAACATATGTTTTGGGGTGTCGGAAACGACTGACGTGCCAAAGGTGTGGTCGTAAAGAGCATTCGTCGAAGAACCGTCTGTTCGTGTGCCTTGCCTGTGGAGGATTGCGTGATGCGGGATAGTGCCCCAACGGAGGAAACCTATAACCTGATCCGTCAATAGTATGTTTCGAACGGCCAACATGTTACTCAAAGATCCAGATGATCACTGCTAATGATTAACGTATGATAATCCCAGTAGGCAACGCGACCGAGGTAAAATCAGTATGGGGCCGATGGACGCGAGATTATGGGTAACGAGAGGTCCCAAAAAAAATTGGGTGTTTACAGTAACCTCCGGACCTGGCAACAGCAGATATCTACAGCTTACTATTCTAAGCGATCAGCAAAATATTTTCAGACATGGAATATTGTTGGGTATGTGGATGTCTGTGGACATAGTACTCCCGCTCCTGGTTACGTCTCCGTAGGATCACGTCTTTAAATAAGTCGATTACTCTGCCATATGAAGCTACAGGATATGGAAAGGAAAGACCGCTTGAGGGAACATCTGGATTGCTAGTGGACCATCCGTCTACCCAACTCCCGCGAGATAATGATCAGGCCTAAAGAAGACATGGTGTAGAAACAACCAGTATCGCATCTTCATCACCAGAAAGAAAATTGACCGAAGATTAATCTGTAATACTCCAGGTTAGAATATCGAAACTGAGGTACAGTATATTTTCGAGATGAGGGCTGCAGGTATTGTTTAGGGAGAGCCAAAAAGTGCGGAGTAGGCCCAAGAACGATCAAACCCAGAACCTTCAAGTACTGTGGAGGTCGCGAAGGACGATACGCTACCTGTAACGGGGTTGGTTACACGAAGGTGTGTATTTACATACACACCTGCCACACCAATGTGGTGTGGCTGTACCTTGGGTACAAAAGTAGGTGATGTGACCGTACCTGAAGTACGAAGGGTCGCATCGTGGAAGAGAGCCACGTGGTCACTAGACTAATTTAAAGTATGGTGACTATGCATGTTTGCATAATAATAACAGGCTATAGAGCCAGTAAATAGTGACTAGCACTAAGTATAGAGTAGGTGCTTCTATATTTAGTGTAAGAAGATAAACATAAATATAAATCAGTTTCAAACCTGCTCTGTATAGCACTAGTTGCTAGAGCGTTCTATTCCGTATAGGAATTGTATCTTTGATACTAATCTCTCTGAGACTCGGTTGTTCATACCGATAGGCACAAGCTTACGAGCTAGCCTGGGTAAACTTTTAACCAAGTTTATCAGGGAAGAATCTCAACCCTGGCCTTTCCCTTCCTTGATATCTCAGGGGTGTTTACCGCCTGGCCTTCACCTGCACCCGGACCACTAGGGTAGGGAGACCGCTTCCGATAGCGGGTTGAGTTGGAGGTTGCTACTCAGACAAACCCACAGGCCAAATATATTCTGGGGCTCAATTCGCACTTGGGTCTTACCACACAACTGTCTGCGACGGGGGGTCAAAATGTATCCCTTCTCGGTGGGTAGGCTTAGTAAGTACCTTGGCAGCACGATGGAGGTGTGCTTTGTAGATCGCAAATCGAGTAGTATTTAATATGGTCCTATCTTGTAACTTCTTTACTCTATCTTTACCCCAGGACCTGATCCTTGATTCTGCTAGCCGAGGGGCCGAGGGGCCGGGTGACCGGGGACCGAGAGGCCGCAAGTCCAGGTACCGAGAGACCAAGAGACCGAGAAACCAAGAGACCGAGAGGCCGAGAGCCCAAGGACCGAGGGACAGAGAACCGAAAGTTAAGGGGCCGAGAGGCCATGAGTCTAAGGACCAAGAGGCCGAAAGTTTAAGTACCGAGGGGCCAAGAGGCTAAAGATCGAGGGGCCGCGAGTACGGGGACCGAAGGGCCGAGAGCCCACGGACCGATGGGCCGAGAGTCCGTCGACCCAAGGGCCAAGGCCTATCGACTGAGGACCGAGGTCCATTGATGCAGGTCCAAGGTCGACCTTTGGGGACAGGGGCCGAGAGTCCACCGACCGAAGGTCCAAGGTCTACCTCTATGAAAGACCGAGGTCTACCAATGATAGACCGGGTCGACCTCGAGGAACAGCGGTCCATCGGGCTAACCGCGGTTAACTCCTCTGAATGGCGGCTAACTAGTACGCTTTGAACATACATTCTTCCCATCCAACGGTCGTTTCCCGTCTCCTTTAGCGCCCCCCGTCTCTCTGTCCCTTACCTTGGAAAGTCCCCTTATCTTTGACCCACTGGTCCTCTGACCTATCAGTTCTTGATAAGCTTCACCACAGAGGTATGTTGCGGGAGAAACCCGTCAAAGACTGACGGATGCGGTGAAGCACCCGTCGGACGGCCTGTGCTAGCATCATGCTGGCTTAAGTTCCCCGGGAGGGCGTCACCCCCCGACCAGGATTATGTTGTAGTCGTGCTAAGTATTACATATGAAAAAGCTTAATATTTTTATTTGAAATGCTAAATATATAAATCTGGAAGGCTCATGTTTTTCGCTAAAAGTAGTCATTTGTCCTTTCCAACTATTTGGCTCATCTTTTGATCCAAAAAATAGTAATCATACCAAAAACAAAGACATGGTCATATTCATTTCATCTTTCCATTGTCATCATGGACTTAGCATCATAGATTTTGACATCAATTAGAACGACTGTATGAGACCACATCGCTATGGCTCAGCTTGCTCCATTTCCGTATCATTTAGTTGTATCATCTTCTTCGTCTTCTTGCTCTGCATATCCGTTCGGGTGTTCTTGGTCCTCATCAACAATGCAAGCATTGATTTCCTCAATATTCTTCTCCTCCTGCTCTGTCTTTTCCGTCTCTTGCTGCTCTGTCAACTCATTCGATTCACACTTTACTTGAGCCTCAGCACCGGCAAAAGTATCTTCATGGCTTTCTACCGGAACTTGTGCATCCAACACGTCTTCCTTTGCGTCATCGTCGTCAAAGCTCTCCTCTTCAATTGTTCCTCGCTCCGCGACTAAGCTACTCACGGGAGCTTCTAAGAATGACTCATCTTCCTCAAGCTCCCTCTTCTCCCCTATATCTCCGTGATCTTGCACTTTGACCAAGACCCGGCGTGCGATATCCACGAGGTCCGTTGCATCATGTGTTACTGCTGAAAGGTCCAATGCAGTCACCATTTGCGGCTCTACGCTACACATCAACTCCTTGAACTGCTTACGCTCCGTAGCAGACATGGTACCCTTTTCTTTCAGCTCTTTCAACAAAGCCAAAAGTAGATACCCCTCCTTTTTTTCGGATGCTTCAGCATCAAGCAGCTTCATAGTCTCCAGGGATGCGATTCGAGCCAGCGTATCCACAAACTCTTCCTTGTTGTTGTCGCTGAGGAAAACCACGAGTGCTGCGATGACACGATCATCACGAACATTCACCATCTCCACAAGACGCGCTGCCCCAACGCGAGAAAGCTTGCCACTTCGTGCCAACGGAGGGATCCAATCGTGCACCATTGCACGGCGATGGCGCTCCCAAGCTGCTAATTCGACCAAAATTGCGAGCGTCTCCACAAGTTCGTTTGTTTCCTGATCCTCGTGGTACACGTCGACAGCAGCCAGTAAACGAGGATCATGAGACTTTAACAGCGATATCAGCAACTGAATCTGCCACAATTCTAGACGTTCACTCCTTCCTAAATCCGCGAGAAGTCGACATACAGCTTGACCTTCGTCAACAGGCTCCTCCTCCTCCATCTCACGTCCAAAGTGCGCATGCTTTACTACTAGTAATAAAGTCTCTTCCAACTCGTGAACATCTTCGTCAGCCTGAAAAGCCTCATTCGCAGCTTTTAGAGCCTCATTTTCACCATGAAACAATACCAAAAGTCCAGCAGCATCACCACTCTGTAACACCCCACGCAGCTGCATCTCACGCACAACATCTTCAAGGCTAATATCGCTGGCAGGCACACCATTCAGACCATTTTGTCCAGTCTGGCATTGCTCAATCTGCCGCTGCAATTTGGCTACACGTTGCAAGGTATCCAAAAGCTCGCTAGCATCACCATCAGCTGCGTAAGCCTCGTAAGCGCTCTCCAGCAAGTTGTGTCGCTGGAATACCAATTTACGTAACGCGCTTGCATCCGCTGGTGTCAGCTCCTGTTGACATTGCCATTGTCCTAACAAGAAGCTCAAGTGTCGCTGCCATTCCAACAAGCCACTGTCGTCGTCGCTATCTTTCCATTGACTATCCTCTCGCACAGCGTCGCCCATACCACATGCAAAGGCAGCAGCTGCTTTCTCTTCATCGCCGAATTCCATCGTAAAATCTTCTACGATACTAACCAGTGCGTCTCGAAGCGCCCCAACATTGCGATAATCGCTCTGTTTGAAGGCCCGCAACGTGTGCAGCACCTGAGAATCCTCTTGCTCAATCAGAGCCTTTATAATATCCAACTCCAAGCTCGTCAGCAAATGTTGAGCATGCAAAGATGTCACTGCAGCTACTGCCGCCGAGGTCGTAGCAGCAACAGCAGGTGCGTTTTTCACTCTCTTCCTCACCAAATAATTGCCCTGTCTCGTTCCTTTTCTCGGACCTTTTCCTTTACTTTTCTTACTTGTAATCGGTCTCGACGGTTCATTCTCAGCTGCTGCAAGTCTTTTGGCCATTGCCTTCAAACCTAACAAACTCCCTCCGTCTTTTCTGTAGCTCTGCAGTGCGCTCCATAGCATCTTGTTCTCACCCACAATGAGCTCCAATAAGTGTGTACCATGTTCCTCCGACAGCATATGCTGGTCTAGCAACTTTTCTACAATAGTCAGTAGCTCGATTGTATCAATGAACTTGTTTTTCGTCGCGTCCGTCTTCCAATTCTGTCTGATCTCGTCAGCAAGAGCTAAAATCTGCTTCTGAACCTGTGGACGAATGGCTTTTGTGCCAATCACAGCCACTTTCTTGGCCACTAGCTCACCATAGAGCGTCTTCTTTTCCTTCTGTTGATGTACTTGATTTCTAGGCATCTGTAGCTCTTCACCGTCCTTTGGATGCAGCATTTGCAATAGAAATTCCTTCTTTTTGTCCACTGACAGCGTTCCATTCATTACAGCAAGTACCTGAGCATTTTGTTGTTCACACAAGTGTTGTAGCATGGCGAACTCAAAGCCAGAAAGCTTTTCCTCGCTTTCTAGCGCCTGTAAGAGCTTCTGCAAACTCTCCACATCGTTTCGAGACGTTATCGCCTCGTTCTCAGCCTTCCAAGCTGTCTGAGAGCTTGCAAATGGTGCAAATAAAGCACAAACGTGTCCTATAAGTAGTTCCGGTGCTTTACATGCCACAGACAGCGGCACAAGACGTGGAATGGATCTTGAATGGCGTTTCTTGCGACTCGAACGTGGCGTCTCCTGTGTCACTTGGAAGCCAGTACACACGCCATCATAGTGTCTCAATGCTGTACGAACGACCACATCAAGCTCCTGTGGCTGTATACCCGCATAGAGTCCTAATGTCGCCTTCGACGAAGCCCCAAAGAGCTCGACATACGCTACATTACCTCCCATGTGGAATAAAGTATCTTGGTTTTAGTATGGTGAGGCGTCAAGAAAAGATTGTGTATCAGTTATGTAAACGGATCATGTCTACTATGTAAACCTAATGTTGACCACACCATTCTATCGGCGTCACGTCTCATGGATGACGCACATGTGATAACGTCACTCGACGACCTATCGACTAAACTGATAAAGTGAGTTACAGGTCTTGGAAATTCGACTATGAGTCATGGATGGACAGTAGAAGATGATTCACGCGCTAAGCTATTTAATGGTAGGTCTATTGCTGTGTGATTGTATGTAGAAGCAGAGATATGTAAATTTAAAGATATATATCTGAATTATTAGATCAAGTACATGGGTACATTCAAGTCAATGGACTATGTGTATCATTAATGGATACACCACAATTTCAACGACTACGAGACTTAAAGCAGCTTGGAACGCTGTATTACGTCTTTCCAGGTGCTTCACACAATCGATTTGAACATTCACTCGGTGTAGGTTTCTTATCTGGACAGACAGTCGAGCGATTTCGACACCAGCAGCCTGAACTAGAACTTACACTGAGAGATTCCAGGCTATTGGTAAGTTGATTTGCAATTGAGATCGACAAGCAGTGATGGAGTAATCGTTAATGCACTGTAGAGTGCAGCAGGACTTCTTCACGATTTGGGACATGGTCCCTTTTCACACGTATTCGAGCACGAGTTTATGCCTCGTGTTGCATTGATGAGGGGATATGGCAATGGAGATATACCATTGTATCACCATGAAGACATGTCAGTAAGGATGATTGAGTACATGGTCGATGACAACAACATTGACTTGGAAAGGGACGACATGCGATTCATCCAGCAACTTATCGTTGAAGCAAAAGAGTTAAAGGTGTTTGAATGTTGCAACACATGCAGTTTTACAACTGATAGATTTCTTGTATATGTTTGATATCTACTTGTGTGAACATAGTAGAAGACATCAAGGCTCACGTATTGATTCCCGTGGATACCTGTACGAGATTGTAGCTAACGGACGCAATTGCATTGATGTGGACAAGTTTGACTACCTTGCACGCGATATGCTCAATCTATTTGGTCTACGAAAAGTATTTGATTTCTCGCGGCTCACGATGTTCAACCACGTAATTGATAATGAGATATGCTACCACACGAGCGTCAATCTAGACATTTACGACATGTTTCAACAGCGCTATCAGATGCACAAACAGATTTACAACCATCGCAAGGGCAAGGCCGTCGAGCTCATGATATGTGACGCGATGCTTCTAGCAGACAAAGAATTGGGCATTTCTGCGGCCACGCAAACACCGCAGGACTTTCAGTTTCTTACAGACCACATCGTTCACGTACGCTATTCATGAAGTAACTCACCCATATGCAGGGAAGTG
>CAKKTJ010000180.1:0-45000 GCA_920618645.1 Peronospora belbahrii | reverse complement strand
TTGTACAATATTGCATCAGTCTTGATGGTCCCCCCCAATATCACATCGTAGACAGTTCACCTGGTGAACATTCTTCAGTGTCTGTGACTCACGATGACTCACACTTAGACTAGTGAATATGTTCTGGACCACTTCATCAACAGATCGCTTTTGGGCTTGACCAGCTTGCTAGTACTTACTATACATAACCACTTCCAAGCTACGCATTGAGCACTAGCATTTCTCCAGATAATGAATGAACGGTCGGCAGGTGGCTGGAACCTACCCATGATATGCTTCGTGTTGGCACATGTGGAAATGAGAAGAGGGTTGTTTCCACCATGGTGTACGTGTCGCTCCTCATTTTTGAAAGTTCGGCTTTGGTCCGATTCGCCACGACCTTCGGTGATCTGGACGTGTCCTTACCGTTTTTTGCCACATGAATTGATATGTACGTATGCCTAAGCCAAAGGTCATGGCCGATGTTGTTACCTCCTGACGACGATCAGCGTCTGCTGCCACATTCCATAACATTGACCGTGCATTCTAGAACAATGTCATCACTCGCATTCGATCGTGCATTGTCATCTTGATAAACTCAAGGACACTGAAACTCGCACGCTCCGTACCGATAGCCGTTTCATTCATGCGTCTCCGATATTTGACTTTACATTGCTCTAACGCAACGACCTCATCAGATTATCGTGAATACAGCGGAGTCAGCTCCATGGTTTAAATCGATGCCAAACCCACCTTTACCGTCAGTATCATCGTTAACAAGTCTCGATAACCTCGATCACTGTCACCAAATGTACCAATAACGATAAGGATCTTGACATTCCTTGTACTATGTCCTCTATGATGTAGTGGATTTTTGAAAGAACCGCATTCATCCGCTGGATGTTGGCAAGGAATTTTCAAGCGCAGAGAGCAATAGCTTCATGCAAATCCCTTGTTAGCATTAGTTATCGATTAATTTTTTGATACTGAATGAGAAAGCGTTGCTGATTCCGACTGGAATTGATGCTGCCACCATTACACTTGCTTCTGCTCAATTAGAACACCTCACGCTTTCGCAACATAGTATATGGCTTAAACGGAAAGTTAAAACGGACTTACACGTCTCTTCGCAAGGTAAAATACGATGACGCTTACGATACAATCACGTACGTTGAGTAGTTCAGTGATCCGTGTAATTACGGGGAGTGACATCGAAAAGGTTGGTCACCGTATCAGTCTGAAGCAGGTTTAGTTCGCTTTCTGGCCTGAGATGACATCGTTACACCTGACAGTGCTATTTGGTGAGCAGTAAAAATGGTTAATCAACTGCTCAGAGCCTCAAATGACAGCCATGCATGAACGTAAAATACCTGGAAGACTTGTTACTGCTTTTTTGTTCGAGGACAGCACGCTCAGAATTTTGTTTGCCGTAAAGCTACACAACCGATGGCTTTTGGTTAGTTCAAATGACCATTTACTACAAGACCATTAGAACAATTACCTACCTTTGAAGATGGCGAAGGAGGAGGAAGTGTTGAGCTAAATTGGCGTAAATAGCTATGAAAAGCGTGCTGCACCACAGAGAAACCATAGCTTGACCATGAGATTCATGCGAGCTTTTCAACAAAATAAGTATGGCATCCCTACTTGGATTGCAGCATGAACTGTGGACGATTTGTTGCGGCTGTAGACGCGGATAACACGTTCCTCAAACTGCCATTGAAGCCACACAATCTGAGATTCGGCTTTCTCGTGCATGTATCAGCGTACTGCGACTTACCTCTTCTGGAAAAAGCAAACTCACTTGCTCCTTCGGGATATGAAACTTTACGTTGAGATCACTGGAAGCGTAAAAGGCGACATTGTCGACAGGGTTGCGGTCCTTCGAGTTGTAGTTCAGTCGCCCATCAAAAACGATGATATCTTCCGGGTCCAGTGTTACGCCATCAATGGATGTTTGGGTAGCTAATTCCTCGGCAGAAAAGCGTGGGATGCGTGACATCAACTCGGACGGCAGTAAGTATTCATCGATGAACTCGTATAGTTCGCGACGACGCACGCGCTTGAGTAATGCTCGTGCATCGGCTAGTGAATCGGACTTGGACGCTTCGATTGACTAAAGCACACAAAAGACCAGCTACTCGTCAATGTCACTTCCCTGCATATGGGTGAGTTACTTCATGAATAGCGTACGTGAACGATGTGGTCTGTAAGAAACTGAAAGTCCTGCGGTGTTTGCGTGGCCGCAGAAATGCCCAATTCTTTGTCTGCTAGAAGCATCGCGTCACATATCATGAGCTCGACGGCCTTGCCCTTGCGATGGTTGTAAATCTGTTTGTGCATCTGATAGCGCTGTTGAAACATGTCGTAAATGTCTAGATTGACGCTCGTGTGGTAGCATATCTCATTATCAATTACGTGGTTGAACATCGTGAGCCGCGAGAAATCAAATACTTTTCGTAGACCAAATAGATTGAGCATATCGCGTGCAAGGTAGTCAAACTTGTCCACATCAATGCAATTGCGTCCGTTAGCTACAATCTCGTACAGGTATCCACGGGAATCAATACGTGAGCCTTGATGTCTTCTACTATGTTCACACAAGTAGATATCAAACATATACAAGAAATCTATCAGTTGTAAAACTGCATGTGTTGCAACATTCAAACACCTTTAACTCTTTTGCTTCAACGATAAGTTGCTGGATGAATCGCATGTCGTCCCTTTCCAAGTCAATGTTGTTGTCATCGACCATGTACTCAATCATCCTTACTGACATGTCTTCATGGTGATACAATGGTATATCTCCATTGCCATATCCCCTCATCAATGCAACACGAGGCATAAACTCGTGCTCGAATACGTGTGAAAAGGGACCATGTCCCAAATCGTGAAGAAGTCCTGCTGCACTCTACAGTGCATTAACGATTACTCCATCACTGCTTGTCGATCTCAATTGCAAATCAACTTACCAATAGCCTGGAATCTCTCAGTGTAAGTTCTAGTTCAGGCTGCTGGTGTCGAAATCGCTCGACTGTCTGTCCAGATAAGAAACCTACACCGAGTGAATGTTCAAATCGATTGTGTGAAGCACCTGGAAAGACGTAATACAGCGTTCCAAGCTGCTTTAAGTCTCGTAGTCGTTGAAATTGTGGTGTATCCATTAATGATACACATAGTCCATTGACTTGAATGTACCCATGTACTTGATCTAATAATTCAGATATATATCTTTAAATTTACATATCTCTGCTTCTACATACAATCACACAGCAATAGACCTACCATTAAATAGCTTAGCGCGTGAATCATCTTCTACTGTCCATCCATGACTCATAGTCGAATTTCCAAGACCTGTAACTCACTTTATCAGTTTAGTCGATAGGTCGTCGAGTGACGTTATCACATGTGCGTCATCCATGAGACGTGACGCCGATAGAATGGTGTGGTCAACATTAGGTTTACATAGTAGACATGATCCGTTTACATAACTGATACACAATCTTTTCTTGACGCCTCACCATACTATAACCAAGATACTTTATTCCACATGGGAGGTAATGTAGCGTATGTCGAGCTCTTTGGGGCTTCGTCGAAGGCGACATTAGGACTCTATGCGGGTATACAGCCACAGGAGCTTGATGTGGTCGTTCGTACAGCATTGAGACACTATGATGGCGTGTGTACTGGCTTCCAAGTGACACAGGAGACGCCACGTTCGAGTCGCAAGAAACGCCATTCAAGATCCATTCCACGTCTTGTGCCGCTGTCTGTGGCATGTAAAGCACCGGAACTACTTATAGGACACGTTTGTGCTTTATTTGCACCATTTGCAAGCTCTCAGACAGCTTGGAAGGCTGAGAACGAGGCGATAACGTCTCGAAACGATGTGGAGAGTTTGCAGAAGCTCTTACAGGCGCTAGAAAGCGAGGAAAAGCTTTCTGGCTTTGAGTTCGCCATGCTACAACACTTGTGTGAACAACAAAATGCTCAGGTACTTGCTGTAATGAATGGGACGCTGTCAGTGGACAAAAAGAAGGAATTTCTATTGCAAATGCTGCATCCAAAGGACGGTGAAGAGCTACAGATGCCTAGAAATCAAGTACATCAACAGAAGGAAAAGAAGACGCTCTATGGTGAGCTAGTGGCCAAGAAAGTGGCTGTGATTGGCACAAAAGCCATTCGTCCACAGGTTCAGAAGCAGATTTTAGCTCTTGCTGACGAGATCAGACAGAATTGGAAGACGGACGCGACGAAAAACAAGTTCATTGATACAATCGAGCTACTGACTATTGTAGAAAAGTTGCTAGACCAGCATATGCTGTCGGAGGAACATGGTACACACTTATTGGAGCTCATTGTGGGTGAGAACAAGATGCTATGGAGCGCACTGCAGAGCTACAGAAAAGACGGAGGGAGTTTGTTAGGTTTGAAGGCAATGGCCAAAAGACTTGCAGCAGCTGAGAATGAACCGTCGAGACCGATTACAAGTAAGAAAAGTAAAGGAAAAGGTCCGAGAAAAGGAACGAGACAGGGCAATTTTTTGGTGAGGAAGAGAGTGAGAAACGCACCTGCTGTTGCTGCTACGACCTCGGCGGCAGTAGCTGCAGTGACATCTTTGCATGCTCAACATTTGCTGACGAGCTTGGAGTTGGATATTATAAAGGCTCTGATTGAGCAAGAGGATTCTCAGGTGCTGCACACGTTGCGGGCCTTCAAACAGAGCGATTATCGCAATGTTGGGGCGCTTCGAGACGCACTGGTTAGTATCGTAGAAGATTTTACGATGGAATTCGGCGACGAAGAGAAAGCAGCTGCTGCCTTTGCATGTGGTATGGGCGACGCTGTGCGAGAGGATAGTCAATGGAAAGATAGCGACGACGACAGTGGCTTGTTGGAATGGCAGCGACACTTGAGCTTCTTGTTAGGACAATGGCAATGTCAACAGGAGCTGACACCAGCGGATGCAAGCGCGTTACGTAAATTGGTATTCCAGCGACACAACTTGCTGGAGAGCGCTTACGAGGCTTACGCAGCTGATGGTGATGCTAGCGAGCTTTTGGATACCTTGCAACGTGTAGCCAAATTGCAGCGGCAGATTGAGCAATGCCAGACTGGACAAAATGGTCTGAATGGTGTGCCTGCCAGCGATGTTAGCCTTGAAGATGTTGTGCGTGAGATGCAGCTGCGTGGGGTGTTACAGAGTGGTGATGCTGCTGGACTTTTGGTATTGTTTCATGGTGAAAATGAGGCTTTAAAAGCTGCGAATGAGGCTTTTCAGGCTGACGGAGATGTTCACGAGTTGGAAGAGACTTTATTACTAGTAGTAAAGCATGCGCACTTTGGACGTGAGATGGAGGAGGGGGAGCCTGTTGACGAAGGTCAAGCTGTATGTCGACTTCTCGCGGATTTAGGAAGGAGTGAACGTCTAGAATTGTGGCAGATTCAATTGCTAATATCGCTGTTAAAGTCTCATGATCCTCGTTTACTGGCTGCTGTCGACGTGTACCACGAGGATCAGGAAACAAACGAACTTGTGGAGACGCTCGCAATTTTGGTCGAATTAGCAGCTTGGGAGCGCCATCGCCGTGCAATGGTGCACGATTGGATCCCTCCGTTGGCACGAAGTGGCAAGCTTTCTCGCGTTGGGGCAGCGCGTCTTGTGGAGATGGTGAATGTTCGTGATGATCGTGTCATCGCAGCACTCGTGGTTTTCCTCAGCGACAACAACAAGGAAGAGTTTGTGGATACGCTGGCTCGAATCGCATCCCTGGAGACTATGAAGCTGCTTGATGCTGAAGCAGCCGAAAAAAAGGAGGGGTATCTACTTTTGGCTTTGTTGAAAGAGCTGAAAGAAAAGGGTACCATGTCTGCTACGGAGCGTAAGCAGTTCAAGGAGTTGATGTGTAGCGTCGAGCCGCAAATGGTGACTGCATTGGACCTTTCAGCAGTAACACATGATGCAACGGACCTCGTGGATATCGCACGCCGGGTCTTGGTCAAAGTGCAAGATCACGGAGATATAGGGGAGAAGAGGGAGCTTGAGGAAGATGAGTCATTCTCAGAAGCTCCCGTGAGTAGCTTAGTCGCGGAGCAAGGAACAATTGAAGAGGAGAGCTTTGACGACGATGACGCAAAGGAAGACGTGTTGGATGCACAAGTTCCGGTAGAAAGCCATGAAGATACTTTTGCCGGTGCTGAGGCTCAAGTAAAGTGTGAATCGAATGAGTTGACAGAGCAGCAAGAGACGGAAAAGACAGAGCAGGAGGAGAAGAATATTGAGGAAATCAATGCTCGCATTGTTGATGAGGACCAAGAACACCCGAACGGATATGCAGAGCAAGAAGACGAAGAAGATGATACAACTAAATGATACGGAAATGGAGCAAGCTGAGCCATAGCGATGTGGTCTCATACAGTCGTTCTAATTGATGTCAAAATCTATGATGCTAAGTCCATGATGACACTGGAAAAATGTAATGATTGTCTTTGTTTTTGGTATGATTACTATTTTTTGGATCAAAAAGATGAGCCAAATAGTTGGAAAGGACAAATGAATACTTTTAGCGAAAAACATGAGCCTTCCAGATTTATATATTTAGCATTTCAAATAAAAATATAGAGCTTCACATAAAATAGGTTAATTTTACCACAGAATAATAATCTGTAGATAATACAAAAGTAACGCTTAATGCAACATTTGGATAGTAAACTGCTTTCGGCCATTGACACTGGTTAACTGATAACGTTTGATAACTGTTAACTACTTGTGACCTTGACCAATCCTGCGGCTTTAAATCGCTAATACACTTGTCAAGATATCCGTCTGGACAGGTTCATGGTATACTTATCTGTCGTCCGAAAAAAAAAAAATAAAAATTATTTTTTTATATGATTGAAAATAATTTGTTTCTTTCAAATGCGACATAATATTTCTATCTACAGTCACAATAATTATTGTACACCCCCCCCGCCTCATCCTCATGAAAAAGAAGAACAGTTTAGCTGCATCTATGCGGTCCATCGCCTTCCTTGGCACTGGCCGGCGCCTTCTACATATTATGATGTTTATGTTGTTAGTATTCGGTGTGATCTGTCAATTACGACCAAGCATGTGGGGAATAATGCTTCGTGTTGAGAATGATGGTCAGATCACAGACACCATCAGTCTGAAAACCTATCCAGTAACACAATTGACCGTGGCGCAACTGAAGCAACAAGAGCAACATATGATTGCCCTAGGGCAACGTATGAAAGCGCCGCATACTTACAAAAAAACATGGACTCAGGAAAAATGTACTGCTGAACGTGATATGGGAATCATTTTAGCAACACAACAAGCTGCTCGACGTTTTTGTATGGATGGTGGCTGGGATTCACAAAAAGAAGCTCCCGTAAGTCACGAAAAAGCAACTCAAGTCACAATGTATCATGTTGCTGGTGGGATCAAAAGTGCAGTGTTTCAAAACCTAATGCTGGATTTTGTGAATGTATCCATTCGTGCGCCTATTGAATCAATGGCCCAGGATGGTGGAAAACATGATCCACGATTCAAATTTAATATGCAATTAATTAATTGTGCATGTACTGAATTAACAGACTATTTTATGAATGAAATGACAAATGAGATTACACGTCGAAATAATCAAATTTGGGGATCTTCATTGACTGCTTTTTCATCCGGTGACGTTCCATTACCAACAATTTGTGCTCCACGATTACCAACTGATTTGAAACGATCGGCATGGGACTTTATCAAATATCCAACTCAAGCACCGGATAATATCGAAACGATAATTTTTAATGATCCGGTCGTGCTTGTTGCACGTCATGATGATCATAATCCTTTTTTCCAGATTTCCAATGCTTTAAATGCATGGATTATGCTCAAGGCATTGAATTGGAGTCTAACTTCGACCTATGTGATACATTTGGATGCTGGTTATCCTTCACCTATTGACGAATTACATCAGGGTCTATTAGCACCATATCATAAATTGATTGATGGTGCAACACTTATGGGCAAACGTGTTCATTTTCGAGGTAATGTCTTGGTCGCATCTGCTGAAACCTCTGGTCCAATGATGCAACATTTGAATGATGACGAACCGTGCTACGACTCGGATCTGATCAAACTGTTTCGCGCTCAGTCTCTTTTAACAATGAATGTAACACCGGAAGTGGAACTTGAAGTTGGGTTAAATAGGATCGGACCAATGATTGTAACGGTCATTACTCGTCGGCCGTATAGGGGACGAAAATTAGAACGCATTTGGGTTAATGAGAATGAGGTGATGGAGAGGATGCGGACGGAGTATAAGGACCTAAACGTTGAGTTTCGATCGGTTGACTATGTAGGTCTTACGCTGCGCGAACAGATGATCACTACCATTGAGAGCGACATAATTATTGGTATGCACGGTGCTGGTCTTGTAAATGTGCTTTGGGCACGTCCGATGACTACGGTGATGGAGATATTCCCGTTCTTGAGGAGGCGTTGGGGTTATCGGAACCTCTGTCAATTTGTAGGTTGTGATTGGCACGACTATCGCGGTGGTGAGGACATTGGTAATAAACGACACCCAAATCGACAAAATAAGCGCATTCTGTACGACGACTGGATGCTTTTCTTCCAGCCGTTATTTGAAAGAACGTATGAAGCTTTTCAGACACAGCAAGCCGTTTTACGCGCAAAAGCATAACGATAAGCAACACAGAGGTATTGGTTTGTTGGAAATGAGGAAGTAATCCTTTTAACATAGAGGCATATGGCCACAAGAAGAAGTCGTTCTACGGTATAGCAAGTAAGAGTGGAATTCAATAAACTTTACAACCGCAATGGATGAAGTTTGACTGACATTTGTTTGGTAAGCAAGTTTTTTATGAAACTTTGTAGCAATTGCATGATTGTATGTATATTTCTCTCATCCTATTAAAAGTTATGTATGTAGGGATTCTCAAGTACTCATGAATGTGTAGGTATGCACTTGCTACATCTTGTAGCAATGTTCTGAAATGGTGGCAGTAACTTCATCTGCCTTAAAAAAGTCTTTCAATGCATGAAGGTCTTTGAGTATTAGCAATTGTACTGGTGGCACTGAGTAATGGTGGGCTGCATCTGTGCAATGTGTTGCTTCTCCTCAAAGTGTAGCGTGCAGAGATGATCGGTACGCTCATAAGCTGGACGTGCACAGCCGTCCATGGCACAGCGCTTGCCACCGCCGTGGGCCCAGCATACACCGTTTGAGACCGAAATCGTTGTACAGCCAAGCGAAGAGCAAAGTGTACCACCACCGTGCGACCAACAGACACCTTTGGTCTTGGCACGATTCGCGCAGTCAGGAACTTTGCACTTGACAGAACCACCGTGGCGCCAGCAACGACGTGCATGTTTCGCTCGACTTGTGCAGCCCTCAACCATGCAGTACTTGCTGCCTTTTTTGACAATTGTACCATTTGCAAGCGCTATGCCAGCCTTGCCAGATACTTTGGTGCTGTTGTTCGAGACGCTGACATTCTGAAGACGCCGACGTTTTGCCATTTTGCACGGACCAGTGAGAGGTGCTAGGACTGGAGCAAACGTCTTGTTCGATGAACCTCGCTGTGGCGATGTCCACGGAAATGAAGGCAACAATGCTGGTTTCGTGATAACCTTGTCGTTCGACAGGATGAAATCAAGAGAGCACTTGTTGATCGGTTTTGACTGTAGTTTTGATCTGAGACCAAGTAGCTGTGGCATTTCGACAAAGCTCTGTTGGGACAGTGGAAGGAATGTGCGGAAGGACATCATTGTAGGTGATGTAGGGAAGGGATCGTTGTACTCCTGAGGATGAGTGGAAAAATTGAAATGTGGGACTTCTAAGCAGTGGATGTGAGTTCACCGAGAGGCTCCTGTTCTGTGGTTGACTGTCCAGTAGCGAAGGGGCCCGAAAGGCGTTGGTTGACATGGAATATTCCACTTGACATGCGTTATTCCTTGCTGGCGTCCTTTTTGTGATTGCCTGGCTTGGCGGCGTTATAAGGTCAGCAATGTAGCAACCGTGGAGCTTGAGAGAATATGCAGTCCGACCACAAAAGGACGCGATGAACAGTTCCTCGACCCGATATCTGTAACAATCAGTCTCAACTCTTGCGATTAGTAGCATGCATGCTAAGTGTATATAGCAAGTATCGTGAAACATACACACATCTCCATAGTTACAAAGCAAAATAGCTTGGCCTGTTCCTCACTTTCAGCGAAAGCAGTTTCTGACGCGCCGACTGGTGGTCTTGTAGACCGTTTTTTTCGTTAGCAGTGGAAAGTTAGTCCCGGACGCTGTTAGCACGTCGGACCGGACTGCTTGGTGACGACTAGTGTACAATCCATTCTTAACATTGCGCATGAAGGGGCACGAAACTGAAGTTGAAGTTGTCATACCACTCGGACCGTTGAATTGTACAGCTTCATGGACTGCACGTACGTTCATCTACACGTAACAGCAATTAGATCATTGTAAGCGGAGACAGGAAACGATCTGAAAGACCAAACACTATCTATCACGATAATCTTGTGTCTAGTTGCTTAGTGTGATCGAGTTCGATTGGTAAAACAAACAAGGTGTGGGTAGATCACAAAAGCTGCAAATGAATACAAAGAGTGTCAAATGAATGTCTTTGGCAGATAGGATGGATGAAAGCAGCAGCATCTCCAGCGCTTGCATCCCAATTCCTGGGACTCTGATAACTACATGCAGACGAAAGTTCACAGTTGCCGGATGGCTTAAAGAAAGGCAGACCTCTAACAACAGCTTTCGACGGTTGTCATTTTAGCAGAGACGTTTACAGTGTAATGCATGCTCGAATCGTTAGCAAGGGTTCAGCTCCCTGAGTTGAGGTCGGACCACAAGAGTTCAGCTTGGCGAGAATGCGTGGGTTCAACGTCCCGTATTACTACAACAGAAAAACAAACAACATGTCCACCTTGTTCGTCGTATCATGGTCCATGACTTTCACTGCAATGAGGAAAACAGCTACAGGAAGTAGCTTGATCAAGGCATGATTGAACTATAGCATTAGTTGCTTGAATCATTGAGAGGTTCACATAAATCAGATACTCGCCAAGAGCTGCTACAGCGCTTCCTGCGCCCGTTAGAAATGAGATATCGGGTCACGAAGAGGCATTTGTCGAAGAAAAAGGCTTTCACGTCATGCACGGCCACGCACGACGCCTTTTCCGATGAGTTCAGCTCGTCACATTCCAAGAGCGCAGATTGAATAACGGTTTGCTACAAGACCTGAAATGGTTTCACGATCAACACAATAAGGAGTCAAGAAAATACAGAGCAAACGTACATAGCAAGCAAGGCAGTGACGATCTCTGCAACCTCGTACGTAATCGCTACACACGCATTGTCGTGGACCGAACATTCTGTTCAGGTCGGTATTGCTGAAGCAAAAAAGTATCGATGTCTACTAGTCAATTCGTTATTCGTGTGACAAGAGTCATAACAGTGACCAGTTGTAATGGCGTTAAGGCTTGACTCCATTCAACTAACTACGTCTTTCAAAGAAGGACCCCTCGATACAAGATAACCGTTTTGCAATCGACATAACGCCATATTGTTGTTGTGTCAATCACTGCAACCTTTTCAAATACCCACAGGGTGGCATTCATACGTTGCACGTACCAATGAGTGCATCGTTGACAACCAGTGAGCTCACATACTTTCAGATTCTGACAGATAAAGGTTACACTTTTTATCGTTGAAAAAAGAGTCGAACGTTCTTGATTGATATCATGCGCGAGTACCAAGAGGTCTTACGTCATCTTCGATCGTTTGCAAGCGAGTGTATGACACTTGTGAATCATACATTCATTAAAGTGAAAGTACAGTCAATGGTGACGATGAAATGACAAGTGTGACGTTTCCACTGCAATTGCAAGAATGGATGGAGACGGTGGTGGCAATGTTTGAGCATGAAGTGATACGGAAAATAACACTTGTGACGGATTTGGAGTACAGTAATTCAAAAAGGTTGAATGATGTCCAGAAGCAGTGGAGTTCCAAGGGAGTTATGGGTAACATCGACAATGATTATGGTACGGAACTTTCGGCTTTTGTTGATCAAAACAAGGTGTAACTGGTGATGTGAGCAGTGCAAACAGGTCTACGAATGCCCCAAGCAAGGAGTTCCAATGCTTTGCAGTCTGGTGATTTGGAATCATCAGACGCTTCCAAGAGCAAGAAGACGACGACAAAAGCAATGAAATAAAAGTTGGCACTTGAATTGGTGGTGCTCTGGTTCTAGTCTATACTACGTCGTTTCTATTCTCATAACAAGCTGAATCTGTTTTTGTTCCATTGCTTAAAACATCCCTACACCAAATCGATCCATTGTCACACAAATGGAATGCCGCTAAAAGTACGAGCCTTGTACGCAGGATACTCGTCTGGAAAAAAACTAAGTAGTAAATGTTCTTCATACCTGAGCAAAAAGAAAACAAGCATGTTCATCACAAATCAGCTCCTACCTCAACTAGTAAAAGCAGAAGAAGAAAGTATTTCACTGGCAGTTTCGTGTCACGTACGGAATCCGGTCGTGGAAAAAACTCCAGGCGACAATGGAATAACCAACAGCACAGATCGGGTTAGCTAACAAGATTTGACTCCCCACAATCCATCCAAACCAACCGAGGTAGCTTGGATGACGAATAAAGCGATAAACTCCGTGTGTAACCAATTGATGGTCTTTTCTTTTCAAATACTCAATACGATGGGAGAAATTCGTTGCAGCTGTGCTCATTGCTGCTACTCGAAAGAATTGTCCAGTAATGACAAAGCCCATTCCCACAGGTCGAACCAATGAATGTAATTTCCAGTCTGGTACGAAATAAAGTTCGAGCCAAAATTCAATTGAGCTCAAAAAAACAGCTAAATGATACTCTCGACTATGATTTAGTAAAAAAGCTACAGGTTATTAAATCACCGTACAAAATAAAATACGTTAGTGTTTGGTAAGTAAAATATTTAGTCTTGGTTAGGTGTAATATAAATGATTTTCAAAAAGATAGGATAGGATCAACACATACACTCATAGCTGACATTGATAGGACGATAGGCTGCTGTGAGCATAAATTCCATCAAATGAAAAAACCCTAATGCTAACGCATACCAACTCCATTGCACAAGGCATTGCCAACGTGAATGAGCTAATGCAGTGAGAGATGAATCTGTGAGAGCTACGAACTTTATGTAAAGTAACAAAGAGACATGAAGTGTCATGAACACGCCCAATCCGAAAGCTGCTAGTGCTACTTTACCCAATCCACGGTCGGAACGAAACGCCTCGGATTGAAAAAACATACGGCTTAAGACAATTGCAATGAAGAATCAATTATGAGTCAATAATATTGTAGGATCAAAGTAGGCTGAAAAAAATAGGTATAAAAAAGATGACACAAAATAGGACGCTTCCATAGAGTATTTTATATTACTTAAATCGAATAATGGATTGAGTATATCGTTGTTTAGAGGTTTCTAAGTTCGATATCGTCTGCTCGATCGTCACATTGTCGATGCAAATGGCTACAGACTGAATGGATCACGTCGTGCTGCTGTTTCAAGTCATCGGTTTGATCCATTTAAAGCCATTGTCTTGGGCCTGGATGACATTCAAAATTCTTCCTTACTACCATCAGTAGTGAATATTGGTGGACTGCTCACTAGCTACGAACAGTTGCCACAGGACTATCAGGACATGGAGCAGCAGCAGATCTACGTTTCAGGTCTGGAGTACAACATTCAGCGCAATTGGTTGTATCAGGACCATACACACATACGCCTCTGCACAGTCGTGGCACTTTACTCTGGACCAGTGGCTACCAATAGCCACGATGTTTCTAGCACAGATGAGGCCAAAGAAAACTGCGGTGAGATATGTGAGTGGATGAACTCCATTGGCAGATACCGTGGCAAATGCCGATATGCCACTGGCTTACCTGTGGCCTGCTCACAGTCGTGAAAATGGTGATATCTCAAGTCTCCGATGAAGCTATGCGTTGGTGACCTGTTGTGCTGCCGAAGGACTCTAGCAAATGGATCGACACAATTGAACGTCTGACTTACTGGCCGCTTCGTTACAAGGAAAATCTTCTGCAAACACAAGGACATTTTCCCATGAACAAATTACTTGACTTGACGTTTGATCATATTATGCAGCGCAAATCATAAGTAGGAGGGTCCGTCCTAGATGACGCTGTAAGACACAATCAGTTCGTTTACCGCTCTTTGTATCTGCTCGGCTGATATCGTGTTGTCTTGTTTAGCTCGAGAGTGAATAATCATAGTCGCCACAGTATCACCATAGCGCCAAAATAGGATACTTTACAACTAGGAGGCACAACATTGCCCACTCTGGCTTCTTCATATTTCCATGACCATATATTGTCGTTGTCATTCTACTGCCATTCGATACGGTCGAATTGGTACACCCGAAGGCGTAAAAGCCCACTCCCCAGTATCCGAGTCATCGTCATCTTCTGCAATCAAATCAGTGTCTACAACTGACTTGGATTGACGATATGGCTGCGGTTGAGACGATGGCTGCCACGTCGTGACTCGATGAGCGCTTGTGTTGTCAGACCGCAGACGCCTTCTTCCCAAACTGGGTCGTGCATGCTGTGACGATGTAGGAAGTCCAGCTTTCTCGAGACAACAGAAGCAAATGTTCATGGGAACAAGGCCAACAGCATGCAGGTCCACCAGCTCCTTGGAAACACAGGATCTGCACACCACGTGGCCACATGAGTGGCAATTCACACGATTCGACAGCATTTGGAACTGTTTCTCACACTGTTTGCAGCTCTTCGCAGACATCTTTGATAACCACTCGGTTTTCATCACAAACGTGCGCGAGTCCAGCTGCTTGCGGCGAAAGTGCGAGCAAAGGCGGGTAAGATTCGAGCCAAACTTTTCCATCAGCAGTCTGGTAGTGAGGCCTGGTGCCCAACCACCAGGCTCTAAACCTATCATGTACACGATCTTCGTGTCGTTTTGATTCAAATTATCAGTTGTCGACTGGTGTCGTCGGCCTGGGCGTCGGAGAAAAAAGCCCGAACGAAACATGATGCAAGGCTCACACTTGTTAGTAATCTCAGCAAACTCTGGACCATCAACCGTTTCCCACAGACAATAGCCGATAGTCGATCCATCAGGTTGACGAATCATGTCTGTGGCAACAGCAACGCATACCTCTCGGTCCTGCATCAAGCCCGGGTTTTGATAGCACGCGTATTGCACGTACATGGAGCTCATTGGTCGCTCTGTAGTCGGCCAGCGCAGTACTGACAGAATTTGAGTCTCCAGCAGGTTGTCTGAAAGCACTCTACTGTTCCGAGCCATTGAATCAGCATCGGACATGACAAAAAGCTTCATGATATCCTCCACTGTCGCATGGGTATGGCTCACGCAACAAAATCTTGTTTGTCCTGGCTTGACACTCATCTCATCCAAATAGTAGGAGATATCCTTCCTACGAAACTTCGGTTTCCACTGCACATTGCTGGCTCTGTCCGACAGCATTGACGCCATCACGTACTGCACGGATTCATTAACACTTATAATGATCTCACGACGGCGAATCGGTGACAGCTCAATGTACGACTCGGTGCTACTATTACTGTTAGTCCCCGCAGATTTGTTACTATAATGTCGTTGCATTGGTGAACAAGCCGCTGGAACCTTTTGTGATGATTGCGGCATTTGCTCCGCAGTAGATCTGTTGACTGTGTAAACAGGAATACAATTCGATGGCTCGGAGAGAACAATCAAGTGTACGATCTGGAATCTGCTTCAATGGTCGAGTACGTTGTTTATAGGTCTGCTGTGGTGACCGCCGACGTGGCTGTCGGCTTTGTCCACTATCATCAGGATAACTCTTCAAAGTCGGTCGTGGTGATTCTATGAAATCATCCACGTCATTCACGCGTTGATGATTCGCCATTTTGTGCGCTAGTCGCTGTCGTGGAGAAGGTCTGGAAGGCCGACAATTTGTCTTCGTGTTTTTTTGAGGCCGAGGAGACGATCGTGGCTGGTCTAGAACCTGACGTCGAGGCTGCGATCGTGAAGGTAATGGAGTCTGTTGAGGTGGTGGATGTGAACCTTGTGCTAATGGTTGTCGAGGTCTTGATTGTTTCTGAGTCTGTTTCGATGGTTGTAACGTGTCTCGAGACGATCGAGTTGGTCTCATTGTCTGAGTAAGTGGTCTCGTAGTCTGTTCACTGATTGTATGAGAATTATTAGAACTCTCAGTCACAGTTTGTCTTGATGGTCGTCGAAGGACTTTTGGATTAGAAGGTGGTGGTATTCCATACTTGGACCTTTCAAGCAAGTCTGACGTAACAGACTGTGACGTTGTCCATCTCTCTTCCTGATTGCTCATATTATAAACTCTTTTGTGAAGGAATGAACGGAAGAATGAAAGGAAGGACTTTTAAACTATACTACTTACTACCTGCAAATTCACTTATGAAGGCGAGAAAACGTCGCAGACCCTAAGCTCTATCCTATCGATGTGCATCCAATTGCTATCTAGTATCATTATCAGCAGTCTATGGTAGGTAGTAAGAATTAGAGTGAGGGTACAGGGGTTTATTTTGATTGGTAAGAGGGATATACCACTAATTACAAAAGGGACAGGCGGTCGGTCAGGTGAGTGAGTGAGTGAGTGGTGGGGGGATCAAGTTTGTACTGACTGACGTGTATATATATGACCTATTTCAAGGTCCTAATATAAAGCATCTTTCGAACAAACCGCTGTATTATCATCGGTCATTTATTCATTCAGTCATTCAGTCAGTCAGTCTATCTATTCTTTTTGTATATTTACTATCAGTACCATGAAATTCGTCGTGTCCAGTATATTGACCATGGTATGAAACTGCTGTTTCTTTAAAAACAGCTGGAACTGTCATGTGGGCTGCGATCGGGAACAAAATGATTGATTTGTTAGATCACGTCGTACATTGCTCAAGTTCTCATGTCTTTGAACGAGTTTGGATTATAATTTTCATGTTAGTAGGATGCCTGTCCAACACAATGATAATCTACTCACAATATGTGCTCAAGCTATACACATCCTAACGTTATTATGAACAAATGGTAGTTTTTTTGACCTTTTTACACTATGAGAGGTAACGTTCGTTGCGACTGCACTCAATGGATTTGTATGATTTTATTTGATACGTAATAACGTTTGTCTTAGGCTAATAAATACATGGAGAATATGTCTGGATGGGGGATGGATATTATCTACCGATCGTGTCGCTCGCTTACTGTCGACTTGGCTGGCTGGCTATCTATCGCACGACATGGACTATCCTTCTTTAACAAGAAAGAAGGGGCAGACATTGGTTTACAAATAGTATACTATTGTACTTGATTTTCATGACTGCTTCCTTGATACCACGAATCAATCCTGTTAATACGAATCAACACTTAGTCACAAAATTCCAGTGTTAACTTGAAAATTGAAATATTTGACAAATTTTGTGCTTTTAACAGGATTGATGATAAATTTGACGGAAACAAAACGTTACTTTGGGTTAAAAACAAGTATTTGATGACAGCTATTTGTGCACGAAAGAAACAGATTTTGTGTAGTTAATGACTAGGCTAGGCAATAACGCTTTGGCTGCTTGCGCACTTACTCCAGCGCCTTTTCCTTCACACATTAATAATACAATGCATTGAACATCAGTCTTGTGTTTGATCCGTTCCTTCCTATATTAGCAAAATATCAGGCAATAAGGGTTATGACTACTATTAGTGTGTGGCACTCCAATATGAGAAAATCTCCATCACTTTTACCCAATTCGATCACTTTTCCAAAAACATCCAGATATTCTTTTTATCTCTACCACAAATGTTAAACCAAAACGATATGAAAATAGTAACAAAACAAGGATTTTATCAATCACTAAAACTGAAATTTATCCATACGATGCATCCAGACATTATTATCGTACAGATATTATTTACACAGACGACCGTCCATGAGTACAACTTTCTGTCACTCTTGTAGTACCATCATTTGTCTCCTACTTACACAAATGCCGCTATTCGAGACGGTCGAATGGGAAGACCCATTGTTGTAATAGCCCATTCATCAGTATCAGTAACAGTGTCGTCCTCAGCTTCACTTATGTCAGTATAAACAACAGCAATTACATCTCGAAATGTACTTGCAGTTTCATAGTGTAGACGCTTTTGTCGTAGACTCGATCGTGTCTTTTGTATCGACAATGTAGGAGTAGGAAGTCCGGCTTTTTTAAGGCATCCAAAGCATACATGAGTAGATACAACACCAATCGTAGGTAATGCTACCGTCTCCTTCGAAATACATGATTTGCACACAACGTGACCACACGCGTGACAATTGACGCGTTTTGACAGCATGTGAAAGGGTTTCTTGCACTGGTTACAGCTTTTCGCAGCACGCAGGGTTTTCCATTGCGTCCTTACGACAAATGTTGATGGATCCAAATGATTTTGGCGAAAGTGCGAGCACAAACGGTCAACGGTTAAGCCGTGCTTCTCCATGACCGAACGAGATGTGAGACTTGATGGTCGATACCCACCTTCCATTCCAACCATGTAGATGATCTTAGTGTAGCCTTCCATCGAGTCTCCACTCGCTGATTTTGTTCGTCCTGGATGGTGAAATAAGAAACCGGAGCAAAATGAAGTGGACACTTCATGCCCTGTCGTCTTAACAGCATTCAGGATTTCATGGTCGTCAATGGATTCCCAAAGACAGTAGCCAACAGTTGATCCATCTGATTGACGGATCATGTCGGTGGCCACGACTACATACATTTCTCGGTTCGGCAGCGGTCCCGAAGTCCGAAAACTCGTGTATCGCACGTACATGGAGTTCATCGGTCGCTCTTTGGTCGGACAGCGAAGAGTTAACAATACCTTGGCGTCCATAACATTGTCATGAAGTAGCTTGTTATTCCGAAGCACTGCATTATTATCAGTTGGAAAAAATAGACTCACAAGTTCGTCGACTGTCGCATGAGTGTGACTAACGCAGCAAAATCTCGTCTGCCCTGCCTTGATGCTGGCCTCGTCCCGATAGTACGCAATATTCTTTTTCTGCAGCTTAAACTTCCACTGCATGTTGTTTAAACCACCAGGTAGCATGGAACTCATAACTTCTTCTACGGACTGACTCATATCTGACATGATCTCGCGGTGTCGAGCCGATGGTAGTATCACCTGCGGCTGACTAGTACCAGTAGCGTTTCTGCCACAAGTTTGACCTAAAACCTCCAATGACGGTATGATGACTCGCGGCGATGGACGTGTTTGTATCTCCAATGGCCGCGAAGCGAGCTGCGATAGGTGCAAGGACCGTCTAGGTGCCATCAAGTGTTCTTCTACCTTCGGTGGCGGTCGTGGACATTCTCGTAACTGTCGCTGAGCTTGTGTTGGTTGTGGAATCTGTGGCGCTCGACCGAACCACAATTCCTTTGAAAAGTCCATAGGCTGTAGATTTGATTGTTGAAATGGTCGGCCAACACCCAACTCGATTGAAAAATCGCGAGACCGTAGGGACTTGGTTGGCTGCAACGGCCTCATCGTTTGATCAAATGGGCAAATTGTTCGGTCAAACCTGATTGTCGAGCTCAATATGGCGTCACCGCTCACTCCCCAACGAGGCTCAGTTACCCGACGATACATTGTTTGGTCACTAAAGAAGTTTCACGATATGGTAAAACGATGAATTCGTAAATGAGCTCTGAAGCTAAGTTTGAAGTTAAAAAGACCTTTGCAACTCGTATGCTTTCTCCTTCGGATCTGCAAAACGACATGTAGCAGCATCAAGAGACAACTTCAGTCGACCTTTATTGCATCTGGCAAGTTTACTGAAATAGCACCGAACAGGTGGTGACATCGAGAGTTCTTCTTTGAATGCAACCGTCTTTTGGCTTTTTTGACAATGTTAGTGCCTTCCCAGGAGACAGGTGGTCGACCGGATCAATGTCGAGCCAAGTTCTGTTCTTATGCTCGTAATTCTCATGCTTCCCGTACTACGCACCTAAGGCGGTGTGTGGCGTTTGGGTAACTAACTGACACCCGTCTCGCTCCTTAGCCAGCGTAGCTTTACTGTATTGATGAACGTACAAAAGCAGATCCGTCCAACTGCATTTCAATGTTGAAATCAAGACAATAAGTAGTCAAACCAATGATCCAAAGCACCATCTCATGCTGAATATGATCCTGTATATTTACCAAATATGCGCTTGGCGCTTTCTGTAGTTTACAGCCTGTCCTAGCCAGTGACGCACCTCGAACTTTTCGCTCTATTCTACTCATCTCAATGGCGTATTACTAACGTTCAAGAAACTTTGGCAGCATTACAAAACGTCGAGAAGGTACAAATGGAGGTGTCGTAGTTGATCATCATCCGTTGCTTTGTCTACATTTACGACGTCTATCAAGTCGAGTTGCAGCGTATATTGATCCCTCACTGTTAAAGTTCTGACGTGCAGATTTGCTCTCCACATGCTGCTAGCTTGAAACAGTAGATACATCTGCGTACACGGACAATTATTGCAACCTTGCACTAACATTTTCCATGTTGTTGTCGCGTCATTCATTGACTGCGTTGTTGTAACTACGCAACTGCATCGCTTTTTCACCGCTATTCACAAAGCCGACAAGTTTTAGCTTCGTGTTTGGGATCGAATCTTCCAGACGCACGAGCTTTTTCGTGTCCAGTAAGAGTTTTACCATAGTGTTTGCGTTACCGACGGCAATGCTCTTCGAAGATGTTGTATAAAAACTTCTAGTGAGGTGTGGAATAAGTCACATGACTTTCATAGTCGCAGACCTTACTTGATGCGCCCGGCTGTTTCGGATGAGAAAACCTGAGCGCGATGATCGTAGTCACATGAAACCGGTTGGACACATGAGAACTTGTATGAACCCCAGCGACAGTAGCCGACATCAAAACCATCCGGGGGGTTGTGATCAAGATTATCTGCACTAAGACGCATATGACGCACCCACTCATGAGTCTGTAGTGTCGTAGTGTGCTGACCTTCTGTAAATGAATCTGTTGGAATGTGATCGTGAAGGTAGTTACAGTACAGAAAGGATCGTAGCTTCCATAATGTCAAACTTTATGATCGCACGCTCTTCACATGTATCGCGGTGATTGTATGTATAAAGATTCTAACACTTCAGCAGCCACTGAGACGTCTGTGCATTACATGCAGCAGAACTGAGTCAGTCGTTTGCTAACATTTTGATCTACTTACGTGTTCATGCCTTTCTTGCACATTTGAGGTCTACAAAGGCTTAAGTGCGAGAAGTCGGTCTCTTCATGAAATTATCACATGACGTTCTGAGTGTTGTTTGAAAGAGATTGATGATACCGTCGACTTGGTGGTGTCGAACGACTCTACTATTAGCAATACCTCTGCAAGAGAGACTGGGCCACATCTTGCATTTACACGTGACAAGTGCTACACAAAGCCGTGAGCTGCAGCGCTAGAGTGGTGATGCAGTTCTTCTGCGACTTCGTGGAGATATTATCGTAATCAATCACGATGTCGAGTAAAGGTTAAATGCTTGGCTACACCAAGTCACTGACGACGATTAACGTCGACAAATGCCTACAGCGTGTCGGACAATAAAGATGCTGGAATGTGGCGTGAAATGAGTAGGAAATTGTATCTACTCATCAACCGATGCATCCAAAGTTGTCAAGATTACATATGTTGATGTTCCATTGCGTCGATCTTTCATCACTTCATCGATGCAAAACATCTACATGTAGACAACTCAAGTCATTCATCTGACCGATGAGCCGTTACCGCAACACGGCATCAAACGGATGTCAAGTCTTAGGCTGGCTTGCATACCATGTTGGCTGGTCAAGTGTGAGCTTTGCAGTGCTGGGTTTCACAGATCCAAACCTTTCAAGTTAATGTATACAATATACAGGGTTGTTTGATTGTACAACCGTTAGGTACCATGTTGACATGACACAGCATCTTCGCGTCTCAAATGCCATTCTATCCGTTTAACCAATGTATGTATCGACGCATTGCCATAGAGATCGCATGAAACTTCAATATCGAGAACCTTAGCTCTCACGTATAGGTTTTCGACAAATATCAGCAAATCTGTATTTGCTGCCACGCAATTGCCACAGCTTTTGATCATCCTTACCATGTCCAAAAAATAATTCTTATGTCTGTTCACGACGAGGTGAGCAAGGCAGAATAGCCTTACTTATGTTACGATAAGCAAGGGCTGCTTGGTGTCAAGATGAGCATTCCTCGCTGATATAACTTGAAGGTTGCTCTAAGAAGCAGTACGTCAATACGATACATCGAGCTGCAGCTATACAAAGTCGTATGCATGGGTACAACACGGTGCAAAACTTTCATTTTCTAGCCTTGCTCTTCTTTTTCTTCTTCTTCTTGCTCTTGGAAGCGTCTGATGATTCCAAACCACCAGACTGCAAAGCATTGGAACTCCTTGCTTGTGGCATTCGTAGACCTGTTTGCACTGCTCACATCATCAGTTACACCTTGTTTTGATCAACAAAAGCCGAAAGTTCCGTACCATAATCATTGTCGATGTTACCCATAACTCCCTTGGAACTCCACTGCTTCTGGACATCATTCAACCTTTTTGAATCACTGTACTCCAAATCCGTCACAAGTGTTATTTTCCGTATCACTTCATGCTCAAACATTGCCACCACCGTCTCCATCCATTCTTGCAATTGCAGTGGAAACGTCACACTTGTCATTTCATCGTCACCATTGACTGTACTTTCACTTTCAATGAATGCATGATCCACAAGTGTCATACACTCGCTTGCAAACGATCGAAGATGACGTAAGACCTCTTGGTACTCGCGCATGATATCAATCAAGAACGTTCGGCTCTTTTCCAACGATAAAAAGTGTTTCTGAAGCAACAACGCTTGGGTGTTGTTGCAGTAACTTAACACGCCCATCATCTCCACATTGTCATTGGAGGTCTCATTGTCATGGTGGTTAGTATTGCTATATTGCAACAACCTTGGTATCCGTTGACTAACATTTGCGAGTGACGAAAGTACTTGAGACCCTTCTGACTCGAGTCGAGAGCTACGCGTCACCTGCACCAGTCGTTTGTATCAATGAACCAGCAAATGGATTCAAAATAAGAGACAAAGCAAAGAAAACGGTTAGTGAAAAGGATCAACGAATTGTCAAGTTGAGCGTTTGAGGTGTCAAACCTCAGCCACAAAGAGCTTGTGAAGCTTTAGACACTTGTTGAGACTCGTCGTCATCTTTTTGTGATGGTTATTTTAGAAATGGGTTTGATATTTCTAAGCCACAAGTGTTTTTTGACAAGACAAAGTCTTGAAAGAGTTTCGATTTGCTAAAAAAACGTGTAAAAGCGATTTTTGCTGCTTATATGCGTTAAAACAATGTCTAGCCCACTTTTCGAACTGGATATTTGAGATCGTGAAAAAGTGAGATCAACAATTTGACAAATACGTGGTCTTCTATTCTTTTGTTAGATAGGAGGGAACGAAATTGTACAATTTAATATCTCATGGTTGTTGGATAATCCGTGATTTAAGTTTTCACATATATATACCACGATTTACCGATATCTTTAGTTTTGAGCTAGTATTTTTATGATCTGACATCCTGTTTCTTCCTTTCAACACTTCGAGAAAGCTTCAGTCTTTGACACGAATCAAACAGTACTAACGAAACCAATGCAACATCTTACATTCCAAACACACAATCAGCTTCGATCGCTGTATGTGTTTCACAACTATTTAGCATAGCGAAACTTGATCATTTCCCAAGTTTTTCGCAAAAGCCAGCCGTCACCATCCGTAAGCGTCATACCGTCATCCATTACACAAGGAGGATATCCACTGGGCTTGTTTTCAGCCAAGTACATCTCTGGTAAACCAAAGCCGTGTCCGATCTCATGCAGCAAAACCATCATATGGTCATCATTCATAGAGTCCAATATGTGATTCACCTCCACGCGCTGACCCCAGTCACCGCCCATGCCACTGGCGTCTTTATCCGGCATTGTAGACGGCCAAAATGACATGTCAAAGGGTTTGCCCTTGCACGCGCTTGTGTCTGCACTAGCAGCCTGTCCTTTGTGCTTGTAGCATTCATCGGGACACATTGGACTGCCTGCATCGTCTAGAATTCCCTCGTAGATCATGCCCAGTGAGTCGTCACTCCAGTCCATGATAGATTTGTCCCGGACGGCAAAGGCTACGACGGTAATATCGATCTTGTCAAACGGCCAGCAATCATATCCAACCAGCCAACTGTTCCACAGGTTAATCTGCTTTTCGAGTATGGCCTGAAACTTAGAAGCCATTATTTTTGTCAACTTTTTATCGGTATCCCACCGCACACAATAGCTAAGTGAGCCATTGTTAGTCACAAGCTGGTCGAAGATAAGGTTCGAAAACCCCACAATGTATTTACTCATCGTATTCGTCCACACCCAATCGATATCATCACGAAGAAGCTGCGCGTTTGGGTTGCCAATGACACATTCGCCGCTAGCTGATATGATGTTACCAAAAGTAGCGTGTTCGATTAAAGATGTAGACGGAGTAGATTTGACTGGTCCAGTTGGTTCATTGGTCGAACCACCTTCGCCCAAACCGTTCGACTTGACATTATCCTCAGCACTGTTCTGGGCGACGTTTAGCATGTCCTGAACATGGTCCATTGCTGCTGCATCTTCCGGCGCAGTCGTGGTCACAGGAACAGGAATAGGCTGTTTCTTTAACCATGAGACGGAGCACTTTGCAGCTGAGATGACTGGACTAGTCACCGCAAACGTCAACAGTGCAATGGCCACTAGTGTTGAAAATCGAGCAGTTTGCCGTATTTTCATTGAGAAGGAAGCAAAAGTGACAAGACTTACGGAAGAAGCACAGCTTAAAGTGCTTGTACTATACCAGCCACACATACCTTTTCATCTAAAAGGAATATCCTTAAACACAGCGTAGGTTTGTAAACGTGTACAGTATGTCACTACCAGTAATTATCCAAGCCTAACAAGATCATTTGACTGGCTTTCTAACTCACTTAGCATAAGAAGGGCTAGTTCACATAGAAGAGAACCGAAAGCTCGTTGATTCAGTGTAAACAAACATATGACTCAAGGATGATGAAGCTTGACATGAAGCTTTCTCGTAATCGAAACAAACTTACGAGCCCAAAATGCATCCGAACCCTCGCAAAAATTTGATTTGGAAAGACTCAACCGACTGGCTTGAATACGAAAACATTACATTGTCATTTGCCCAGTATCGCAGCGAGACCGGTATGAACAGCAAAGAGCGCTTTCATCTCACTCCTCTAGATCTCGCAATACTTTCGTAAAGACAACCTGTATGAACGAATATGTATCCATTCATGTCTATCATTCTAAATTATTTCGAGGTGTCACGCTTGTCAACGGCAGCGCTAATGTGGTGGGAGATAACAAACACAGCAAGCATTCTTGCAGGGCGAGAAGTACTGAAATATCAGACGCCAATTGAACCATTGTATTGGATTTGTTGAATTCAAAAAAATGATCCACCTCTTACAAATAGATGCATATCGCACGACAAGCGTGGAAAGCTACGTGGGCTAAATGCCTTGATCGTATTGTCATGGTCTGATTTCTGACCACAGCTGCCACTCATGCCTCAACCAAGTTAGCCACCGATCTGCAGTGGAGGCTGGTCGTTAAGACGACGATAGGATAATGCATGGCATTAGTCTCACTACGTTAGCTCGATCCGACGAAGCAGCACCGTGACCTAATGGCGGCAAGAGCAGGCTTAGCAACTAGATCATTCACACAAATGCAGCAAAAACCTCCTGCTCTGCTGGACCCGATAGTAACAGCCATGTTATCGAAGTTTTGTCATGACCGGCCTTCAGACAGGTGGCGATGGCATAACTGTCGGTTTGGCCCCGGAGTTATCAGGGCGCCAGCGAGCAATCTCCTCGAGCAGGCCGGATTGTATTGCCGCAGGCGGGCCCGCGACAATCTCAACAGCGGACACATGCGCAAATAGCACCAGTTTTTGGCCGTCCAGGAACATGCGTTCCTTACGCTTGTATCCAGATTTGTAGCCTGATACGAGTTAGATAGGAACCACTAGGTCAGCCATTTTTTCGACCTTTTTGGACAAACTAAGCGGTCGTTTGCTATTTGCGGAGTTATTACTGCCTCGATAAACACCGCTGCATACCCAAAATTACTCGCTCAATGTTGTGACGTGGCTGCATTGAGGCCACAGCGGCTACAATAATGTGTACACGTATATGCCATCCTGACGCCAGCAATCCGCACAGGCGCGGTCAAAGGCAGAAAAGCGCACAGTCACGCATGTTAATCAAAATCAGCCTGCACCGTTTTACGCAGAAAGCGCACAACCACACGTATTAGCTCGATATCTCCCTGCCCGCCTGACTGATCAATTGAATAACCGAGGACGGAGAACCGGCACGTAAGTGCAGGATTGCAC
Source organism: Peronospora belbahrii (assembly GCA_920618645.1). Classification (NCBI taxonomy): domain Eukaryota; phylum Oomycota; class Peronosporomycetes; order Peronosporales; family Peronosporaceae; genus Peronospora; species Peronospora belbahrii. The sequence goes on along the minus strand of CAKKTJ010000180.1, from coordinate 18,453 downwards.
TTTGTCATACAAGACTGCGTATTTCCCTCTCTTGCTTTCGGACCCTACAACTGTAGCTCATTGAGCAAATAGCGTAGAACTTTCCGCCTTTGATCACGTGAAAACGTTACGCCTTCACATTGTCTTAGTGCCTCAGAAAACGCGCCGTAAAAATCAGATTTAATATCAGTTGATGGACAACTCTGGAAACACGACAACAACAGAGAGGTGGCACCGCTATTCCTCAAAAGTCTTAAGTCAGATCCTGGCAACGAAGGATCCGGCAATCTTCGCCCACACTAAATCGCAAGCATTCGAGATAAACAATACGGCCACTGATGCAGCACTTGCTACTTTAGAACTTCAAGCTCAATAAGTGCAGAAGTAGCGTAACTTCGTCAGCTTCCGCAACGGAATCGAGGCTTGCGTACCTTCTCAATCTCATTCTTTTAGCATCACTAGTCTGGCCTGACGTATCACGCGTAATGATTGAGAGCCTGAGGAGCTCCAGCAGTACCACCAAGCCTGTCTTAACTCAGAAGCTGACGTGCCTGAAGCAATTCATCATAAATTGCCGTTATGGAAGGCAAGCAGCTTCACATCTTTCCATTATGTACTTGATAACAATCAGCTCGGCCTTCAAAATATATACGACGGTAACTGTCCGACTTCAACTTCCAGAAGCCGCTGGTCGGCGATAACGAGTAATCACTAAAAATGCTCGACTCGGCTATGGAGCCACTGCATCGGATCATCAAACGAGGTCACTACACAAAAAAACTATAGTTGGTCTATCGATAAGGTTTGAACAGCGTGAAAGAGTGTTTTAGGCCTTACAAATCAGCAAAACCTTCTATTGATAAGGCTGAGCCCGACAGCTGTTCGTTGTGCTTGATTACTGCCGTCCTGAGACGGCTTGGTCCTTGCTATAAGGCACTTCTGCGTTGTTGGGCTCTGAGTACGCACCACAGACAACGACCGTATCTATGAATGATAGCCTATCGTACATTTTCAATGACGCCACTGCGAGAAAGGACGTGACGGCGCAGTAGATACCCTGAGCCACCCCTTGCGACAGATAGCATCAAAATTTCTGTGTCAGTCGCAAAAAAAGTTAGTAGAGGTTTGTACCGAGGGATAGCGCTTTCAGATTTAGCGACAGATTTTGCAACATGTGCTTGATCTGTTGTTTAGTCACGAATAATGCAAAGGTGAAAGTTAATATGAGTCTTTTTGTACTTGAAAAGGTCCATTATCATCTTCGTGTGCGAGCAACAGTGTCACACGCTTTTTTGTCAAGGCAGAAAACGTGACGAGACAAATCAAACGCACTAAGCCGCTTTGATCGCAAGGCCTGCCCATTTCTACGTACAAAATACTCCGTAATCCATGTATTAGAGTGATGTGTGCACGGGCGACGCGCGTAAGTCACAGCAAGAGCACGTAAGTTAGTACCACGGCTTTTTTCATGCTTTCGTAAAGTGCTCAGCTTTTTGTAAACATAGAAGTATCACTAGCACGCTTAATACATTGTACCCTGACATGCTACGTCATAAGCCACTGCAACTGATTGTGTAATTTTGTTGTATTAATACATGTACTATTCCTTTCAAACACGGTGCATTTAGCGGAGGATGTAGTCGAAACAATCGACGTGTGCTAACTGCCCTCGTCGCTGCTAAATAAAAATTCAACTGCAAAACCTCCTAAAGTGAGAGCAGCCTTGACGAAAACATGTAATCGGTATTGCTTGGACCATTGTCGTCCAGCAAAGCCAGGTCTAGCTCTGGATATAAGAGGTCGATCCAAGCCAACGAAACGTCTTCATCGACCATCTCCCGCTGAGCTGTCGTTTGCATTGTTAATACAGAGTCAATCTGCTTGGAGTGTAAGTGACCAGGTGTGGGCAAAGCCAACGGAGCTCGACATTCATGCTTGAGGACATTACTACGTGAAGTCAAGTCCTTTGTTTGAGACAGCGAGCGCTTGCGAGTGATACGCCATGTTAAAGACGGCTGGTCTCTCTGGAAGAACTGGTTGGAGAAAGTGCACACGACCGCGCGTGACTTGGTCCATTTGCGAAAGTGAAAGTAGTTGAGCTGGCGCTGAAAACTGGCGTACTTGTGGTGCTTAAAGTACTTGGGGAGCACGTAGTTTGTCATGGCGGCCATGTCGTAAATTTCAAAGGCATTGCCGTCGGGTGTCCACCGCACAATGTATGGGCTCTCGGTGTCTAGCATGCGGCGAAGACTGCGTAGAAATGGTGCTACCTCTTTCACGGGGTTGCCGTCGCCGACGTCCTGGGCATGACATTGCCCTTGCTGCGTTGTTGCTACGTGTGACATGGTCTGCTGCGATTGGGATGCTCTACTGCTTGAATGCGAGCTAATGTGGTTTGTGCGGCAAAAGTGAAAGTGATACAGCCCGTTTTGGACAGGCAAGAACGGCTGACGGAGACTGTCTTGTCTGATTACGCTCAGCCAGAAGCATCTGGTGAGCAGCGCATGTCCAGTTTTTTTGCAGCCTAAAGTGCAGGCTAGAACGATCGGCTAGCTGTGCAAAACGAGTTGACACTTTGACTTGACAGGTCTACAGAACAGAGTCGCTGCTGTACAACATACAATCCTCTACCTAGTAAGTAGTGGATTTCATCACCATCTACGGGAATCACGGTCTGGCTATTGCTAGCGGTTCTCATGGTTGTAGTACCACAGGGTGTTGCTTGTGCAATGTATCGTGAGTTGTGGCGCCTGCCGATCAACAAACAGGCATATCTTAAAATTTCGATTTTCGTCGCAAGACACCTCACCGAGAGTAGTTGAATTCGCCAGATAACGCCATATTGACGAAGCAACAACAGTGAAATTTTTCAACGCTATGGTTGGCCATAGCAATACAAATCACAGTAGGGTACGTGAAGATGAACAACTGTAATGACGTGGTGAGGTATATCTACTACAGCGTTACTACAGCGTTAAGCCCAGAAACGTGCTCAATGGACGTCCAATACCTTGTTCATGCTGACATTCCTACGTGATCAGACTCCGAAACAGTACCATGTAGGAAAAAGAGGATTGAAGCCAATGTTCTCGCAACTAATGTTGTGGCTTATTTTTTTCACATGCAGTTCGCATAATGTACATGCTTCATGACCTCTCGATAGTAGGCAAGCTTTAGCTAAGGCGCAAGACGATCAGTTTCAAAGCTACACGATAGGCCGGACAAAAGGATAGACGATACCGTTTGCATCAAATCAAGATTGAACATAAGGAATGTTCTTGTATCGTCTACATGTGATCGGTGTGCATATAATGAAGTTAGAGTCAGCGATTGTTTGTTGGAATGTCAAAGGGTCGCATACTTGATTCGACCGACTGATTGCGGCGCATGGGCACCGCGTGCAAACAATTTAACACGGCGCCAGCATACCTAGCTGGTCCCGTGACCTGGATGCTGGAACGCCGAGTCTAGCGCAAACCTGACGACATAAAGACGTATCAGATTTTGAGCCCTCTCGGTGCGTCGTTAGCTTCGTTATGCGTCCAGGTACGGGTTCAGTGCGCCAGTAATCATTCTCCCACTTTCGCCGATAGAGGAAGCACGAAGAGCTGCATTGGCAAACGGGCGTGCGTGTAATGCTGCCATCTGGATGTCCCACCCATACGGAGACGATCATTTTTGGGTCAGCCGGCCGTCCGTGATCATGGGAAAGATAATAGGATGACGGGAAAGCAGACGTGTCCCAATTCTGATGTATTATTGCGTATACATCCATTGGTTAGATAAGCAGCGGAAACAAAAAGGACAGACATGTTTATTTTGTCAGATTTTCGGCTCTGTGATCAAGCAAACAGATGTTAAATATTACTAATCTTCGTGCTCAGATGAAGTACTCATGGAATGACCAATTGAATTCAAAGAATTCTGTGAGGTGGCTGACTGACCATCACCTCGATCTGATGCAATCAATGTATAACAATCAATAGGAGTATTCTCCCCCTCCCGTGGTCGCGCGCGTAGTGCGCATTGCTAAGGGCATCGACGACTGTAAGAAATTACCAAACGAACTGCTTACAGGCGACTCAAGGTGACGACAGCCGACCAAACGACCAAAAAGAAGCGCGGACACCACCACCGAAGGTTCTGATTGGCAACGCTGATACTGTTTAGTGAATTCGCAAAAACAACTCAACTGCTACTCGTCTGCAGAAAGCTGATGTGACTGTCAATCGCGAGACGGATCGGCATGTCCTCGCTGCGCTTTTTTTGACGTATCGATTGCTGCAACTGTATTAACAAGTTGCAATGCTCCGACTATATCATTGAGTTTGATGCTGTCGCCTCAAGCATCTCGGTGTTTTCTAGATGAAATAACTTGATGCGAAAGAAGCGCGATGTGTTTGTTATCCGTGTAAATGATTGAAGAAAGTGTATGAAGTATGTGTAAATGTCTAGATCAGCCTCGGTTTGGATGGAAAATGCTACTGCTTGCGTGTAGATGCCAAGGCTGCTAGAGATAGAAATAGGATTGTGATTCCATCGTCTTCTCATACCATCCATCGGCACGTCTTCAGCTTCAAGCAATATTGATAGGTGACGTATTTGTGTCCCAAGCTATCGACATTTATACCTTAGACACCTTGACGGGTGCAGCAGATATAGACGGTTGCTTCCAGCCGAGGAACTTCAAGCTCAGAAGTCTTTAACAGTTTCAAACATGCCGTTTCAAGTGCTTCCATTTAATTGCTCATGTACTTTTAGGATCTTTCAAATAATAGCTTAGTGTGGTTTTCTACAAGACCTACTTGCCTGTCCTGAACATGAAATTTATACAAAAGTTGTCGGTGACAATGGCAATGCAAACATGACTAATTGGCTACATCTTCCTGGACGACTACAGGACAGAAGTCTACATGGCTGCAGAGGCCGTCTGGGCCCTAAGAAGGAAGCAGGTAGTGCGTAACACAAGACCAGTCTTGCGTATTCATGACCACTGAATTCTGCAATCGAGGGACAAACAAGTGCGTTTAGATGGACATACGCGCGTACTGTGACGACACGGTCGTGACCACAAAACCAACATGAGAATTGAATAGATCAGCACTGCACTGGCAAAGCGTGTTCACGTTCAAAGTAGTTGGGTAAGGGATGTTCAGTCCTGAGTAGTGATTAATTGCTACTGCTCTTTCGGCTGACGATCAAGCAGACGGACTACAAAGAGACGTCATCAGTCGACTCAATCAAAGGGCGACCACGCGGGAACAGAAGATCGTTGATTGCGGAAACCACATGACGATCAGCGTTCACAAAGCACATTGATAGAAATTTATAACCACGAATCTAATTCGGGGATCATGGTATTGACTCGGACCGCGTCTGTCGTTGTAATTCTAAGTACTAGCGTAGCTTTGAGGGTTGGAGGAGTACCTGGCGTTAAGCATGAGCACACATAACTTAAACTCCATGCCGAAGGAAAGGAGTCACGAGCAAATGACAGCAGCACACGTATGAAAGACAATAAAGGTGTAACTACGTTGGTAAGACAGAAGACATATCACCAGGTACGAAACATGTCGATAGTTGTCACCGATTCAGCCACGAGAGTATGGCAAGAACACAGGAAACAGATACAATACCAGCAGATCAAACCAAGGATGATCACTGCAAGTGCCGATATATAAGCAACATGTTCCTTTCTCCGATCATTGGGTGAATATTGACGCCGTGTGCGATTCACTCCAGATCCTGAGACAGACGCTGGTGTAAAATGCTTGTCTGCTCTGATGTAAATACTGTTGCTGCTGCGGTGACGAGCTCTAGTACTGACATTCGATGTTCTGTTGACTTAACGACTGAGCGACCACGGCGTTGTTTGATGTGGCAATAAAGTTTGTCATCATTAATATTACTCACGGTAGTGTTAGTGCTGCCATCCGACAGGTGCTGAGCAGATATGTGTGAACCCACTAGACCGCAGTTTGACTGCTAGCTCGATCATTGCCGACGTAACTATGTTGTACACGGCTATGAATAAATCAATATGAAAGGCTGAAATTGCAATGAGTAGCATCGTCGTCATTTTCTCAGCCTCATTTCAATGTTTGACGATTAATTTTCTTCATCGTATTCGCGTCAGCAATGCTTCAATCTACGAGAGCGCGGTATGACGACTACTTCCTCGTCACGTAGAAGTGCACTGGCCATATCAGCTATCTAAGCTTTTCTTCCTTTAATGACTTCTACATCTCAGTAAGCTCTCACTCGTCGTCTTGAGCCGTAACGACGATTCGTTACATAATATGGAATTATATGCTAACGTTGTAACTGCTTCACAGGATTTAATTCGACGTATCTGTCGGAATAATGCATGCTTCAAATTGACGTTTTTTCACGTGGTAAAAAGCCGTTCTGGTGGTGTGTTAACATGCAACTGCACCATCCTCCTGGTAACATTAGTTGTTTGCTTTCCTATCAAAGCAAAAGTGTAGCCATGTATCTGGAGACAGACATCTCTCGTCGAGCATTAATATGTGGACATTTCTATACAAAAAATAAGCCAATCTCGGCATACCGAAAAAAGAAGCAGCTTTTCCCTTGACATGTATGACTAACTTATTTTAATCTGCATTGACACCAGGTCGTTGATAGGTGTCAATCATTTTTCAAAGAGTGCGGTTCTACCCGACCAAGTCACTAGCAACTTGCTGGCTGATTAAATGCTTGGCTGGACAGAAGCTAAGTATCCAGTCACATCATCAAGAATTGATGCGGATTCGGATGTCAAACGATTGTGAACACCTTGTACCCGTTCAGTGGACGCTTTTTGGGTAGTTTTCTTCCGCATAACCAGGCGCAGGAGCAAATGAAGACATAATTGGGTCACGGTAAAACTTTGGCTCATCATTATAAATCATTTATTCAATGATTCTAACAACATCTGGAATGAAAGCAGATTCATGATCGAGCACCTTCAAGCTTATACTGGATAGTATGCACGCACCAATTGTTTCTATACGCGATGCACGTCATACCTGGAAAATGTTTGATACCACGTGGGGAGTGCTCGAATGGAATATATGCTGTGACTTATAGCTACAAATAAAGAATGGGGCTCAGCTCAAATTCCGACAAAATGTCTGCTGTTGTATCAATTCATATCATATATGATACAATTTGTATAGCATGCAGCACAGATAATTTGTAAGTTTGACGCAGATCCGGCAGCAAAGATTGACCACAGACATTTTTTTTAGAGTTGCCTCAAGTGTATGATTCAAAACGAAGAGGAATACAATATCATTTATACGTTGTAGTCCAAGGTGTCTCGATTGTGCGCATCAAAACAGCCACTCTGTCCACTCTCTTGACTACTTGAAATGAAATGATTCACGCATTTTACCGTAAACCAGTAGTCCATGACTGCTTCCAACATTTTATTCTTTGCATATTACTGCGGACAACCGCGAATGTGACTGCGTCATGCATCAGTATTCAACTCAAACTTTGCGGGATTCGCGTATGAAATGGGTATGTTCGTGCCTGTTGAAAAGGGTAATATGGACATAGATGCCTCGCGCATATGGCGTCCTTTTTGTGACATTAACATCCATTTCTCTCTATTCTTTTGTAGTTGTTTTTTTTCTGGTCCGGAAAATCAAAAAAATAGAGTCAATCGTGTCAGATTTACCTCTCCTAATCAAATAACCTGACATCCTGCATTGCTTTTTCCGTTTACATCTCCGATACAGTAGAGCGACAGGGCGCAAAAAGCTAGTTGCTGAATGAAAGGTCCCCCATTCATTCGGTTCTCTATCAGTATCATCATTCCCCGACCATCCTTCTTCCCCACAGGCTGACATTCATTCTGTTTCTTCTTGTTGTACTTGAATCTTTGTCCCACTGTTGATTGTCGGATTAATCGACACAGTTCTTACATGCGCATGTAAATGACGCCATTATCAACACTTAACAATACAGAACCCGTTGTAACCTACGCTTCTAAACCCGTTTTCCCTCCAGCTTTTCGTCAAATGGATGAAGAAGAGGCGTCTTTTGTATCCGTCGCTCATCCTTCATATCCTTCATCAACGTCATCAAGTGTCTATCAATCCTGGACATCCACTGTCACACATGACGTCAAGTCTAAGACAATTCTAACACCATGTTCTCTCTCAACACCGTCACTTGAGTATACATCTACCATCTCGTGCGATAAAAGCCCGAAACAAACCAAGTGTGAACTGTTTATATGTCCAGAAGTCCATTGTGGTAAGCAATTTCCCCGTTCTTTTGCATTGCGACGTCATATGCGTATTCATACGGGTACAAAACCATACGCTTGTGATTTTCAAGGTTGTTCACAGCGTTTTAATACATCGGGCAATTTAAGTCGCCATAAACGCATTCATAGCGGTGAGCGGCCCTATCCGTGCTGTTTTGAGACGTGTGGCAAGCGATTTAATACAAGTACGAAGCTCAAACGTCATATGCGGATTCATTTTCCAGATGAACAGAATCTCTTTCGATGTACGGAACAAACGTGTTCATGGGCGTGTGATAATTACAAGGATTACGTGCAACATCAGAAATTGCATGGTAGTGTGACAGAAGGGGGTTTACATAATGTGCTGGACGAGAATAATAATATGAGTGCGACTAATAGCAACGTTACAAGTAGAAAGAGCTTGAAGAATATGAAGTTTCTAGCCACGATGCAGTCTGACACAGAGCCACGACATGTTGAGTTTCCACAGCAAGTAGTACAACATTCAATTATGAATGAAGCTTTTTATCAAGATGATCGGACTCGAATATATGGAAATGACTCGAATGCACTAATGATGATGCAGAAGGAGATTCCACAACAAAGGGAAGAAAGTGATTATCGTCAGTTGCCGGGAACCTCGGTATTGACAGCTAAGACGTTTTTGGACGATCGGACATCGTCTCAAGCTGTGCCACGACTTCCATTCCCAACACGCGCTTTTCCGTCGGAGACGATGGGAATGCCGAATAGTGGTCTGCTAGGCTCATCTTTTCACCCACTGACCCACTTGTCTTCACACCGTTATTATGACTCGGCAACGTCGGCTGGCTCGGATGAGATGGCTACGTCGAGCAGCCCTATGTACGCTTCAGCAGGTTCAAGTGCATCTGCCCAGGTCTCATACTCGTCATATGTTCGTGGTGGTGAAAGCAACGTGCATGTGACCTCGTACCAGCCTACGACGACGACGACGACATTTTTGAGCAAGTCAGACGAGCTGTACACGCAGTCAATGCGACAAGAAGACTTAGACCGTCACTACGAGAGCTCATCGCCGCACGATGTGCGGCGACAAGAGTCTCGTCCGCAGCAGACTCAGGCTCAGGCACAGCCAGGCTATGGAGGCAATCCTGTGGCACCTGAGTTTACTGGTGAAGAGCTGAGTGCTGTGCTGGAGCTGATGAAAGACTCTTGAGCAGATGATTCTAATCCCTTAGGTAGATGGAGGTCTACGATGAATGGATATATGGTCTGGTGAAACTGTTTGCAGATAGTGAGAAAAGTATTTGTAGCTGCTCAAGTAGTAAGGTTGGTGGAGAATGAACAATGTTGCAGTTTAGTGTTGTAACTAACTTTGTCATGCCCATGTCTTGCTTGCCACTCAAACATTGTCAAAAACATGAGAAGTACGGTGAGTTCAAGACAATTATAAAAACGGATTGACCCCCCATTGACATTTAATGAGACGGGCATCATCATATGCAGTAGAGTCTGACACTCCATCGTTTTCTGTTTATAGTGGAGGTCATGATTTTGGAAGTACGTGATGATCGATTCTTTCGTCACAGACCATGATGATGTGCATGTTTGTATGTATTTCACTCTTGTCAATCATCTGTTTTTGCGGAAGCATGAGGGCAACTTGACAGAAGTTGCTCTATTGCATGTTGAGGGGAGTGGTACCATGCTGATTTGTGTTTTAAAGCCATGGTCAGAGAGTGGTCCAGTAGTAAAGGCTTGAGATGCGCCACGTCGCCGTGTGACGCGGCTTCGTTATTAGCGAATCGCGGTGCTCACCGAAGTGATTAGTTGGTATTGGCTAAAACCGAACAGGCTTGACATTTTCCTACCAGTCAATACTGAGATTGTATCAAACATGAATGTAAGCTTAACAACATTAGCTTGCACTGCATCCAGAGGATATTGTTATTTAGACATTGTCTACTACCCTAAAAACATCGCTGAGATGATGCTGCTCACAACACACGTGCTCTGTTGCTCCTCGAATTTTCCGAGTGTGAACCACAACGAGTTACAGTCTGAACACAGTATGACGTAAATTCTGATACGCAAGAGAATTGTAATTAGGCATGAGGTTCTTGTAGATGTTGATTCTTTGATCTACATTTGTCATCACGCTTGAGCTTTTTTACCCAAATACCTCAAAGCCTTTGTCGTGATTGCGAGAAAACATGATGGGCGCTACAGAAGAATATAAGTCGGCTGCTAGGAAGTTAAGACTTGTGTTACATATAGGGAACAAATGGTAGGGGCGTCACATGTGAAGATGTTGGTCAGAAGCTCAGCAAAAGGCAAACACTTTGTACGGGACATAGTTAGATGGTGTAGAAACTAATGCGTTGGATGCGGCTGTTACTAATGATCGTTACCGTGATGACATAGCAAAATCATCGAGTATTAGCAGAGGCTGTTTTTAGCAGTTAAGTCTTGAAAAATAGTCAGAGCAACAAAGCAAACACTACACGAAACATTTCATATGATAATGCAGCAAAGAAAATGCACTTTGGCGTCACAGTACCATCAGGAAGAAGTGCAGCAACCGATACTCCCAAACGATATGTTCAAGATATGTCTTTGCTTGATTCACCAATTTTCCAGCGTATATTTCTAACAACTCTGGCGTCTGCCGTCTTGGTTATTCTCATATCTCGCTATCGCTAGGTATGAATTCCCTGTTCAATAAGATGTTATCGCTTGACAAGCTTCAAAACCTCAAGCTCTTTGTTCTCACATGATTCTAAGCAAAGTCTCGGTGCAGCATTTCCCAGACTTTTCACCTATAAAAAGCTTAATATAATCGTTTGTGTCGAATCGAGGCGCTCTTGCTGCAAGTATACCTTCCATAATAGTTACATCTACGTTTTTGGGAAAGTCCAATGGCCACTTGCGTGGCTTTCCACGGTGCAATAGAGCATCACTGCAGCATTTCTGCAAGGAGCTTGACCTGTCAGATGCTCAAGTAATCTCTATAGTTTTTCATGACAAAATTTATTCAGCTTGGAGTGACCACAAAAGTTAGTGTCAATCTTATCCTAACATCACATGAACACTCGTATGCCAAGATTCAAGGTAAGCCAAAACGTTTTCTCAGTTACTTACAAGATCCCAAACATGTGAGCATGTACATGTTATATGACCAAGTGCAACTTATGCATGCACATCACGAAGTGTCGACGACCCTTGAAGATGCGACTTTACGGGACAGATGGAAGCGAGATAAAAGGCATTACTAATGTAAAGTCTGCCGCAACAGTAGGAAGAATGCCCTGGTCCCAGTTGTTGAGAAGGTCTTGACTATAATTCATAGTGACTTTTCAATTTGAGGAAACATAAATTCTGAGATCAAAACTGTGATTCCAGACCCCATTGTGTCAAGCAAAGGTAGTGAAGAAAATGCAGACATCGAAGAGATCTAGTATGTTGTTTTTAAATACAGCGATATGACCGATGCATGCTATTTGTGTCCCAATTTAAACGCTTCCGTCTCGATGGGTTTTGCAAGGTTTATACTTTACCAGATATATGCTAGTAACAGTTGCAGTTACGTGCTTTGCAATCAAACAACTTGATAGCCTTTGCTCTGGTCGCACAGATTTGTGGCTCGTGCTAGCTCGCTGTAGCAAAAAATGAGTTGTGTGCACGAGAAAGCGTACAATACAAAGTACACATGTGTTGGATGTAATCGGTTTTCTAAACTGGCGTCTTCAGCGTACTATTCCTTACTGACTCTTTTGATCCAGCTGGAAGTGACTCCTGATGTCATTTAATCGTAAGAGAGAGAGAAAGATTGTCTACAAGTTGTTGCGTTCTTCGTGAATTTTTTCATTAAGCAATTTTCCCTCACGCTCTTGTATCTCGTTAACAAGATTTATACAAGCGTATCACCACTTGAACACATCAACGGCGTACCAAATGGTCCGACAAACAATTTCGTGTGCCCTTGTAGGGCTTGCGCTACTCGAGAGTGTTGCTCAAGGCATTAACATTTACGTGACCAACGAATGCACGGAAAGTATAACGTTGGCTCACGTGACGCCTGGTGGCGTATCAACGGATCAAGTAGCCGCTGGTGGTACCATTATCAAGTCGTTTGCGGCTGGTACTGGCTCGCACGTGTTCAAGTCAGGCACGGGAGCTCAAGCTACTTGTAGGTTTTATTGCGATCGTTTTTCTTGCCATTTCCAATTGCTTACGGCGATGTCTAATAATTCTCATTGTTGTTCCTTAGTGGCCGAGTTCTCCGCTGAGGGTGGCAAGTGCTGGATGGATATCAGCATTATCCCCACGGGTGAAATGAGTGGCGTACGTTGTTGTGAAGTTCCTTGTCATCTCTCTACGTTGTGGCGGCTAATGTCCGTCATTTTCACTTTGTAAACTCTATAGCCCGAGTGCTGTCCGAACCTTCAGGCTTGCAAGGACTTAACGGGAGGTGTGGGCTTTAACGTCGCAATGCAGATCACTCCGCATACGCAGGATGGCGCTCGCTGTGTCGAATTGACGTGCATGTATGACGGATGCACTGACGCCTACCAGTTTCCCAAGGACGATACCAAGACCCACACGTGCCCTTTGTCCACAGACTACGACCTGACGTTTTGTCCCGGTGGCTCAGGTGGTGGTTATGCGGCGGTTACGCAGTATGAACCTATACCGCCTCAAGCGCAGATTCCAGCGCCGGCACCACCTTTAGCGTCGACTACAGCAACGGCACCGCCTCCAGCGTCGACTACAGCACCAGCACCGGCACCGCCTCCGGCGCCGACTACAGCACCGCCTCCTGCGCCGAATACAGCGGTTGAGCCGATTTCAGCGCCGGTGTCGATTTCCATGCCGGCTTCTGCTCCTTTTTCGAAGCAGACATTGTCTTCAAATGTAGAGCAGACGTCGTTGTTGAATACAGGCTATGGTGATTCGGCCAGTCAGGAGCTGCACAACATCGTCCTGTCTTCCAAGTCGGTTGATTTGGGCTTGGAAGTCAAGGCTGGCGACGACAAGGTGCATAAGACCAATGTTGAGAGGGTACAGAATTATGTTACCCGCAGCAATACAACGAGTGACATAGTGCAGCAGCCGATTTACACGAAGGATGACGTAGTGCAGCCCATTGCAGTTCCATCCCCAGACACTTATTCGAATGAAGAGGATGTTCAGCACATTAACAACAGGTCCAAAAAGAGTAACGACTGCAGCACACCGTACGTTGTGTTGGGTTTAGGCGCGTTCGTTGGGATCGTGGCTGCTGCCGCGATCGTCGTTGTGCGTAAGAAGAAAGCGAAGCTGGAAGAGCTTGAGAGCAAGACGCCGCTCTCGGCGATGGCTTACGGCACTTTATCGAGCTTCCGCACCCCTCGCGACGAAGTCAGCGTGCTGTAAACAGATCAGCTTTGGCTATGAGTGTGCATACTGTATTTTTGTATAGATACGGTAGCTAAGTAGCTAGTCGCTGAAAATGAGAGCCCTTCATTGGATTATAGAGGACAGAAACCATAGATTTGTTTTATACGTTGCTGTGCCGTTCCCAGCATTGCGTATACACTAACAATGGCATCTTTACGCTGCTTTACCTTCACTTTTTTTAAATGAAGCAAGAAACAATGGCTGAAAGGTCGAACGGGAAAACTAAGGCCCTTGCGTATGTAAATTAGCCGCCATTTTGATCAGGAAGATAGCGTTGAGTGGAAATGGTGTGGAAGCTCAAAAAAGTCTAGAGGTTAATGTTTTACTACGCGCTTGTTGCCGGCCGCATGACTAGAATTGCAATCAAAGTCATTCAGTTGACGATACGCTGATAAACTTGAATGAATCAACATCCAAGCGATACGATTGAATTTGAAGGCTACGTAAAGGATTTATAAATTCCTACGGGGACAAGTAGTGCATCCAAATTTCAGAAACGCTCGAGCATAGGGATGACTTTTTGTAGCAAGTTCATCAATGATGCAGCACTCGTGTGACCAAGAAAAAAGATCTTACCATAAGCACTTGATAAAGACAGACCACTCTGCGCAGTCAAACATGCTGTGAGGAAGAAAAGGTTCTGCGCTTCTTTGTATATGTATATCGGCCAGAAATTTCCTGTGTTGGTTGTCACACAACCAGTCGCAGCATTAAGGCCCTAGAAGAATTGAGAAGTCGGAAGGCACTTAAATTGCCGGTATGTCTGGAAGAAAGAAAAGAAAAATGACGAATTGGGGTGGGCAAAGGATCAAATACATTTATCGTCGTGGCCTTTGGGCTTTCCTGGCTACAATTAAGTTGTTGCTTTGGTTGCACAGCCCCCGCCTTTCGCCGCCCAGGTTATGGAAAGCGTTTGGTACACTATATCACGGAATGTAGATTCAAAAGCGTACTGCACGAGCCTTAGCTCTTTGGATAAGTATGTAACCCACGTAGGAAATGTGGAAAAATCGTAAGCTCACTTTTTGCTCCTCACGTAGGAAAGGTGTAACGTGAATCAAGTTTTCGTCAACACCAAAGCATTACGCATGGTTGCAGCCATCGTGGCTTTCATCAAGTCACAAGCTAGATACCCATTGTTGCGGTTATACATGTGATGCAGTTCTGTCGTAAAGACTGATTCAATTTTTCCTGTATAGCTTTGACGTTTCCCATGGTGCTAGTACTCGCTCAAGTTACCGGCAAGACAAAGTTTATCTTTTCACTGATATCAAGTTGCACCTTGTGGGGTATTTCCTGAAGCAGTTTGCTATTGAACCGAATTGTAGCGTAGACGAGTTGTCATATAAAAACTCACGGCTTAGCAGGCTTGACAAAGCGACAACAAAATCAGGCGTTTGCGCGACAACGAGACGGAAGCAAAGCACTCTATTCGTAATAGCTGCACAAAATATACATATCACGATCGGTGGACATGTTTTATGATAAAGAAAAGATATTTCCTCACATACGAATACATGTCAGCTATATTATTGTTTGTAGCAAAGTTACATTGAGAGCGTGTTGCTCACTGACAAAAAAGCTGCAGGGATAATTAATACTATGGTAGTAACGATACTCGTCAAGATCCAAACGTAACCATTGGAAAATTGATACAACAAGTGCACACTGTCAATATATTTTAAGACACAAGCATAGAGTTGGCCATGAAACATTATTAATACAAAACCCAAGCCACCAGCAGCCGCGAAAAAAAAACCGCCATTCTATTCCAGTTGTCAGGCTAGCTCTCATAATAATTCTTAAGATCTGTTTACTGTCTCTCCGTTATCTTAGCCGGCGGTCCGGGCTCGCCAATGGTTTTCTCCACCTTTTCAAAAGCCCTCTTAGCCCACTTTAAATCAGAGGAAGACTTTATTGGGCCATGGGCGTCTGTCTATGCACAAGATTCGAGAACTTGCTTGCAACACCGCTAAACAATCCTCTTTCTCCCGCGGTTTTCTTAAGCGACCCCTCTTCTTCTCCGCGTCCGACTCCTCTACTTCTTCCGCGGTCGCCTCCTCGTCTTTTGTGTCAATAGTCTTGAAGTTAAGGGCCGTCTTGTCGTCCACGGGATCCACTTTTGCCCCATTTCGTTTGGTCTAATTGAAGCAGAGCTCGAGTTATGAGTAAGACTTGTGTAATTGGAAGGTAGGACCTCATTAGGAGTCAAAGTCAAAGAAGCCTCGGTCTGTTCAACTAATTATTGCTATAATAACGTCGTTGATTAGAGAAGGTAGTACCCTTTTAACCATATAATGCTAGTAACACAGTCATTGAAGATACCTCAGGTGCAAGTGTAGACCATCCTCTGACGAACATCCATGGTGTTTGCGCATCCACTTTGTTGACAAAAATACTTGAAGCGTATATGTATGTATCATCTCACGATCCAAATGTTTGCATCATGGTGTTCATACATATGTTAAGAGCCCATATAATTTGTGGCGTTTACGCAAAGATGTTGTTCTTTTCCGCGTAAACGCTACGAAATGTGTGGGTCTATTGTATCTACAGCAACGTCTATCTCACATGAATCGGTGTGTTTACTATAAAACACGCTAACGGAAGCAAAAGTTCCTTCCTCCGTCTACTCACACGTTCCTGCCGTACGTTCAACTACTTTGTAGCGTTTGCCGTGCGTGATATCAACTAGGAAGACGTTACTATGTTGCTGCAAGTAAAAACGCCAGAACACTATTGTGCGGCATCGTTGGCAATTGTCAATGCGTTAGATCGCTCTAGTCGTCTTGTTGAAATGATTGTTAGGATGATTCTTTATCTAAAGAACCATCCTAACAATCATTTCGTGTGATTTCTCAGACACATTTGTTACCAAATGATGGCAAAGCAGTGCGGCAAGGAGCAATCTGGCAAACAAGACGTCCGCAGTCCATATTATGGGCTCGTAGGTCACAAGGACCACGTGCAACGGCTGCACCCTATCTTACCTTCCTTAATACATAAGTACAAGCTGAGCCGTCTCGCACATCAGGCGCTCAACAGTTTCGAGGAGCCATGCAAACTTGTCTTGTTGCGCAATGCGCATCACTAGGCGCAGCGTCTCCATCAGCGATTCACGCACCAGGTATAAATGTATACGTCTTTGAACATGGGCAGTAATCGCGCATTTGGCGCTCAGCTGGCAAATGGCACTTACGGCAGTACAATCCTGCAATTGGTACGCCACCGACTGCGCCTGTATCATCTCAACGAGTCGCAGTTCAGAATGCGGTCTTGTCGTACACCGCGTAGCTCGAGGACAGTGCCAAGCTGAGAAAGCGTCCGCATCCTTTTCATATTCTTCGCCTCTGTCATCATCATCTGAGCGTGATGCGCTACACTTAAACAGCTGAGGGTCATGGCATAAATCAATGGACCGACAAAAGTTGCAGCAGAGGCAGATGACGTCCTGTACTGTGAATAACAGTGACGGGTTGCGAAACTGCGCCTCGTCAGAAAATTCGCTTATGCGCAACAACTTCAGCAGGGTGCGTCTCATCTTGCCAACTTGGGTCTCTACGCTCAACTACAGCACAAACACTGAAGTCACAAACTTCATGAGCTCCAACGCGGGTGACTTCACGACGAGATGCGACCCAGAAAACACGGGAAAGCTGTCTCGGTCCATGTTGTATGTTAATATTTCTGGAACCAATTGCAGCATCTTCTCCGAGAAATACGATGACACAAGTCGTTGTGAGAATTTGGCAAGTGGAGACAATTGTTTCTGGTCCTCATCTAGAGGCTGCTTGTCTGTATCCTTAGCAGAGCTGGCTTGTAATCGTCACCTTTACTGAGTCGTCGATGCTCACGGTACTGAAATTCTGCTCGCCGACGGATGAATTGACCTACTAAGATAAGAAAATATTCGTCAACTCCGCGGGGCAAATAATTCGCAATGTTCCAATGAGACACAATTTCCAAAGGCTTCTTCTTGTCACTGCCTTCCACATCGTGTTCACTTTCCTTCTCTTGTTCCTCCTCTAGCACCACGTTCTTCAGCAAAATGCAGCCGTAGTTTTCCGCATCCGAAAAGAACAAACTCGAGCAATACTTCTTTGGAGTAAAATTGAGCACCTGGAAAAGCTCGTTGGACAGCACAGTTTGCAAGACAAAGTCAAGGTAGATCTGCGCGTCACGTACTAACTTCTTCTTTGTGCACACAATAATTTGGCTAAGTCAGCGTACACGATCCGAGAACCCAGACGACAAAGCTCTGCAAGTAGTTTGTATGATCAATTTGTCCATCAGTCGATTCACCATCGCTTGCAGCGCCGAGGTCAAAGCCTAGCGAGTTTGGTGAACACAGCCAGCGACAGAATTGATCGTCATTTTCGAGCACGCTGCTATCATCATGTTACAAGATCATGTAAACCTAGTCTACTTGTGCATCTGGACATTGAAATGGTGCCTTGGTACACTGAATATCAAAGGCGCACACTACCGGTTCCGCTTTATCTACCAATTCTTTTTATCGTCTCACATGTGACGGTGAACACGGCGCTGTCGGATCATAATTCACGACACACCACGCCTTTTTTATCGTCTCACATGTGACGGTGGACACGGCGCTGTCGGATCATAATTCACGACACACCACGCTACTAGAATATCAAGATCAATAGCCACTCACATTGAATACGATACGTCATATTCCCTCATCTCTAGCAATGAGGTTCTACTTTCATCTGTCATAACTCCTTTTAATATATCTCCATCGGCTCCAAAGATCAAATCATCTTCAAATA